>VDFB02000002.1:75994215-76015451 GCA_007258455.2 Sequoia sempervirens | reverse complement strand
CTTTGGTGTACCGTGGGAAGGAATCACCTGTAAAACCGTTTCCAACATTATAAGGATTTCCGAAATGTAAGTTTAGTTTCCAATATTTTGTACTTTTGCATTTATATCTGACAATTACAAGGAATTATGAATTTGGGTTTAGGTATTTATCTAATAGGGTGTATTCATACAGAAACTTGTCGGGAAAGCAGCTGCGAGGACCCATCTCTCCAAGTTTTGGAAAGTTAACCAAACTCGTTTCAATGTAAGCATCTGAAGTTTTTAATTTTAGCATAAATAGGAAATCAAGTAAGTGGGTCGATTTTACCACAGTAGGAAATCAAGAAATTACTGCTCCGGCATTTCACTCGTTGCATCGTAGTAAAGTATGTTAGCAAATACGATCGATGGTCAATTTTTTAATTTGGTTATTCTTCCTACCGCTTCATTTTTGCTTTCACGATTTGGGGAAAAGAATAAGGTATTCATCTATTTATTGAAATTATAAGAAAATTAGGTGTTCATTTTTGTTTTTAATTTTGGTGTTTGGTTTCTCATCTTGATGATGGGATGATGGAATATGATCTATTGATTCAAAAAATTGACACAGTTTAATTCAGAAATAGCTCATTTGATATTTTCAATTTTAAAGAAATTATAAATAAATATATTTTTAAATATATAATTTATTATATTTTATAATTTTTTTTTTTTCATATTTAAACTAACTAAACAAAATATTTTGTACAAATATTTCTATTTTATTTAATTGGTAATATAGTTTAAGAGTTTATAATTTATTGGGAATTGAGGTTTATTTATTTTTTGCTTTTTTCAATTAATTTTGTCTTTTTAATTAGTTTAAATGACTACTCATTTTATTTTCAAGTAATAATAAATTCATTTGAAAGATAAGATTTGTAGATGGTTGTCAATTTTGTGCAATTTCTACTGATTATGTTTAAAAATAATGGGAAATAACCTTATTAGAGTTTTATATGATTTGGAATTGTGTGCATGGGTCATTTTTCATCAAGATTCTCTTACAAATGTTTATGGCTGCAATTATATTATATGTATGTGCTTTGTGACCAACTTGCTTATACCATATAATTTTTATGTCATAGTAGTGTTTTAATGACCCCAAGTTTATCTTAGCTACCTTACACCATGTCCCCTAGCTATCTTTTGGCCATTTTGTCTTGTCAACATATTGTTTTGAATAATAAATCTGCAGCCTTTTTCTTTTGTCACAATACCAGAGGGCGGTGGAAACAGGAGAGAGCGAGCGGGAAAATCCCGTGCTCTTGAAATCTCTCTAACAACAAAGGTAGAGTGGCTGGGCTTGAGGGAATCTGATGCACGCGGAGATTTCTTCGAGTTCTGAGAAAGGTAAGTCAGGTTCTGTTGAAAAGGATGTCCGCGAAAAAGTCCAAGTGGATCTAGGTGGAAAGGATGGGACTTCAGTTTCCAAGGCTGTCGTGAAAATTTCAAAAAAAGGGGATGAAAAAGGTAAAACATGGACCTCGTTGTTTGGTGTTAAGCCAAATGACAAATCATCTTTTCCCCCTATGTGTATCCTTTCTGATCCGGGGTCTGGAAATTTTTCTATTTCTGTGCCAGATGAAATCATAGACCATAATATTGCTAGGATGGAGAATGTTTTGGTTTGAAAATTTTTGGGTCCTACACCTAATATTGAAGTGGTAAGGGAGTTTGTTAAGAATAAATGGAAAACCAGTGGACTGGTTTCGGTGGCGGCACTTCCTAGAGGTTTTTTTGCCTTTCAATTCACTTGCAAAGAGGATTCCAGGGCTATCAGGAGTGGTGGCCCCTGGATTATCGGAAAGTCCTCCTTGGCCCTGAAGAAGTGGTCATCTAGGGTAGATCTATCTGATTCAATCTTTGAAATGGTGCCGGTCTGGGCTAGATTGCTTGGTCTCCCTTTGGAGTATTGGAATATGGATATTTTCAACGGGATTGCTAGTTCTTTTGGAGAACTTATGTCCATTGATTCAATGACTATTGCTTGAAAGCATTTGGTCTTTACTAGAATCTATGTTGGGGTTTCTCAAAATGCTGATCTCCCCTCTTTGATTGACATCCAATCCAAGCTGGGGGTGTGGAAGCAAGCTATTGAATTCGAGACCACACCCTTTGTTTGCTTCAAATACCGAAAATCTGGGCATTGGGCGAAAAAGTGCCTGCTTAATAATAAAAGTGAAAAGGAGAAAGTTGCCAACCCTAAGACTGTCTGGAAAAGAAAATCAGAGGAGGAGAAGCATATGCCTATCCTAGATGCAAAGGAGAATCTTCAAAGACACACTTCTTCTCAAGATCTGAAGGAGAACCATAAATGCTTGCGAAAGGATGATTGCCCTGGGTCAAATTGTACTTGCTCTCTAGATCCTAAGGATCCTAAATACTTGATTTCACCACATGTGGATAGAATGGAAGAAAATCATTTGGTGGAGGGAGCCCGGAATACTCTGAAGAAGGCTGAAACTAGAGAAGAAGATACGGGTATTGTTTCATCTTCACCACTGATGATGGCTGGCTGTATGAATGTACCTGGTCTGGAGGAAATACCCATTAAGGGTTTGTCCCTGGAGATAGGAATTCCTATCCCCACTCATTTTCCTTATGATAACCCTTGCTCAAAAGGGGTACAGGATCTGGAGATTGCCACTTTGGAAGTGGTGAAGGATACTTATGAGACCCAAAGCATGAATTTGAAAACACCTAGTGCCAATATTTCAGAAGCCAAGAATGGCTTAATGGAAACCCTCCCTTGGGACCAGAGGTTGTTTTTGGAGAAGGATGGGGAATCAGGAAGAGAGCTGGAAAGCCAAGATGAAACTGAATGGGAGGAGGTTATTTCACATTCAAATTCAAAGAAGGAAAAAAAGAAGAAGATGGAAACTTCAATTGGAATGATCACCAGAACTAGGGCCAAGGGGGATTGTGGGAGTTCCAAGCCTTGCCAGGGAAGGAGATCAGAAAAATGGCAAAGGGAGCAAGGCAGCCTTCAGGATATTGCGGATGGGATCCAAATGACCATCCCGAAGATACTTCAATCCCCAGGTAAGAAATAAAAATTATGTCATGGAATATAAGAGGGATGAATAGTTGTCATAAAAAGGATATTTTGCAAAATTTTGTTAGGGACCACAAACCTGATATTCTACTTGTTCAAGAAACTAAAATACCTAAAGATAAAGTAGAAAGCCTTAAAAATTTTCAAAACTGTGGGGCTCATGGAAATAGTTCTGTGGGTGCTTCGAGGGGAATTGTTACTTTTTGGAACAACATGTTTATTAAAGGTGAGCCTTTAATGGAGAATGGTAATTGAGTGGCCAATATATTTATCCACATAAGAGACATTTTTTGCTAGATTCAATGCAATATTTATGCCCCGAATTGCAAGAATGCTAGAAATTTCTTTTGGTTTGAGTTATCTAGTTTTCGAAGATGTTTTGTTAATGAACATTGGATGGTCATGGGAGACTTCAATACTCTTCTTCTAAATGATGAGTAATTTGGGGGTTATCAAATCAACTAGGATAGTAAATCAGGTCTATCCGACTTCATTAACAATAATTCCTTGATAGACCTAGACCTACAAGGGGCTTCTTATACCTGGACCAATAGGAGATTAGGGCCCGATTTGATCCAAGTGAGAATTGATAGGGCCCTTGTTTCTGGTCAATGGTTTATAGACTATTTTTGTGCTTTGAGAGCCTTGTCAAGGGTGGGATCTGATCATTTTCCCATTTGTCTTTTGGCAGATCCTACTTAGGTGAAAAAGAACTTCCCTTTCAGATTTGAAAAATTCTGGCTATCTCATCCTCAAATTTATGATGAAATTACTAGATGGTGGAATATTGATATTACTGGCACAACGATGTTCAGGATTGCCAAAAAATTAAAGGAAGTGAAAACTAATGTGAGAAGATGGAAAAATGATGCCTTTGGGAATATTTTTGGAACTAAGACAGAAATTCAGGGAAAAATTCAGGAGATCCAGACTAAAATCTAGAAATGGGGGTACATTGATAATTACAGAGAAAAGGAAAATGAACTTCTCATTCAATTGCATGACATCATTGCTAAAGAGGAAGTTTTTTGGTGGCAAAGATCCAGGGTGTCTTGGTTGACTGAGGGAGATAGGAATACCAAAAATTTTCATCTGTCTGCTTTGAAACATAGGGCTGCTAAAAGAATCACTCACATTGATGTTAATGGGATGAGGTTTGAGGAGGAAGATGATATCCAGGAATAGGCTATCCTTTTCTTTAGCAACCTTCTTTCTTGTAATGGAGAGATTATTCTTGAAGCTCAAGATTCCTTGATTGAGGCTATACCTCAGGTGATTGGTCATAATGAAAATTCTTTGATCACTGTTATTCCTTCCAAAGCCGAAATAAGGAAAGTTGTTTTCTCTTTTGATGGTAACAAAGCTCTTGGACCAGATGGTTTTCCCTTATTCTTCTTCCAAGTGTTTTGGAAAATTGTTGAGTTGGATGTTGTGAATGCTGTCAAAGAATTCTTTGGATCAAGATGTCTGTTGAAAGAACTGAATGCTACTTTTGTGGTCCTTATTCCAAAAAAACCTAGAGCTTCAGAGTTTTAAGCTTTTCGGCCAATTAGCCTGTGCAATTCTATTTATAAAATTATTTTGAAGGTTTTAACTACAAGAATGCTTTATGTGCTTCCTCAAATGATTGCTCCGCAGTAGAATGGTTTTGTGCCAGGTAGGTACATTCTGGACTCTGTTGTTATTGTTCATGAGAATTTACATTCGTTAACAGTTTTGAAGACTAAAGGGTTTATTCTTAAACTAGATATTTCCAAAGCCTATGATCGGGTTGATTGGGATTTTTTATTTAAAATCCTGGTCAAGTTTGGATTTAATAACAGAGTCATTCAGCTGGTGAACCAGCTTGTCTTAACAGTCTCCTCTTTTGTCATCGTGAATGGATCACATTCAAGATTTTTTCAGACTTCTAGAGGCCTCAGGTAGGGAGATCCTATTTCCCCTATTCTGTTTATAATTTTGGCTGAGACTTTGGGAAGAAATATTAAAAAGCTTATTGATAAAAAATTTCTTGCTAGTTTAAGACCTTCCTCTTCTCTTCTAACCTGTTCCCACCAACAATTTGTTGATGACACCATTCTCATAAGAAGATCTACTGTGGCTGAAGCTAAGACTTTCAAAAAAAATTTGAATCTCTATGAATCTGCTTCTGGGCAAGTTGTTAATAGGGCTAAGAGTTCAATTTTCTTCCTCAATACTATGGAGCATAGACAATTTAAACTTGCTTGGATTCTTGGATGCCAGATTGAGCCTCTTCCATCAACCTATCTTGGTTTGCCTCTTTGCTCTAAACCATTGGACTCATTCTAGATTTCTTTGGTTGAAAAATTCAATAAGAAGTAATTAGGGTGGAAAGGAGCTCTTCTTAGTTAAGCTAAAAAAATCCAGCTCCTAAAGGCTTCTTTGCAAAATCTTCCTGTTTATGCTCTCAATATATTTAAAATTCCTGCTAAATATGCTGAGGCCATTAAAAAAATTTAGAAAAGGTTTTTTTGGTCTGGTGTGGAGGACGAGAAGAGAATGCCACTTGTTGGATGGGATCTGGTTTGTAGACCCAAATCGAGAGGGGGCCTAGGCTTAAGGAAAATTAAAGTTCTGAATCTGTCCCTTCTTGCTAAACAACTTTGGAGAACTCTTATTTTGAATAGAGAATGGCATGATACCTTAAAAGCCAAATATTTTAATAACTGTGAGTCTTTTAATGAGATCATAAATTCTTCTTTTTTACCTCGTGGGTCTGTTTATTGGAATGATATGAGTAGAGGCAGAAAGTTGTTGGAAATAGGAATTGGTTGGTTGATTGGAAAAGGAAATTATGTAAGGTTTTGGGAAGACAGGTGGCTTTTTAAAGATCCTTTGATCAGAATTGAAAAATTCAGTAAATGGATGAATGATTGTAAAAGGGAATTTGGAGTTTTGGTTAAAGATTATTGGAGGAATGGGGGTTGGGTTGATTTGAAGACCATCAGTCTAGATCTTAGCCTTGTACAGTCAGCCTTTAGGGCCCTAAGACCAGCTCATCACCAGGTGGAGGATCTTGCTGTCTGGTTAGACAACCTGTCTGGTATTTTTTCAGTTTCTTCTGCCATGTCTATGCTGGTTAGTCCAATGGAGCCCCCACCCTTCTGGTCTAAGGCTTGGATTAATCAGCTGACTCCTAAAATCAATATTTTCTACTGGATAATGCTACAGAATAAGATTCTCACTTTAGAAAATCTTAGAAAAAGAGGAATTCAATTACCAAACAGGTGTTATATGAGCATGAATGAAGCTGAGACTATTAATCATCTTTTTCTTCATTTCCCTTTTGTTTTGAATATCTGGGGTAAAAATTTTGTGCTTCTTGATGTGGTTTGGGTTTCCCCTACCTCTATCGAAGATTTCTTCATGCAATGGAAAGCTCCTTCAAAAATTATTTTGTGCGAAAGCTATGGTCCTTTGTTCTACCTTTTGTGTCTTGGAATATTTGGAAGGAAAGGAACAACATAGTGTTTAGGGATAAAGAGATGTTGTAAGGGGACTTGCTTGCTAAAATCGTAAGGGCTATAAAAGAAAATTTATCTTTAATTCCAAGAAAAATGGTTGATAAAGGTAATCGGTCTCCTTTCGATATTGCTATGGTTGAAAAGTGGAACTCAAAATTAGTTGGGTCAAATGTCCTCAAACCTGTTGTTTGTGGTAGAGAGAATGCTAGTTGGTCTTTGCTGCCTTTGGGTTGGGTGAAACCCAATTTTGATGGTGTGGCTAAAGGAAACCCTAGGAAAACTGGCAGTGGGTGTGTTTTAAGGGACAATTCAAGAGATTTTATTGCAGCTTTTGCTGTGGACATCGGCACCCAAACTAATCATGTTGCGGAAGCTATTAGGGCTTATCATGCGGTTAGCTTAGCTTTCAAGATGAACACAAAATGTCTTTGGTTGGAGGGTGATTCAATGAATATAATAAATTGCATTCTTGGGCTTACCCCTCCCTCATGGACCATCAAAAAGTGGATCAAAGATACAAAAATCTTATTAAGTAAATTTGATAACGTGAAAGTGTCCCACGCCTATAGAGAAGCCAATAAGGTGGTTGATTGCTTCGCCAATGAAGGGGTTAAGAAGGGCGGGGAAAACACATGGAGGAAGAATGACTACCTCCATCCTGAAGTGAAAGCTCTAATTTATTATGATTCAGTGCATAGAAGAGAAGTTTGTCTTCGTCATGATGAAGCGGATAAAGATTAGGTATGTCGATTTCATTAGATTTGATGGGATCAACGTCATTTTCTTTTTCAAGAAGAGTCTTTGGCACGCTTTCTGGGTGTTTGATAAAATATGCCTAAACGGGACCCAAAGCAACTGTAGGGTGTTGTTTAACAGTGCTTTGAAAATGGGGGGAGAAAGAAAACGTGTGGAGCCGAGTAGTTTTCAGGAGCATAGAAAAAATGCCAAAGCATGGGAAAGAATTGAAAAGGGAGGCTTAGTCCCGTATTTGGAAAAGCTCCATGGTACTGACGAGAGGATGCTGGACTATTTTGTAAAAAATTGGAAAAATGGTGAGATTGTGTTGTTTGGCAGGAATGTTAAGCTGAATGAGGATTTAATCAGTGAGATAACTGGTCTTTCGACTGAGGGTGTGAAATTTTATCGGGACCGTCGGTTCTCTGATGAAGCGGTCATTAAATTTCCTAAAAAAGACAAGGAGAAGGCTAAGTTGGTTAAGGTCGCCAATAGCTACTTTGATGTGGCATCCATCAAATCTATATGGAGGAAATTTTTAAGAGTTATTATGGAGTATATCACGATTGACAGGCGCTTCACCAGAGTGTATGGTTACCACTTTGCCATTCTAAACCACTTCCGTCACAAGGTTCATATCTCTCTGCCTTTTTAATTATTCTCTTCTTTGAAGAATTACCTTGATGAAGTTGAAAAAAACCCTAGGAGGACTGCTATTATTCACCCTGGTCTTGTCAAGCTCATATTTGAGTATTATCAAAATTTACCTGCTTTGCCTAAAATTCTTGATATTGGAGAATTGGATGATGAGGATATAGAAAGTAGTAGGGAGAATGACCCCCGAAACCCCCTGCTTGTGCCCCTATTGGTCCTAATACCAATCCTCCCCAGTCCCTGTCTTGTCAGAATGCCTTCAAGGATTATGCTCTACCATCATGTCTTAAGTTGCAGCCTCTACATGAGTGCCCTAGCCCAGGTTTTGCCTCACTACCCTTTCTTCATCCCCAGTCATCTCCTGGCTGCCCTACTCTGGGTTTGGTCTCTGGTTTTAAAGGTACCTATGTTACTAAACTTGTCTCATATTTTGGGAATTCCATGGAAATTATTTCTGATAAACCTATGGTCAGTAAGGAGTCGGCCCCTAGTGCCCCTGCATCTGAAAGATTTGGGAATGCCTCTATTGATTCCCCTAACCAGGATGGAATTAATTAGGCCCTGCATAAGCTCGAGCCTAAGGACATTGTGAGTGTGGCAGAAAAAAGTACGAATGGCCTTTTCACTGTTCTCAAGTGGACCCAGAAGGAATTCTGTGATTTGAAAGGCCGTAATATAGATCTAAGCAATAGGGTCATGGATTTAGAGCAAAAGATTAGCTGGAGTCGTAAAGAGAATGAAGGACAGGAAACCCCCTTACCAAGAAAAAGACAACATTCGCAGGAGGAAAGATTGACTAGCATCAAGTGCAATATGTCCAAGATAGGCCAAAATATTAGGGCCACTGTGGTGAACAATCACAAAATTTCCAGGCATAACACCATAATCATCAATGCTATGGTGGAAAAACTAAAAAAAATCAAAAGGGTTCGCTAGTCATGGATCTGGATGCAGACAAAGGTTGCTGCAGATCTGCTGGTAAAGGGATTTCGACTCGTACCCAGGCTAACACTAAGAGAAAGACCCCAACTTTGTCTCATACGGCTCAAATCCTCAAGCAGGGGCTACAGGAAATGAAGGATGTTGAAAAGGAGGTTGAGGAGTTGTTGAACACCTTGGAGTAGTGTTGGTGTGTTTGTTTCTGGCTTTTTGGGTGGTCCTTTTTTTGGACCCTGTTGTCTCTTTGTGCTATCATTTCCTTTTTGGGACAACCGTCTGCTTGTTTGTACTTATTTTGTTATCTTTTGTTGTTTAAACTCTGTGGTTTCAGGTCCCTATAAAACCTATTTTTTCCTTTTCAAAAACATTGCACAATGGTGTTTGCAAGTGCCAAAAAGGATTTTAAATTAATATGACATCACTTTTAGGAATTTTTACATAGCAACAAAGAATTTATGAATGTCAATGAGGAAAGACACTTTTTGTGCCCATTTATTGAACCTCATGTTCAAACAAGTGCATATTAGAGTATGTCCCAATTTTTAACATAAGTGAGACAATGAAATATTTTGTGACTCATAGGCAAGAAAACCATTAATAATGTGAATATGATTTGAAGATCTTTTACGTGCAACAACAATTTTATCCTCAAATGAAAGTCCATTTGAAAATTTTCAACAATATTTATCTTAAAAAATTCATTTGGCTAACAAGGTGGAAGCAAATTTGATCAAGCAATAGATGATTGATAGAGAAGATTTTTGTAAGAATTTTGAGATTATGACACATAAAAAATCTATCTATTTATTAAGAACATAGAATTTGATGCTCTTTTAAATGATTAGATAATTTGGCATCTTAAAATATCTTTCCCATGTCACAAATAAAATTCAATAAGACTAAGGCTTATTGTGGAATACATTAAAAAATGTAGAGAAAAAAATTCTAAACTTTAAAAATAATTGGAGAGGCTTCCTCGTGGACTATGGAGTCTCTCCTCTCCTGTATGGCTAGAAGACTATTCTTATTACACTATTGAACTCTTACCAATCCCCTTTGAATTTTTTTATAAAAATATTATAGCACCTTGGAATACTTTTGTGAACTCTTTATGTGTATTTTTTGGCATTAGTTCTTCGGTGGGTTAGTTTCTTTTGACTTTCTAGAAATTCAATTATTTTCCCTTCTAGATTATATGTACTTTAGTTTTATTGGACATGGAAAAGGGCCTTGATAGACTCCCTCATTTTTGGATTATGATATATTCAATTTCTTACAAATATCTTTGTAAAATTCTAATAAAAATAGAATTGTAAAAGAAAATATATATATATCAACATATTCTCTTTTTAAAATTTAAAAAATTAAAATATCCCATTAATTTTGTTGGGAAAGTTATAATTAGTAAAAAATATAAAAAATATACATAAAATAAAAATTGGTTGGTTAAAGATCAATATATTAATGTAGTTCAACTAGAATTAAATTTTCTACAACTTTTCTAGATTTCTTTCTACTATTATATTTGTTATAAATATTGAACTTTAGTTGTGAGATCTCTTATAATGTGAACCTTGTGAACATACTCATCATGTATATTTTCAAAAATAAAATATCTTGTGTGATATTAATATACTTATACATGTATATACATTTTTATTAGGTCACTCAACAACAACAATTTCAATGGAACATTGCCCAATTTGGTTAATCTCTCCAAGTTACAAACATTGTAAGTACATCAAACTTTCAACTAATAGAGCTTTAAATTATGGCTCTTTATATTCACAAATATTTCGTCGATGAGATTTATAAAATGTACATTATAGTGCATAGAAAACATGATCTTATCATGTACATAAAGGTTGTGCTAGAGATGGACCTAGCTCATGTATGAGTAATGCATATAATTAAAGACACTATAATGTACTTTAATACTCAAAGTGAATATATGTTATGAATTTGATCTACATAATTTTATCATCAAAATTTATTTCTTATAATTGCCTCTATAAATAAAGGCTTTTGTGTACAAGTATAGTATATTGAATAACATAATATGTTTAGAGGTTAAAATGAATTTGCAATTACTAATTTGGATGAAAGTCCAGGAATCTCCAACACAATAATTTAATTGGAAAACTTCCATAATGGATATCTAAGCTCTCAAGCCTTAAAGAGTTGTATGTCTCTCTTTCCCTCACCTTCATTATTGAAGTTTCTATGTGTCTTATTGATGTGGTACAAACCCTATAATCATTCATTAAAGTCATATGTTCATTTTAGAATTATGACAGCAAAATTTATATCAATAATTTTAATGATATGATTTTGTTCTCAACAATAAACAATTAAAATAGAATAATTTTATATTTATTGAGAATATTTTGATTACTTATTTAAATAATTATGATTATGCTAAAAAAGAAATTGACTAGTCAAAAACCGTTGTAAGATTTTTCAATAACTTGAATCTTGAAATGCTACTTATTATATATTTCTCTAATATATTTATATTTAAATATGTTTTTTTTTAAGAATACTGGACAGCAATTCTTTCAATGGAGGATTGCCCAATTTGTCTAATTTGAAAATGTTAGAAATACTGTAAGTACATAAAAAGAATTTAATTAATTACAAATATTTTAAATATATCACGTCTATCTTCTTCAAGTTACAACTACTAAGTTTGATAAATGCGCAGGCATCTCCAAAACAATGATCTAAATGATACACTTCCAGACTGGTTATCTCAACTCCCTACACTCAAAGATTTGTGCGTCTATCGCATATTTGTTAGTGTCTGTAATTTGTTAGTGTCTAATTAGGTAATCACTTACAAATATTAAAGTTGAATAATGTGTACGTCTATCTCACCCTTCTTTGTTTTGGGATTTTGGCAGAAATATAGCGAACAATAGTTTCAAGGGTGTCATTCCACCACAGCTTCTTAAAAGACAACAAGACAAAAAAATAGATTTCACGTTCGAGTAATTTCATATTTATTTCAATTTCCATTTTCTTGTTTTTATCTTAACATATCTTTTAGCAAAATTTGATCTTTTTTGGCGCAATTTCAGTGGCAACATACACCTTTGCCGGACAGAGAATGAGTGTCGTGATCACCCCCCCTCAACCGTAGTGGTCGCGCTTGGAGTAACAGGAGGCGTAATTGTAACTCTCATTTTATTAGGTATTATCATGTATCGAATGAAATTGAAAGCTTCATGTGCTCAGCCGAGCCCTCTTGGTACGTTTTCACATTTACAATACCTCATAATCGCGAATAAAGTTCAATGTAAGAATGAAATTAAATATTAGACTCCACCGTTCTCATCTCTTACAAACAAACAAAATGCAGATTACGTAATGGTTAATGTAGCAAAGTCATCAAAATCTCGTGCCTTCACTCTCGAGGAAATGACGAAGGCGACAGATAATTTTATCCATAAAATTGGAGTGGGGTCGTTTGGAAGTGTTTTCTTGGGCAAAATGCAGGAAGGGAAGCAAATAGCTGTAAAAGTACTCTCTGTTTTCTCCAAACACGGAATTGAACAGTTCTTAAATGAGGTAATGCTTAGATTTCTAAAGCACTCATTTCCCTTTCTATTTATTTTAGAAATCTTAGCGCTTTCAACATTATGAACAGGTTGATCTTCTGTCAAAAATCAATCATAAGAAGCTGGTGTCCTTTCTTGGTTATTGTAATGAATCCAGAGACCTCATGCTTGTCTACGAGTATATGTCTGGAGGGTCCCTCAGTGATAACCTCTATGGTAACTATCAATTCCAAATATTTCTTTCATTCTAACAAAAGACTATAGACATGAAATATGACAAAAACATGTAGTACTTTCTGTTTGCAGATCCGGAGGCACCAAAATATCCCCAACTAGATTGGAGAAACAGGGTTAAAATAGCCTTGGATGCCGCACAAGGTTATTTTGCTAAGAAATTTATGACTTCATTGTCACCTCATTGTTGATTTAAGTCATTTGTTCAAAATGCTACATGCGAATTCCTAATTTGAATTAATGTTTTTTTTTTTCTCATATAATTTTTTTGTCAGGGTTGGAATATCTGCACGTAGGTTGCACTCCAAAAATTATTCACAGGGATGTTAAGACCTCCAACATTCTTCTAGATAGTGACTTGAATGGCAAACTGTCTGACTTTGGCATTTCAAGAGTGACTGGCAATGGATAAACTTCTCAAATCAATACAGCTATAAAAGGAACTCCTGGATATTTAGATCCAAAGTAATTCCTACAAGCTTGATGGTTTTCTAATTCTCGGTCCTTTTTATTCGAATATTTAATCTGTCTCTTTTTCAATGCCGGGTATTTTAAAACTCACATGTTGACAGATAAGAGTGATGTGTATAGTTTTGGAGTGGTTTTGTTGGAGCTTGTATGTGGCAGGAAACCCATAGACTTAAAATTTTCTGCCGAGAAAGTACTCTTGACTGAATGGGTAAGAAATCCAATTAGTTTTCCAAACAAGAAAAATCCTTTCAGGGCAAAAAATTAAAACAGTCACTCTATGCTTGATTGATCAGGTTGCAAAATTATATGGGGGAGTAGATGAAGATGACGTCAACGTTCAAGAAATAGTTGACAAAAGGTTGGGTACTCGGTACGATATGAAATCTATCATTCATTTAACCAATCTAGCGTTGAGATGCATTGCAAGCGATCCGTCCGGTAGACCCACCATTAGTGAGGTTGTAGTGGAGATCAAAGAAGCTCTCACATTTCAGGAAGAGTATATAAATAAAGTTCCAGATGAACTCTCGCTCACGTTCACTGGCAGTTTCTCCAGTTCCTGTAATTGGCTTGAAAGAGATAGTCTATAATAGTGTACGAGTAAGTATCCTGAGTTCAGTGTAATGTTGAAAATTGTAACAGTGTATTTATTTGGATTTGAAGTAACAGGTTTTTAAAATCTCAGAGGGTGTAAAAACCCAAAATCTATATATTTAACGTAAATGCATTGCTTCGTAACCTAATCAGATGTCTATTTGTTTTGAATTTATTTGCAATGTTTAAACATCAATATTTTATATAAGGAATATAACATATTTAATATAAATATTTTAAGTAAATTAAGTAAATTGATTTTATTATTTTAAACATTTTAATTTAAGAAAAAGCTTAAAGTTTGTTTATAATACTAAAATAAATATACATAATTCAAATATACAAAATAATGGTATTTGTTCTTAAGTTTGATGTTGATGTTGATTTAAATATATGTTAAATAATATATCAATATGTTAAAAAATTTGAGCTTGTTAAATGAAGTTCTTGGGACTAAAAAAATTGTGTTTTTTCCTATTTTGTTTCACTTTTACAACTATAGAACTCAAATTCATAATTATTGATTGAGCCCTATGTGTGGATTTGCATTTAATTGATTTCATCATCTAGAACCCATTCATCTTCATGCCTATAACCCATGTCTAAAACCAATTGTTGTCACTAGACACTACTTTGTATTTTTCTTTGATAACATATGACATACCAAGTTTTTAGAACTAAATCTAAGATGAAATAATTAAGATTACTAAGATTTGAAAATCCAAAATGTATATGAGTACTCTAGTGACTTTTGTGCCTAAAGACCACAAATCTAAACATAGCACATGTAAATGAACCTTGACCACATAAATAAACATGAGATATGTAACCCCTTTAAACCTATGTATAAAGATTCACCTTGATGTTTGGAATTGCAATAAAAAATTGGAGGTATTGATAAACACCTTTAGGAACTTATTAAATGAAGGTCTCCTCATTGTGACAAGCCCGAAGATTTAATACAATAGTTGTTGATAAAAGTGAAAAATATCATGCAATAAACGTATTAGACACTATCCTAAATGATGGTGACTTGGATTTAAAACTTGGTACATCAAACTTGAAACAAGATTACAAAAGGTTGATGAAAAGGCCCATTGCAAGAAATAGGGTTTGAAAACTTAAGGTTGTGCAATCAAAGTACATAAGGTAATGTGATGTCACAATAAAGGAAAGAATGATTCTAAAGAGGCACAATGATAGTAGCAATTAATCATGAGTTATGAGTGATGGATGATTAGTGGATACTAGATAATCAAATGGTTTAGGAGTGATGAGCTTGTATACTTGTGATTAAGGTGGATTTTCCACTAAAAAATCAAATGTTCCCAATGCCTCAAAAATGAGTGCTAGATTGAAGTACTGATACAAGCCCAAAGCAACTTGAATAGGCTCAAATAGAGTTTGTATGCTCAAGTTATAGTTGGTCAAAGTTGTGGTCAAACCAGGGCATAGGCTGACACAAGGTGAAAAATTTGACCATTTCACAATCAAGTGAAAGTGGTCTCAAATTGAAGGGCTCATCGAGATGATTCTGATGCTTTTCCAATCACATCAATTAGAGTCTGTTTGCTCAAGATACAAATGGTCAAAGTTGGTGAGAAATATGGGTTAACTTGATGACGTCAACAAAAGTACAATCATCATGGATGTTGGTGTGGCATGACACATGGTAGGATGATGTGGCATGTTGATACGATAGGTGACATGGCAGGCAGTCATAGCGAGCCAATCTGAGATTGACACATGGTAGTTTCAGAGCAAATTGGAAGGTGCCACATGGCCCAATGGCTAGGTGCCACGTGGCACCCTTTGGTCATAGGTGGTTTGTCTATTTGAAAAAAATGGAGGTTGGGTATTTGAACTCCCAACCTATCTCCTCCTAATCTTCCTTCTTTACCACTGCGCCAATTATTTAAAGGTTATGATCTCATATTTGTGGGGGCTGCCAACCCCCACCTTACCCACAAATGCCTTGGAACTACCACACACACATGGATTTCAGGATAAGCGATGGTGGTGAGGTGGGTTTGTTTAAAATTTCAAATAAAAACAAAATCATTATGAAATTTTATAAACCCGATAAGCTTTTTAAACAAACAAGAGCCCAAAAATATTAAATTGTGATAAGTGTCATATTTAAAGGGTTTATTTATGGGTTTGTAAAGATTATTTTTGGGGGATAAGGGATATGTGAGATTTTTATATTGTAAAAGGGGATATTTTGAAATATTTTGGATGTAAGTGGGAGATTTTTTTAGATTATGGGGATTTTATTGTTTTACCCTCATATAACAAACTTATTTGTATAAAAAGGGGGAGAGCTTGGCCTTTGAAGACATGGGTTTTTTATAGGAAGACTTGGGAGAAGAATTGTAGGCTTAGTTCAAGTCTTGAAGCTTTGTAGGTGTTTTGAGAGAGCTATGTAAAGCTTGCATTGTAAGGAGTTCATCCTTCTGATGTCTAGAGTAAGGTCATTAGTGTGAAATGCCTTCTTGAATCCTTGTTTAAGGAGAAGGTAGTTCTTTATGTAAACACTTGTGAGAAGGTCCCAACATCTTGCATAAGAAGGAATAAAATGATTCATGTTCAAACGAATCCGGAGACGTAGCAAGAGTCTAGTGAACTCCATTATCAATTCTCTCTCTTGTCATATGGTTTTATTAGCTTCTATGATTTTAATGTGTTCTATGTGTTTATTGGTTTTACTAATTCACATGCAAACACATCAATAAAAGA
Source organism: Sequoia sempervirens (assembly GCA_007258455.2). Taxonomy (NCBI): domain Eukaryota; kingdom Viridiplantae; phylum Streptophyta; class Pinopsida; order Cupressales; family Cupressaceae; genus Sequoia; species Sequoia sempervirens. The sequence goes on along the minus strand of VDFB02000002.1, from coordinate 75,998,964 downwards.
TCTTGTTTTAAATCTAATTCAAGGTGTAATTAGAAGATTTTAAGCACTAATTTTAGATCAAGTTTGGTAGCATAGCTAGTTTGACAAGTTTTGCAAAAGTGAAAGTTAGTAAGTTTTCCAGTTTAATTAGTTTGCTAGCTTTTTGAATTTGTGTGCAAGCTTGACATGTGAACATATTAAAACAAAGATGGCATCAAAGAAAGGAGAATCTTCAAGGATGATGTTGACTACATCCATGGTGGATGACATTATTTCAATGAAAATAATGATTGAAGAACTCTACCGGGACCATTGAGAAAGCTCTGAAAGGCTTCAAGAGCTTGAAGAAGCCAACCAACACATTTAGTCAAATAATGATGAGCTCAAAGGGTTGCTTGAAGAAGAAAACAATGAGAAGTACAGGCTACAAGAGGGGTTGCAAAAGGTCATGGAGGAGTAGTAGGAGAAGTCCTCTCATATATGAGAATGTTGGCATATGTGCATTTTATCCACATACGGAGGATACTTCCGCATACTCCCCGCTCACTCCAAATGATAGCTTTGAAGCATCATCTGCAACAAAATTCACTATAAAGAGTCCTATATAGGTTAAGAGGAGACCTTGTTATCAAGGACTAAGATATGGAGAGACTGGAGAATCCTCCAAAGCCTCTAAAAGGAAAAAATCTCATGTAAACACTTCATACTACAATAGTGGAAGTGAATACAATTCCTCTCCAAAGAGGGAATCCAAGAGGAAGGACAACGCCCGAAACTACTGCACTCACTATAGGATAAGTTGGCATTGGATCTAGAAATGCTAGAAATTTCATGTAGAGCTTTGTTGCTCACTAAGGTCCATCGAGAGACCCAACCAATAGGAGGTTGTAGAGGTGGAAGTAGAACCTGAGGCTACTATCCTTGAGGCACAGGAAGCTCAACCAGAGAAGGAGTAGCTGGCAAAGGGAAGTTCTTTTTATTAGCTCTATAAGAGTTGGGAAAACCTGTCATCTAAGTAGTTGTATCAAACTTGTTTTATGTTTATTTGCTCAACAATAATATCACATTATGATTATGAGCTAGGTGATACAAATAGACATGGTTTTTGTAATAAAATCATTATGCATGTTTGCATGAAGTTGTATTTTCCTTAGATTGAGAATTTATAAGGCTATTGTAGCCTATCTCTTGTAATCAAAAAGAAAATGCTTGAAGACTTCTTATGCAAAATTGCAGATTTTGAAACTGAAGAGTGTCTAGTTGATGACAATTCTCGAGGCGAGAAGATGTCCTTTGTTCCTATTTAGGAAAGAAAAGCACTTGATGAAATTCAATAAAAGGTGGATAGATCTAGATGATGACTCCACGTTGGGACTCAAAGTTGTAGAGAATGACCAAAATTTTCCTGTATGTTCTTAGCTTTAAAGACTTAGTCAAATGATGACCAAAGCCCTTGAACGCCTTTTTCTATGGCGTTGTTGCTACAACAAATAGAGACAGACTTGAATGATGAAGCCTTTAATCAACCATTATGAAGAACAAATGTGAAATAATGTATCAGGCCGAGGCATAATTTACCATTGCTCGAGAAGTTTGTAAGTGAGGAGAAGCATCAAAGTCATGCCATAATCTTCCTAGTGTTGATGCAAAATGAGAACCACCACCATGAGAAGCGCTAAGAGACATGTTAATCATGCTCGGTATTCTTCTTACTTTTGGTATGTAAAGTTCCATTTTGGACTACATCTTAATGAGTTTGGAAGTCCTAGTCTTGTCGCAATGTAAGACCCCTAGAGGCAGATGTGGCAATAGGCAAACTCATGTTGACATTGCATTGCAGAAGTGTAAGACCCTTGTAGGTAGATGTAGCAATGTATGCTTCTTGGTGTTGTTGAAGTGTAATAACCCTAGAGGGAAGATGTGACAGTATCAAGGTGTAGCCAAAATGTAAGACCCATGGAGGGAAAATATGGCTAAGAATGTTTGGAAGCATGGTGGAACTAGGACCCAAAACCAAGATTAGAACTAAGTTGTCGAAGGTGAAGTCAATAGTTGTACTATAGTGAAACTTTGAAGGGGACAACAAAGATGATCTGAGGTAGGGTAGTGAAGAGTTCTACAAGTTAGCTTTTGGAGGACCAAAAGCCCCTTAGTGGGGAGGATTGATCCAAGTGGATTTTCCACTAAAAATTCAAAAGTTCCCAATGCCTCAGAAACCAATGCCTAATTGAAGTGCTCATTGATACAAGCCCAAATCAACTTGAATAGGCTGAAACAAAGTTTGTATGCTCAAGTTATGGTTGGTCAAAGTTGCGGTCAAACTAGGGCATAGGTTGGCACAGGATGACAAATTTGACCATTTCACAATCAAGTGAAAGTGGTCTCAAATTGAAGGGCTCATCAAGATGATTCTGACACTTTTTGAATCATGTCAATCGGAGTTCGTTTACTCAAGATACTGATGATCAAAGTTGGTGAGAAATATGGGTTGACTTGACGACGTCAACAAAAGTACAGTCATCATGGATGTTGACGTGGCATGACACATGGTAGGATGACATGGCAAGTTGATATGGTAGGTGACATGGCAGGCAGTCACAGTGAGCCAATCTGAGATTGACACATGGTAGTTTTAGAGCAAATTGGAAGGTGCCACATGGCCCATGGTTGGGTTCCATGTGGCACCCTTTGGTCATAGGTGGTTTAGTTGTTTGAAAAAATTGGAGGTTGGGGATTTGAACTCCCAATCTATCTTCTCCTAATCTTCCTTCTTTACCACTGTGCTGGAAACTTTATATTTTAAATGTGAAGGGAACTTTTATTATTTAAAGGTTATGATCTCAGATTTGTGGGGGTTGCTAACCCCCACCTTACCCACAAATGCCTTGGAACTACCACACGCACACATATTTCTAGATAAGTGATGGTGGTTAGGTGGGTTTGTTTAAAATCCCAAATAAAAACAAAATCATTCCAAAATTTTATAAACCCGATAAGCTTTTTAAACAAACAAAAGCCCAAAAATATTAAATTGTGATAACTGTCAAATTTAAAGGGTTTATTTATGGGTTTGTAAAGATTATTTTTTGGGAATAAGGGATATGTGAGATATTTATATTGTAAAAGGGGATATTTTGAAATATTTTGGATGTAAATGGGAGATTTTGCAGATTATGGGGATTTTACTATTTTACCCCATATAGCAAACTTATTTGTATAAAAAGGGGGAGAGCTTCACCTTTGAAGGAATGGTTTTTTGTAGGAAGAATTGGGAGAAGAATTGTAGGCTTAGTTCAAGTCTCGAAGCTTTGTAGGAGTTTTGATAGAGCTATGTAAAGCTTGCATTATAAGGAATTCATCCTTTTGATGTTTGGAGTAAGGTCATTAGTGTGAAATGCCTTATTGAATCCTTGTATAAGGAGAAGATAGTTCTTTATGTAAAAAATTGTGAGAAGGTCCCATCATCTTGCATAAGAAGGAATAAAACAATTTGTGTCCAAATGGATCCAAAGACATAGCCAGAGTCTGGTGAACTTCGCTATCAATTCTCTCTCTTATCATATGGTTTTATTAGCTTCTATGATTTTCATGTGTTTTATATGTTCATTGGTTTTACTAATTCACATGCAAACACGTCAATAAAATATCTTGTTTTAAATCTGATTCAAGGTGTAATTAGAAAATTCTAAGCACTAATTTCAGATCAACTTGAAACCAAAATTTGATAATTTGATGTAATACTCCATTTTAGACCACTAAAAAATATAATTAATTTGGGTTGTAATAATTTCGATAAGTGATGGATAACTATTCATATTGGATGCATTATGATATTGAGTTGTATTCTAGATTAATTTAATGAATTGTAATTATTGCACCTATCTAAAATTTTATGATAGTTAGATATGATAAATATTTGATTGACATTTGAAAGTTGATAGAAACATTTGATATTCATTCTCTAATGTTTATAGGTTGCATATGTTGCTTTAATTTTTTATATGCACCATGTTGACTAGTATATGTTTGATCATTTATTTTGTTTAAGGTTTTCTTTCTAGTGAGGGTGAGCATTACGGGGAGGATATTATCACACCAACATTAACAATAAGAAAAGAGGAATGATGAGTGTGCAGATAGTTATTTTGGTATTATTGTTCTAAGTCTAATTCATAGTTGTAACTCTTTAGTTTTGTTGGTTGAAACTCATTAATTAGTATATCTCTGCTAGGTGATCATTCTCAATATGGTGGTTGCATGTCAATGTTATTTATTATTATTTTATTGTTCTTATCAATAACTTTTGAATTCATTTGTTTAGTGATTAAATAGAAATAGGGCATGTCCATCTTTTAGGAGATGAAAAAAATTGGTACCTATTCCACACTTTAATCATTATGAAACTAAGATCCCTCAACCAAGTGACTGAATTGAGGGAAGGACTAGTGGTTTCCTTGGGTGTGATTAAATGGGGGTTCACCATTAGATGAAGCTTTAAAGGATAAATGAAAACTCTAATGCACAAAACCCTAGAAACTTGAAAGAATTAAATCAAATTAAAAAATATGAAACAAAAAAGTACTTGAAAGAATGGAGAGGTCAAAACAAGGTCTAAAAACCTTGAAAAGTGTTGTTTTAGAGTGCATTGGGACTCATACGCCAAGATGGGTGATTTAGTCCTAGCATAGAGTTTTTGGGAAGGATCTAAAATCTCTTGATGATTGTTCAGGATCTATAATAGTCTAGCAAAAAGGGTATACTAGGACTCAA
>VDFB02000002.1:75876754-75985973 GCA_007258455.2 Sequoia sempervirens | reverse complement strand
TAAAGTAATCGGACCTAACGACAGCCTATAACTTTTTGGCGCCGTTGCCGAGGAACCCTTAGCTTCTTTTGCTTGAGTGTTAATAGAAGACACCTAGAATACCTCTTTTAGGCCAAAAATACTATCTTTGGCTTCCTTTTTTGAATGGTTAGAAAAAGAGGCCCTCATGGATGATTTATACCAAAGACTCCCCCAAAATACGTCCCAGTTATAAATAGGGAGGCCCAAGGCTCAGAAGATCACTCTGTCGACGAATTACTTGAGCCTAACCCACCAAAGGCTTTCCACTATTTTCTTGAAGATCATCCTATTGCACAACCTGTTGTGGAGGAAATTATTCTTGAAGAGCATATTCCTCTGAACATCATGGGATATCAGAGGGCAGAAGCTAACCGTAATGATGCCAAATGTAATAACAATGATCCTCCACTACCTAGAACGTTCACTTATCCTATTGCTTTGGATGCAGATGATGATACAACGATGAAAAAAATCTCTCCAGCTTTCCTTCCAACCTTTCGTGGTTTATCTTTGGAAGACCTAGACCAATTTATCTTTGAATTTAAGGTCCTTTGTCAAACCTATGACTATAAAAATGATAACTAGAAACTGAAGTTGTTTCCTTCTACTTTGAAGGATTCAACCATGCGTTGGTTTATGGGACTACCGTCTGGAAGTATTACATCTTGGGAAGAAATGGAAAATGTGTTCTTGAATAAAAATAAAAGTTATTGTAGGGTGAGTGATTGTAAGGAAGAGTTGTTTAAACTTAGGAAAAATGAAGATGAGAGTCTAGAGGACTATTTGGATAGGTTTCTTTTCTTATCTAAAAGATGTGGAGAAACGACCAATAGTGTTGAGATTCTCAAGACTATATTTCTTAAAGGACTCGATGATGATGCAAGAAGAAGTCTTGATTTAATGGGAAAGGGTGATGTGTCTCAGTTAAACCTTGAAGACATATGTGATTTGTGTCACAATTTTTCACGTACTCGTGGAGGAATCCGAAAAAAAAATCTTTTCAAAGGGAATAACGAGATAGGTAAACTTTGAGAAGAAATAGAAAATCTTAAGATAGACATACTTCTCCAATTGAACACTACGTTGGATGGTATACAAGCAAAGACACGTAACCCTGAGACTTTGTCAATCTATTGTCCTAGGTGTCGAAATAAACATCTTTTACATGAGTGTCCTTTAGACAAGGTTAATGTTTGTCAAATTTGTGAGCAAATCCACCCTACCAATCAATGTGAGCTTCTTACTGATCTTAAGAATACTAAGAAAAAAACTGCTCAAGTTGAAGAAGAAATAAATGTGCTAAATCAACACCAGGGAGGTAATTTTTCTTATGGGAAGAATTCCAATCCTACATGGAGACCCCGGAATAACTGGGTTGGTAATCAATGGCCTTCATCTTGGAATCAGTCTTATCTTCCACAACCTACTTGGGGAACTCCTTATTGTGGATCTCCTAAATGGGAAAGTCAATCATGCGGAACTCAGCAGTGGCCAAACCAGTCACAACAACAATGGTACCCACAACACATTGCTCCCCAATGGAATCAAGGACATAATCAATTTTATACTGGTCCTAGGAGGAATCAACAACAGAATTTGTTACCACCACCTTAGAATCTTGCTCAGACTGAGCAGGTAAATCAACCTCAACTTCCAACACAACCACTTCCCAATCCAAAGAACAGTAGACATAATATTCCAGTATATACTACTGAGCAAGATCATGTCACATGCCTTAATGCAATTCATTGTGGAAATGTTTAGTTACGTTCTGGTAGGACACTTCAATCACCCACTATTGAGGAAGTAGTGGACAAACCTATTTCTCAAAATTTTGAGAAAGATACTACACTACCTGGGAATATTACTGAGTTTTCAACAGCAGGAGCTGTTGATTTACCTTGGGAGGAGGAAGGTCAGTCTTTGACTGAGTTTAGTAAAGATATTCCTCCAAAGGAGAAAAGAGATATCCCTTCAAAGGAGAAAACTCAAGCACCATTTCTGGAGCGCCTGAAATCAACAATTTTGAAAGATACTCCAGAAATGTCATTAGCTTCTGAAACTACATTAATTCATAAAATTAAACAATTGCAAATAGAGGTTCCTTTGCTGCAAGCAATAAAGGAAATTCCTGAGTTAAATTAGTTGATCAAACAACTGTGTATTAGAACTCCAGGAAGGAAACCAAAGAAAATAAACACTGTGCACATTGATGGTTATCTAGCTGAATTTTTGTCTAGAAATACTATTGCTCCAAAATATGATGATCTTGGGAGTCCACTGATTACTATTACAATTAATGAGGTAGCAATACCTAATGCATTGGTGGATTTGGGAGCAACTATTAATGTAATGATGATGGATGTAATGGAGAAATTAAGTCTTAAAGATTTAAGTCCTACAACTACAGTCTTGCAGATGGAAAATCAGTCTATAGCCATTCCAAAAGGTGTTATAAAAAATGTTCTTGTTAAAGTTGATGGATGGGAATATCCAGTTGACTTTCAAATAATCCAATCACTTACACCTAAAGATAGTTATCCAATAATTTTGGGAAGACCATGGTTGGCTACTGTCATTGCTAAAATTGATTGTCGAGAAGGAGGAATGACCATTTCACATGGTCCAGATAGTAAACGTTTATTTTTATATCCTCCCACTAAACCTACCAAATATAATAAAGTTTGGGTTCATGAGCCAAAAGAATTTAGTGGGCAAGATAGCTTGGCCTCCTTGGCCATGGTAGTGATTAAACAACATGGAGAGGAATTAGAGGATGAGTTAGTAAATGAGGTTGCACACTTGGCTATAGGTTCGAGTGAAGAAGTAATAGAGGATGTACTGGAAATTTTGGGACAACCGATTGATATAAGTGGGATGGAACAAAACTATGTTACCATGGGGATTCCTTGTCCCTTGGCTAATATGATTCCTAGAACAAGTTATTTCTTTGATGATATTACAAGATTTCACCAACTTATACCTCATAGTTGTCCTCTCAACACTTTTTTATGACCAATACATACTATCACTTCGGCCTATCCAGGAACAAAAACAATTATGTTGTTACCAGGAAAAACTGTGAATGTCAATAGTTGGTTGACAAAAATACAAGAGGATAAATTATTTAATGTGCTGGTAAAAAGGTCTAAAGCTTTTGCTTGGGACTATACAGACATGAGGGGGATTCACCCGAGTGTTTGTACTCATCACATTTATATTGATCCTAATATGAGACCTGTTCGTCAACCACAGAGGAGACTCAACCCCGCATTAAAGGATCTTGTCAAAATTGAGATTGAGAAACTCCTCCGTGCAGGATTCATTTATCCTATCTCAGATAGTAAGTGGGTGTCACCTATGGTAGTTGTACCAAAGAAAAATGGCAAGTGGAGAATTTGCGTGGATTATAGAGAACTCAATAAAGCCACCTTTAGAGATTATTTTCCCTTACCATTCGTTGACCAGGTTTTGGACAATTTGGCTGGGAGGAAATATTTTTCCTTTTTGGATGGATTTAGTGGTTACAACCAAATACAGGTAGCACCAGAAGACCAAGATAAGACAACGTTTACTTGTCCTTGGGACACATATGCATACCGAGTTCTTCCTTTTGGAATTTGTAATGCTCCAGCGACTTTTCAGAGGGCCATTTTGGCTATATTTGTAGCACTTGTCAATGATTGTGTAGAGGTTTATATGGATGATTTCACAGTATATGGGTCAACCTATGATGAAGCTCTTCAAAACTTGGATGGGGTTTTAGAGGTTTGTGAGGAAAACCTATTGTCCCTTAGCCACGAAAAGTGTTTAATAATGGTGGAACAAGGAATAGTCTTAGGCCATCACATTTCCTCAGAAGGAATAAAATTTTATCCTAAAAAAATGAATTCATTCAACAATTGACTATACCTCAAACACAAATAGATGTTAAAAATTTTCTTGGACATGCTAGATATTATAGAAGGTTCATAGAAAGCTTCAGTAAGATAGCAGCCCCTATGTTTTCTCTCCTCCAAAAAGATGTGGAGTTTAATTGGACGTCTGAGTGTCAACAATCATTTGAAATGATAAAAGAAAAGCTTGTCTCTGCTCCTGTACTACGTGGACCAAATTGGAGTCTTCCCTTTCACATTTATGCTGATGCTTCAGATGATGCAATTGGTGCAGTATTAGGGCAAGAAGATGAGGATGGGGGTAAATATGCCATATATTTTATTAGAAAAAACCTAACGTCTCCTAAGAGAAACTACACGACAACAAAAAAAGAATTCTTAGCTGTGGTTCATGCCATCAAAAATTTCCGTCATTATATTATAGGATATAAAGTTATAGTTTATATAGATCACTCAGCTGCAAAATATTTAATGAATAAACTTGTAGTTAATGGTCGAATAATGAGATGGTTACTACTTCTTCAGGAGTTCAATGTGACAATACTTGACAAGCCAAGGAAATTTAACGAGGTGGGATACTTTTTATCTCGAATCAAACAAGAAGAGGGTGATCGAGCACCTGTACAAGATGAGTTCCCAGATGAAAATCTGTTTGCTATCTCTATAAAGGTTCCTTGGTTTGCTGATATTGCCAACTATTTAGTTACTTCTGAAGTACCTCCTGAATTTACATCAAAACAAAGGAAGCGACTTATTCGAGAGTGTGCACCATTTAAATGGATTAATGGGATTTTATTTCATTGTGGACTTGATATGGTTTTGAGAAGATGTGTCAGGGATGATAAAACTTATAGTATTCTAAGGGCATGTCATGATGATCCTTTTGGGTGTCATTACTCTGCAAAAAGAACTTCTCATAAAATTTTAGGTGCTGTATATTATTGGCCTTCAATGCATAAAGATGTTAAAAATTATGTTCGTCGTTGTGATGAATGTCAAAGAGTAGGAAGATCAACTACTTCTATAGAAATTCCTTTGCAGCCTCAGGTAACTTTGGAACCATTCAAAAAATGGGGGTTAGATTTTATCGGCCCCATGATCCTTCCTCTCAAGGGAAATAATACATATTAGTTTGTATCAATTATCTGATGAAATGGGCAGAAGTTCAAGCTTTACAAGTTGCTAGAGAAGAGCAAGTTGCTGATTTTCTCTATAATAAATTTTTTCTTCGATGTGGAGCCCCCCAAACTATTGTTACAGATCAGGGACCCTAATTTATGTCCAAAGTTCTCCTAGCATTTACGGACCATTTTCAGGTAAGTCATAAGAAGTCATCCCCTTATCACCCTTAGGAAAATGGTCAAGTAGAGGTGACTAATAGGGAGTTAGAAAACATACTGACAAAAACTGTCTCTTCAGGAAGAAGAGATTGGGCCAGGAAATTTCCTGAAGCCGTTTGGGCGCACAATACAACATGGAAATCTACAACTAGATTCAGTCCCTATGAGCTTGTTTTTGGGAAGAAACCTCTTCTTCCCATTGAGTTTGAACTTTAGACCCTATGTACAACTATGGAGTTGGGTCTAGATTTGAAACGAGCTAAAATAGAACGATTTTTACAGTTAAATGAGTTGGATGAGCTTCGTTTGGATGATGTCCATCAAACTGAACTAGTTCAACATCAATGGAAATTTTGGCATGACAAATATATTAAAGAGAGAAATTCATAATGGTGACTGGGCCTTGCTATTCGATTCAAGATATAAAGACCATAAAGGAAAACTCAGGACTCATTGGCTTGACCCATATGAAATTTCTGAAGTTTTCTTGAATGGCACAGTTCAGCTAAAACCCATTGATGGTGATTTACGAACTCTCTTAGTTAATGGTCATCGCCTACGGATCTACCATAAACCTGTTAATAAAGAAGAATTTACAAAGTTGGTAGAAATGCAAGGAGAGATCCAATGCATCGACTCTACCAAGGCAGAGTCTACTTGATTTAATATCTATATGTTATATAATAAAAATAAATAAAAAATAAAAAATTGAAAAATTGATGAAAATTTGTAATAAAAAGACATGTGTAACAATTTTTTTTCAAAGAATTTTTCATAAATTTTTATTTCGGACTTAACACGTGTTTTCATTTTGCAGGACCTCTCATAAAGGAATAACAACTTCCGGAGCACCGTTCTAAGATGCTCCATAACTTGATGATTCAGCTGGCCAATGCTCTAGAACTTGACGAGTTGAACGCCCGATGCTCCAGAACTTGCTCTTCAGCCTACCATGTTGGAAGGATGTTCTTGTAGAATGATATAAACTCCTGAAGTTCGAGTTAATTGGTGTTCATCATTTTCTTCTTTCCGGTTGCATCTTTCGACAATGCTCCAGAACTTTCATTTTCATTTGGTTGTTGCTTCGGCTTCATCTTTTGACAATGCTCCATAACTTTCATTTGGTTGCTGCTCCAGCTACATCTTTCAACGATGCTATGGAAATTTCATTCGATTACTATTTTGGCTGCATCTTTCGGTGATGCTCTAGAACTTATCCACTTTTTAAGTTTCCAATGCATGTCTTACGCGTGCTTTGGAACTTTAACCACTTTCTTTGTTCTGAATGCATGCTTTACTTGCAAGTTCTAACTTATTCATCTCTTTCATTTTTCCACCTCCTTTCTAATTTTTTTTTTTTTTTCAAATCTTCTTCCTTGATGCTTTGATTATTATCGTGACATTGGTACACACACCTTCTTCATTATAAATAAAAGTCACCATAATAGCTTGTATTCATTAATGACTTCGACATCTATGAGCTTCTTCATTCATGTCATAATAATTGTACCGTCACCTTAGCCAATACCCTTGAATCATCCTATCAAACCGGTAGAGGTATAAGATTTTCAAGCGATCATGGAATGGAAGTAAGTACAAATTTTTGCTTTAAATAAGTAGTTATTTTCAAATAAAATATGATTGATTGGCAAGAGTTTCCTTTCCCAATTTAGTAAATTGAGCCACTTGGTGATTAATTGTTGAGTACGCTACTCTTTTTGCAGCCCCTCATGCAAATTGAAATTATTACACAGTAAGCTCTGAGCAAGAGTAGAGTAAATAATTACAGTCTGATCATATTTTCAAAAATATCAGTGCACAAGTCTCTGACATTATTTAATTTTTCAGCAGGGTGGTGAACAAGGTAAAAATGGGAGGTACAAAGAAGAAATCTAAGCAGACTTCTGCAGAAAAATTGTTGGGGTTAAGTAACATCTCTTGGCTGTTTGAAGAAGTGGGTTGGTTGGATTTTTTCAGGAAGTTTAAAGGGTATAATGAAAAGATGGTGAATGCATTTGCGGAAAATTACTTTAATGGTCAGGTGATTCTGCATGGGAAGCATTTCAAGGTGAGTTCAAAAATTATCTCTTCTATTTCAGGGTTAGAAAATTTTGGCATTAAAATATTTGAAACAACACAAACCACATATTAGAAATTATCAGAATTGTTTCTTAGACAGGGAGACCCTCAACCCATGATAGTTGTCAGTACTAGGGGACAAATTAAGGGGTTTCAATGAGCTTCTATCTTAGAACCCTGGGGTACTGCTGTTGCATGGATTATTAGATATTTTACTTGTGAAGGTCAACTCACTACTGTGGTAGGACCAACATTCCGCATGTTGATACATTTGTGGCATGGGAAGGAAAACCCCACTCTAAGGGTTAATTTGCCTCATTTCTTGAATGATTCTATTAATTCTTGAATAGAAAGATATAAAACTAGTTTAGGGCCATTAAAACATCATGGGTTAATTCAATTGATTTGTAAATATCACTTCCATAAGAAACCTAGAAGCAAATGGGAAATTTTTTTGGGGAAGTTTGATAAGCCTACATCAGGAAGGAAGTTAGAATTAGGAGAATCTTCAAAACAAGTTGCTTCACCTTCTGGAGCAACTTCCCCCGAACACCCTAAGGCTCTTGAAGCCCAAATTCCTACCATAGTTGGTGAGGAAGTGCCAAAATTTAGAAATGATGAGTTTGAAACTTCGACCCAGATAGAAGATGTAGAGATAATGAATCCAAACGTGGATACTCATCCTGTTAAGAGGAGGAAAAGAAGAACTATTCTTCTAAATGATCCAACTATTTTAAATTATCAGGATACTCCTCCTTTAAGGCGGAGCAAAAGATTATCCTCTGGATCTGCAGAAACCCCAGTACAGAGTAAAGGGAATTGGTCAAAATATAAAAAGTAAAAGAAAACCTTGGGAACTGAGGAGTCAATTCACCAATCCTCAGAAAAAGAAATGTCTATTGAAGAAGTACATTTTCATTTGGTGTCTAAAGAAGAAGCTGTAGAACAAGAAAAATAGGAAACAAAAAGGGGACAATCTCCACTTCCTATGGAGGTTGATGACAGTATGTTAGGAAATTTGTCTCCAGTTATCAATAAAGTTGTTGAAATAGTTGAAATTGAAAATATTAATATAGAATTGGAAAAATTGAAATTAGAGATAGAAGAATTAAGAAGTCAGTTGCATGAAAATAAGGAAAATATGGAATTGCAACAAGAGGAAATAATGGTGTATAAGACTGTAATAAATAAAAGGGATCAAAAAATTCAGGATTTAAAGTTGGAAATGCAGGGAAAAGATACATCTATTAGTGAGCTGCAAATACAAATTTAGAATTGTGATGAGGAAAATATGATACACAGAGATGGATTAAATAAAGAAATTTAGAATTTAAAAGGAAATTTTATGCTCATGTTTTCAGCCTTTGAAGAAGAAAATAAAAGACAGAAGGAAGAATTAAATGCTTCTCTTAGTAAGATTATGGAATTAGAGCAGGACTTGCAGGAAAGCACAAGTAAACCAATGATGGAATCTAGAGAAGTTCAAACCGAACCAACGGTAACTGAATGGTTCCAAATTCATATTCCTCCATTATTAATGAAATGGATGGAACGGTGCTATTTCCTAAGGAATGTACAAATTGAAAATAATAGATTAAAAATGGAAATGGTGTTATTAAGAGAAGCATTTCATAAAGCTTATAAGGGGAAATAGGATGCATGTCAAATAGTTGAATTTCTTTTATCCTGTAGAAGACCATCAAGATTGTATTCAATGTTTTTGAATGAACAATGTTTTAGATGGAAATTGCTTAGAATTTACAATGACCAGCTTTATGAACCTAATGATAAAGAATTTGTTAAAGCATTTGCAGACTCAAAGCCTGAAGAGCAAGATATGCTCTGTGAATTCTTTACTCATGATCTTTTGTTAGAAAAGCATACTAATTTCTTTGTTAATCTTTTTGTGGGGGAAGTGCAATTAAGATCTCTATTGTCTACTATGTGGAATCAAATCCATTGGAAAGAACATAATAAGGAATATGCTCAAGTAGAGAAAAGTATAGGACTTCAAATGAGATCTCCAAATAGTAGACCAACAGCTTTCAAGAAGACATTTGTAGCTCTTTTGCTGGATGAGAAAATGAAGGGGAGGTATGATGATAGCCTTCGAGATTGTTATAATCATTTCATAGAACAGGGGAAAAAATTGGTTGGCAGGGCTTGGCACGCATGTGAAGAGAGATACACTCCATTACCTATATATCTAAAGAAAAGAGAGGTGATCTCTCCTCTTAGTATCAGATGGTCCTTCAGAAGAGCAGATGCCTTGGCCAAAATTTTAGGAGATCTCAGAACAAAATGGATAGGAATGAGGTACAAACCTCCTTTATTGCTATATCCAGCCCCTGCTTTTCATATCAATATAGATCAAGATGATAGAATTTTCAATGAATGGAAAGGGGGAGTTGCTTTTCATAGAGGCTTCCACAATTCCCCTGTAAACTTTGATGTTACAACAAAAGATTTGTATGATATTAGTGCAAAATATGAAGAAGGGAGTAGAGGGAAAAGTTATAATCAAGGGACAGGAGGACCTGCGAAGAATTAGGAAGGGGAGGAAATGATGAGGTAAAAATAACCTCATCATGATAATACCATAAGGACTTGGTTCATACATGCAAAATCTCTATCCTCTTCCAATTAATTAAATTTTAGGAGAAATAATTGCTTAATTTTTAGTAAGAAATTGTATAAACTTTATTTCTTTTGATTTCTTGAAGTATTTTGCCAATACAAATTTAATGGGTTGTTTTAAGTGTTTTGTAGATAATATTAGTCAATCAAAGTTGTAGATTGAAGCATCCAGCCAACACGTGCTCCAGAATAGGCTGAAGATATATGCTAGAAATATGCTCTGGAACTTTAGGGTGATGGAATGAAGATGTAATTGCTCTTAAAGTTGTTATTTCTGTTATCCCTTTGAATTAAAGACTTTATGGCTCGACTTGAGCCTCTTAAATACTATGTAATAGGTTTTTAAAAACATACAAGTTATCCGTAGATCTGTTTTAGATATTTTCAATGGTTATCCATACCATCTGAAATATAGGATGTAGTTATAGTTTCTCTATAAAAGATATGATCTCTAGAAGTAAGATATATAGTGAAAAAGTAATGTTATATTGTCAGAATGTTTTCGAGGTTTATGAATAAAGAATCTAAATTTTTTTGAGTTATGAGTTATGGATGATAACTACGATTGATAGAAGTGTTTCTGAAATAGCTGTGAATGTGAGCTGAGAATGAATGTGATAACCCACGAGCTGGCCACTCGACAGGAGTAGATAAGTGTTTTATTTTATTATAATGTTGTTCTATAGAGAATCATTAAATTTACTGTTATGAAATTTTAGTTCTGAAGTATTTGTTACCTTTCACTTCCGTAGTTTTTGTTATTAACTGTAGAATATTTATTGTAAGAAAATGTTTCTATGGATTGCTATAAGTTTTCCGCTTATAATTTTTTCTTCTTAGTTTAGTTGTTTCTGCTTTTCAATTTAGTTATTATGCTTCTAAATTAGTTTTCTCACACTTTCACCAAACATTTCCTATTTCTTAGGAATTTGCTTTACATTTTGCAGTTAGATAGTTTGTAGTTAGAATTAATATTGGTTGTTCTTAAAAGTTAGAAAACTTGAGGATATACTCGGACTTCTTCGATTGTAAATTTCTTTGAACACTACCCGATGACAAATTGAATTTTATATTCTAAAGTAATGGACCTAATGACAACCTATCATGTTGTCCACCATTATAGGAAAACATATTTGTTTTTACATGTAATTACATTTTTCGAAATGACATGTAAGATGTTGAAACCTATTTAAAAAATGCATAGAAGAAAGCATATAAACTATCTAACACTAGGAGATACAAGAAGTCTTTATGGTTCCTTGCATTGGGCGTGGAAGTATTCATATTTATTCTTTCTCTCCTGTATGAATGCCTCATCTAGACCAAATATATAATCAACAATGGTATGAACTCTTGTGATTCATCTTCTTGCAGATGAGAAAATTTTCTTGCATCTATCTAGATGCATCTTGAGATAGTTAAGAGAAAGACATACATCACATATGGAATGCATGAAAGTATTTGAAAATCCTTCATCTTCCACTTGCTTCATGATAGCTTCCTTGAATATTTGAGCAATCTCACTGACCGAGAGTAAAGTATGATCATCATCAAGGAGCTTACCCAATAACTACTCAATTCCATTCACCATGATGACACAATGTCCTTCGACATCTTCTTGTACTTGTTGGATGTCCTTGATGAGAGATTTGATCACTTGTATGTGGTTCTTAAGAGATTCTCTTATTTCCACATACTTCTCTTTGTCAGGAATTACCCCAACTTCCATTAATTTACTTAACTTTTCCTCTTTCATTTGTGACCAAAATGAAAGACATCTTTCCATTTCTTTCTACTCTTTGGAAAGTGTGTTTTTCTTCTTTCTCAAGCTCTAATTTCAACTTGGCTACTTGAGAAATCTTTTCATCTACAACAACTATGAGCTATGAGCCATGTTCTATTATCTCATCAATGAAATCATATAACACCTTTCCCTTGGAGACAAACTTCTCCACCTTTTGCACTGTTGGTTCCTCGATGCTCACCATGGCCATAGGTTGCACATTCTATGAAGAACCTGCAATATTCCTCAAAACAGATGCATAACACTCAGATTTATCCTTGTACATGTTTCTCGCCTGCTCCTTCTTATCAAGCCTTCCTGATAATGCATTCAAGACCACTTGCGCATCTTCTTTTGCACTTGCATTTGTTACCTTACCAAGCTGAACTCTTGTGACAGTGTAATCTTCCATGTTTACAACACCTTGCCCATGTGGGGGTAAACCAATATCAAAAAACCTGTGACTTGATTTGTCAATATGAAGCCTTGAATGAACTTTAGCCTTCTTCTTCCCCTTGGCTTTTGGAGGAGCTATCTCTTCAATATCAAGCTCATTTGGGGAAATCATTTATTTCTTGAACTTTGATACTTGTGAGATTAGCTAAGGTGGAAGAGATGAAGTATATTCTTCTTGATTTATTGTCAACTCCTGCATTGTAGCCACTTCTATAGGAATGGTTGATATTGTAACAATCGAGGTAGTATCAGTCATGATAGCTCCAGTGGAATGCAAACCAAGTGGATCCTACAAAGACTCATTCATGAACCTGTGAAATTCATCCTCAAAAGAGATATCAAATGATGGAGATGAAAAACTTGGAATGGATGAGGGAGAACTCAAAGAAACATCAACAATTTGTAAGTTTGAAATTGTAGGGGGAGTGGTAAGGACTGTTGATACTGAAGGGGGAATGGAAACATTCACTACATTTAAAGTTGTTGTAGGAAGAGGTGAGGTAGGAAGAGAAGGTGGAGGAGTAGTTGGATTTGAAGGAGTATGAGGGATATTGGTAGTAACAGGAGATGATGTTTGGGGAAGATCTTCAATAATATTCTCATGGGGAGATAGAGGTTGTTCATCATCATGCCTGAGTTCCTCCTCATTACCTTATTTTTCACCTTGGTCTTTTGCAGATTCTTCCTTATTATATTCTTTTGATTCTTCACTTTCGTTTTCTTCTTCTTCTTCAGAAGATTGTTCCTCAGAAGCAAGCTCCTTTCCTTCTGCATGTGGTTGTTCTGATTCTGTGGCATCCTCTTCTTCAACTATTTGTGTTGCACTTTTACCAAAAGTAAACTTGATCTTAGGACCTCTTTGAGAAGAAGAGGAAGTTTCTGCATGCTTTTTTTTTGTGCGGAGCTCTTTCCGTTGACTAGTTTCTACTCCCGATGTTTCTCCTTTTGATTCTATTTTGAAAGATTTCATTTGAAAGCCATACCTATGCAACCATTTAGCTGTGTTATGCAAAATAGGAGCAAGTATTTCTCTAATAGAAACACTTTCTTTCTTAGACCATTGCATTGGAGGTAAAGGCTTCCCTACAATTTCATCCTCTTCATAAGCATAATTCATGATGTCGCTAGGATCTTCAAAATCCTTTGGAATATCAGCTACACCAAAATCTTTGATTTGTTCCACTGTTAACCTACAAAAATCCATTCTACGAATGTCTTCTTCATCTCTATAGTCTACCCATATATCTTCAAAGCGGTAGACATGTCGATGATCTTTCTTTAGTTTCCTATTCACATCTCGGTATTCAAAGTCAAATCTATATCTATACGTCCTTATAGTCATGATTTGCATTTTTGCAGCAACTGACTTTGCTTTTTGTACACTATGAATAGTATATCTCCCAATAGTTTGTGGAAATCTGAAACTTGGCTTGTGAATTCCCTAGTGTTCCTTATGGACCAAGATCAATTTTTTGCATAGCTCCATTAGTATCCACTTGTTTGAGGGATATCTAGGTATCATATATGGACACCTAGAATAACAACCTACTCTCAAATATGTGAAGATTGGAAACTGCAAAAAGATACATCTGACCTTAGTAACAACTTTGTAGGCTTCATCTGATACTCTTTTCTTTTCAAGAGTTAGATCAAAAGTGGTAGGGGTGCAAAGAAAGCATCTGTGACTCTTCTAAAATGTTTAAGACTTTCTCTTAATTTCAACTAATAATAGAAATCATAGATAGGTACAACATTTTTGTTTCCTTTTGTAGACAACCCTAGAAAATGCCTCATAATTGCAGCAACATATACCAAATAGGAAGTCATGTAAAATTTCAAAGTGGTTGGTACATTGATCAAGTGCTCATGAATTTCATCACTTATCTGAGTTTCTTAATCTATGTGTGTTTTTTTTCTCCTGATGATGCGGATGTGCTCATACATCCAATCTTGAAAATGACATGATTTAGGCAAGCCTTTTACCCTGATCAGGAGGGTAATCATATCCCTAATGTCCTCTTTGAAATCACTTCAAGGAAGCCCTGTAGGCCATCTTGAGATAGTGGGCCTTGGAGATTTCAACCATTGAGTATTAATCAATGTTTTAGCTTTATTTGGATCCTTATCATAGATCTCCTTACTTGTTGAATTGAGATTTTGTTATATTGTTCCATGTGTGGAACTCAGAAAATAATATCAAAGAATTCAAGATCTAATCTCATCATGATTTGTCTTGAGGAATCTCTCACACTTCTATCTTCTCAGATGTAATGATATGCAACTTGGAGAACAAACTTTGTGTTATGAGCAACAATTGGGAATGTAGATACCAAGTGCAAGTTGCTATGAATAGTAGATCTCAAATCTTCTTCTAATGGTTTCTTCTTAGTTCTTTTTACAAAATCTTCCATGTCTTGATGACCAATTTACGTGTCTTTGATTTCATCGACCTTTGAGAGCACAACAATAGGTAGAAAGACACCTTGATATTTGTACTTCATTTTTCCCTCCTTCTTAAAAGATAACAGAGGCTTTTTTCTATCATCTAAAAATATCAAAGATCAAGGAATGTCACCTTCAGGGATCACTTGATGAGATCTTGAGAGGAACTGCAAGAATAATGGATTAGCAAATGTTAGGAAAAAATGTGTTGTTGGAAAGCGTGAAGCAAGCAGGAAATTTGGAGCAAGTGCAAACAAGCTATGGAGCATGGAAAACAAAGCATTAGTGATGAAATGAAGTTCAGAGAGCAAATGGAATGATTTTATGAGTGGGAAGTGAAAAACTACTTTTTGTGTAGGAGCACTGAAAATCAGGGCTCCTACATCTTGAGAAGTCAATTTGCATGTAGTAGTGCTGAAAAACAATGCTCTTACATTCCTTAAGAATTTGCAATAACTTGTGTTGGAGCGCTAAAAATCAGCACTATGACATTTTGGGGAAATATCTACTTCATGCTTGAGTGCTAATTTTTAGCGCTTGGGCATCTCACATGGGAAAAACTTTGTATGCAAGGGCAGTGAAAATCACCACTCGTGCATGTCAAGGGAAAGATCACTTCATGTAGGAGTAGTGATTTTCACCACTCCTACATCTTGTATGATGGTGTCCAAATGGGATGTAGACGCAGGGATTTTCACCACTCGGATAGATAGGGAAGGTCAACCATGTAGAAGTAGCAAAAAAGCCTGCTTGAGCATGGATGAAGACACTTGGTGAAAATCGATGAAGATCGATGAAAGATCATTCAAAGTCACCAGCCGTGAAGATAGGTGATAGAGTGGTGTAAATGACAGTAGAGCATCAAGAAGATGATGCGCACAACAAATAACAACTAGGGCATGAAAACCCCAAGAGCCGAATCATGGAAGGGCGACGAAAGGAAAGTAAAAGATTTCAAGATAAAAGAAACCAAAACCAGGGCCAACGATGATAGAAAATAATTTCAAAAATGAAAGCATCAAAACCCTAATTGAAAGAGAGAATAACATCAAAGATCGACAAAGAAGAAAGACACAAAAACGTACTTGATGAAAGCAACCGAAACCCTAGCTTGAAAGCCCGCAAAATCCATGAACACAATCTCATTTGGAGTTTGGAGAATGACCAGTGTGAGGAGGAATGGAGAGGATAGATAAAAAATGAGGATAAATTAACCTAAAACAACCTTAATAATTCATTGGAAAAAGATCATTAATGAACTCGAGTTGCATTAATGATAGAGTACAAAAAGGGAGGGAAAATGTAGGAGCGGTGAAAATCACCACTCCAACATTTTTGAAACATTAGATATGCATTAGCGGTAAAAATTACTACTCAGTCATATGAAAGACTTGTCGAAAGGAAACATGCACTAGCGGTGAAAATCACCGCTTGTGCATGCAAGGGTGAATGCAAAGTGTAGGAGCGGTGATTTTCACCGCTCCAACACTTAGAGAAATTTCTAACATAAGGCTCATGTAGGAGTGCTGAAAATCAACGCTCCGACATGAGTGAAATTTTGAAAAACTCCCAAAGAGTGGGAAACAACAAAAATATCTATTTTGAAGATTTTTGAAAGATGAATAATGAGAGACGCTCAAATGGATGATTTGAGGTTTAGGACTACACATCGAGGGAAATCAAAATTTGCCTCGTTTTGCATGATTGAATTACACAAAACTATGAAACGGAAGAGTTTCATAGGGGGTTATCCCATGAATGGAGCGTTGCTAGATTCGAGGATAACAAGATGGTAATTTGGAATCTTATTGAATACCCTAAATTTGTTTCTCATGCACAATTTAACAACTAACCCTAATCCTTGTATGCACAAGGAAAGGACCACACAAACTTCTACAAATTAACCAGTTTTAGATTCAAATGTGACAATTTGAGATGCACTATTTTTTTGGAAACTTTAAAACCCCAGATCCAACGTCTATAAGTATTAAGGCTCTAAATTACGAGATGCTTCATACGAAAATGACCTAAACTCATTTGTAAATCCACATGAACAATCTCCCACAACTTATTATATACTCGACACTCATTCACAAACACCAGAAGGTTGACATTTAAACAAAAATTCATTTCCCAGCGACGCAAATTACCTAAGGTTTCTTTTTATTAAATGTTAAACCATTTTAAAATAAGTAAATAAAGTGGGCCATGGAATACCTACCTATAATTCACACAAAATCCAAGGTGAGAAGATTTGTAGATGCGACGATCATAAGGAAGGGCTTGAGTGAGCTTGAATGTAATTAGATTCGCTCTTTGTGGATGCAACATGATCAAATAGTACCCAAAATTGTTTATATACCCAAACAAACTACTGCCATTAATGCCTTAAAATTGACAGAGTGTCAAGTACTCACATGAAAAAATACGATGTTGATCAATCTTGCAAAAATTTGATAGAGACAATCCTTGCAGAGATATAGGGTCTCCAATCCATACAAAAAAATCAGGTTAGCATGACTTTGTAGAGATTCATGGTTTGTGGAATTTTCCCATGCACTTGATATTGCATGTTTTTCTAGTAGACTCACTATAACCAATTCTTTGCAACCTTTAAAATTTGACTCAAAATGCAACCCAAACCTTGAACCAAAACAAGCAAGAAACTAAAAGAAAACTAACCTAAACAATACCCTAACCTAGAAAGCAAAAAGCAAAAGAAAAGAGGGGGTCCTTGTTTTCAACGGGGTGTGTGTGCAAGGCACAATAAATGGTGACTCTATTAGGGAAATGCTTCAGAGCGTTTTGAAAGGTAAATAAAAATCACAAGCCCAAAATCTTTGGTTGGTTTCACAAACTAATTAGGATAAGATACCAAGAATACCAAAGACCATAATCTAAATGACTAAGAAAACCTCCTTCAAATGCGAGAAACCAAAGTGTGAAAAGTTCGATCATTAGTCATTCAAGAGTATCCCAAAAGGATTTGTGTGACAAAATATAGGGCTACATGAATGATCCTTATCCAAAATCATCTAGGATAGAGCCCCACTACTAGTCAGGCATCTATAGCTCCGATGAGGTTATTGTTGTTATTCCCTTGAACATAGTTCTATTGCTAGCCAAGCATCTATAGCCTCAGTAGAGATATTTGAATCCTCCTAATAGTTGAAATTGATTGTGATCATATTTTCTTTTTCCTTTTTCACTTTAGATTTACTTGAAGTTTCTTTTCAACTTGCAAGTGATGAAGCTTAACAATTCAAGGCTGGAAATAATAGTGGCGTTGAAGAAAGAACTTAAAAATTTTCACCTTACAACTAGCAACATAACACCTTACGAAGAGACTCGAAAATGTTTTCTTGATTGTGTTATATAATGTGTTTGGTTTCAAAACATGCTAAAGAGGGTTCAAAAATTTAGAAACCTTCCCAAGGCCTTATAACTAGAGTAACTTATCACTTGACTGACTGATTCATGTTTATATTGGGATTTGTGACTCAATGTTTATCAAAGAAACCAACCAGTTCCTTTCCCAAATAGAGATAAAATTATTGAGAAACCAAGCCTACCTAAAAGGAAAATGAGAATGAATACAATGAAGAAAAAACCAAAACCTACACTAAATATATAAAAGAAAACTAACCTGAGAAATAACTCAATCTTGAAAATAATGCTTGAGATATTGCTCATTAACAAGCAATAGTACATATTCTCCTGTAAGAGTCTTCAAATGATAAGTATTGTCCCCTAAAATTTATGAAATCTAAAATGGTCCTAGCCACAACTTATCAAACTTGGCATGTTTACCCTTTTTTATCATGATATTTGTCCCAATAAAGAGGTAGATTAGAAATTCAAAATGACTTAACTTGGGCGTGTTGATCAAACTAGCACTTAACCACACCTTGATACTTAACAAAATTTTCAATAGCATCATCATATTTTTCCTCTAGATGGAGGAGTTGAGCAAGGAAAGATTCTAACTTGTCCTCTTCATCACAATATTCATGGATAAATTGGGGGTTAGGGATTTTCAAGTGCATTGGGAAAACAAGCTCCAAACCATAAACCAAATGGTATGGAGAAGTCCTCAAAGTAGCTTTCTTATGACTACAATCCACCTAAAGGGCGAACCTTAGTTGGGTGTTCCATTCTTTAGGATTCTTATCGAGCAACTTATGAATAACAGCTAAAAGATTTTTATTTGTGGATTTAACTAAACCATTACCCTGGGGATAATCATTGGATGAAAATTTTAAAACAATCCTTAATCAAAGGCCCAATTAGAAAACTTCAGTGATGAAAATGTAGGACCATTGTCACAAACCAATGCAAATGGACGACCAAAATGAGTAATTATATGATCTTCAAGAAATTTAATTACTACCTAAATAATACATTGCTTACATGCTACAACCTTTGGCCATCTAGTGCAATAATTAGTAGCTGCTAGAATATACCTATGGCTTGCAAATAAAGGAGGATTGATCACACTAATAAAGTCAAGCTCCCACTACATGAAAGGATGCATCTCTACCACAGGTTGGAGTGGAATAGTAGTATATCTCTCTTTACTTGTGGTTGTTTGACATGTGGGGCAAGCACACACATATAGGTGTGCATCATGAAATAAGGTTGACCAATAATATATTTCCCTCAAAATATGATATGCAATAATAGCTCCTGAACCATGACCTATCTTGAATTTGATATGAAAGTCATTCAACACATTGGAAGCCTCTTGTTTACTCAAAAATATTAAATAAATATCCTCACAATTCCTCTTATATGGCATTGACCCTTTGAGCATGCAACCATTACTCTTCAATTACAAATCATTCTTTTGAACACCATTTAAATGAGGCGAGAAATGTTGATTAAGTTTATAGAAAGTAATATCATTATACCACTCATTAGGAGAGACCTCTTCAAGATTGTATTGATGCACTGCAAGACATGGATCATTATCATCCATTGTCTACATCAAAGCCTGGCCATGTACCAACTTTATAGGTTGAATTTCTAAATCAAATTTCTTTAACATAGTAACCCATTTTCCTCTGTGTTCACCTAGTTCATTCTACATAAGCAATATCTTAATAGCTGGGTTGGGTCCTATTGCATACAATTTACTTCTCAAAATATAATGCCTAAATTTATTGATGGCTCTCACCAGAGCATAAGCCTATTTTTCTACATTCAAGTACCTCAATTTTGCATCTTTCAAAGGTGTGCTCAGAAAAGCTATTGGACACTCATCACTTGATTCTTTCTTTTGTGTGAGCATCATTGTGCATGTATGGTCCAATGAGAAGGAATAGATATAGAAAGGCCTAGCATAATTAGGACTTACTAACGTTGGAGCATCAACAATGGTTTGCTTGATTTCCTCAAAAGTCCTCTTGGCTTTAGGAGTCCACTCAATTTTTGCATCTTGTTTCAACATAACATTCAAAGATCTTACAATCTCTGCAAAACTGGTAATAAATTTTTGGAAAAAAATGATCTTCCCAAAATACGACTTGAATTCCTTCTTATTTGCTGGAGGCTAAATCTTCAAGATGGCCTGCACTCATCTGGGGTCAATGAAAATCCCCTTTTCTGAAATGACATGATACAAGAGCTTACCCTCCATAACTCCCAAAATACACCTTTTAGGATTAGGTGAGATATCAAATTCTCTACATCATTGAAACACCCTGCATAAATATAAAATATGATTTTCTCTTTGTTTGGAGAACAAGTTGTCAAATAATTCATATAAATAATTATATATTTACCAACTAGTTCTTTAATGCAATATCCATAGATTTTTGGAAGGTTTCCCCAACATTAATCAATCCAAATGGCATCCTTCAATATGCAAAATTTCCCCACTTCATGGTGAAATCCATTTTCAATCTTTCTTCACGTGCTACCATCACTTGGTTATATCCTGAGTAGCCATCTAAGAAAGACATCATCTATGATCCATTAACAATCTGCAACACTTCATCTAGTGATGGTAAAGGATAATTATCTTTCTCAGAAGCACAATTGAGATTTCAAAAATCAACACACAACCAAATTTCACCATTTTTTCCTAACTAGAACCAAATTAGCCACCCATGTTGGGTGTCGTATAGGGAAGATTATCCTTATTAATAACAGTTTTTAGATTTCTTTATAAATCAATGGCTCCAATAATTCATTGATAGGTCATTGTTGTTTCCTGTTAAACCTGTTTCCTGAAAGGTTTAACATCAGGCCTGAGAGGGATAGTATGTGTAATAATAGAAGTATCATATGTCTTCAGATCCTCATAAATCCAAGCTATTATGTCATGGTATAAATGGAGGGCCTTGAATATCCCTTATTTCTCTTCTAGAGTGCAAACCTTTATGAGAAGGATATTCTTTTCCTCCTTGGTTGTGCCCATATTATAGGTATCACATTTACCACCTACGAATTTTGAATGTTGATCCCTAGATCTCAACTAGTCCAAATTGAAAATGCATTCCAACTGAACCATCCCTCAGGGAATCATATTAGTCTTCAAATTAACCACTCTCTTGAGATATATCACTGCTTCCTCAGGTTTTGCTTCATCTATAATTTGAGCTACAAACACATATGAACTAGTAATAAAATCTAATATGTGCTTGTCATCTTCAAACACTTGAAAATTAGTAACATTATTTGGCACTAAGAGTGTAGGAGTGAGCTCAACTGTGAACCTCTTCAAGCTAGATAATGACAGTGGTTGTAATGCACTAGCTGCCTACACTAAGGCATCAATGACACGATTCTTATGTTAAGGAATTAACTAAATATTAAAAGCATAAAAAATCTCAATCAAATCCCATGTATGATGGTGATAGCTTCCTACCATGAAAAGATTATTGCTTAAGCTCAGAATCACCAAAAACTTGTTATACCTTAGCCTTTTTATGAATTGTCATTAAAAGTCCATGCTAGTGCTTCATATTATACACTATTATTGGTGCAGTATAATTACAATACGTGGGCTACAAAGAAGATTTTCCCACTAGGGATGATTAGCTCGAAACCAACCCCAACACCTTGTTTGGATCTCGAATCATCAAACCGCAATGTCCAGATCTTAGCATCAATTTTATTATAAGGCTACGCCTTATTTGTTTTAGGTGCAATTTTACAACCTTGAACTTCTTCTTCATTGGGTTGTCCAACTAGAAAAGGTATCTGATTCAAACTTTATTTTACTATATCAAAGATACTGAGATGATACTTGATCTATTCTACTATAGTTTGACACAAACAACATTCAAATTTTGAGAGATGCATTATGAATTCTACACTAACATGACAACAACAGATCTTCAATATTAGCTTTGTTCCCCAAGCTTAATTGATCTATGATGTATTTAGACAAAAAATACTGAAAACCTTCAAACATTCCTCCCTCTTTATTAGAAGGGAGATCCTCATCTATTTCTACACAAACTTTTTTGCTATTGGGAACCTCACTTAGATCCTTGATAAGTGCATTCACATCACATAACATCATTACTTCCTCAATTCACAAAACCTCAGGAGCAAATACTCCAAGATCAACCTTAGAGAATAATATTTCATTATTTTTATTGTACTTTGTGATCACATGCTTCAACCTAGGTTCCCTTTCTATTTTAATATGATTTTCCATTCCTTTCCAAGGGAGCCACATATGAGAGAAATATGTAGCCATATAACCATTAAGTATTTAGACGAATCCATACTTAATAAAATACCATACATATCAAGAATATCCACCACTTAGATGTTGATCATATGTTGTATACACAATTTAGAAGCAAGCTGCATGTGAATGTGATTCAGTTCTCCCACCATATTAACCTCTATTTTATCAAGTTGAGTAATCTTCCTGGTGGATTTAGTGGGAGTCAAGCCCAAGGCTTTGCACATAACAAAGGGCATGACATTGGTTGATGCTCCCAAATCTACTAAACAATTATGAAGATTTTTATTAAAAATACGCGAGGTTAGAAAAAATGGTACGGATTTTCTCCTCTTTGTAGATATTTATTGGAGTATCTATCTAGGAAAGTTGAGCTCTATCTTTCCCCTTTTTTTTAGAATATTTCAATACAAACTCATTGGATGAATTCTCAGGTCCCGCAAATTATTGAATCAAATCAAATAAAGCATTCCAAACTTCAGTAAATTTCAACAATTCTAGGATAAACATCTACTCATCTTCATTTTCTTCAACTCTTCATCAACGTATTGTCCCATCTGTGCAATTTTTGAACTAGTAGGAGATTCCTTTGAGAAGAATTGACTAGGCACCTTTGGGAGCACCAAATTATTGCTAGCATCTAGATCTAGAGGCACTTGAAGGTTATTTGGAGGAGTATAGGTAGTAAATGGTCCTTTAGGCCTATTACTCTGGAGGTTGTACGGTCCTTTGTATTGTTGGAATGTGTGTACGTCCTCCTTGTTACAAATTGGCTCTAAATCAAACAAAATATTGAGAGACTCCTCATATTGAGGCTCATTTTCTTCTTGCCTAGGGAAAGAATAACTATTTCATGACCATGGAAAAATCATAAGCTGAGGAGGGTACAATATCCTACCCATAAGAGCTAGATGTTTCTTGGCTTTCTACATTCTGCACCTCCTTAAATATGTGGCAGTAATCTAAAACTCAAGACAGTTCAACTTAGAGTGTTGACTAGTATTATGCAATTTGCACCAATTTGTCATGGTAGCTTCAACTAAATATACCCTTCTTGGGGGCCTATTATGTGACATAATAGGTGCATATAGGGGTAAAGGAATTCTCCCATTATTAGGTTTAGTATTCCATACCTTGTTCTATCATTAATAAAATTGATTTTTCCCTTGATAACCTTGATTCTGATTGAAGTCAGACTAAAAATTCCTTTAAGTATTTTGTAAATAATTATTCTAATTTTTTCAAATGACTTACTTTAGTAGTGAGATTCTTTATCTATTTAGAAATTTCCCTAATATCATCCTTCTCTTTATCTTCTTTGGATTTGCGAGCTTCAACAACCTGTAAGTAGGGTAAATGTGAGGGAGGAGCCTCAGAATTAGGGACTCCTAGGTGAAGAACCATGACACTAGTGGAAATTGAAACGAGGTTAAACATGGGTGTTTGGTGGGCTAAGGGATAATTAATTATGTAGGTTTGATGAGGCATTCTCAAAGTACTTATATGGTTTGGTGTTCTAGCTCTTGATTGCCCCAATTTTGTATTTACTTTAACAACTTCCTTATACACTTCAATGAGGTCATTTCACATAGGATTATCCCTTCTAACAAATACCAATTTGAGATTATCTATGGAATAATGATACACTTGTGTTGTTGCTAAATTTTTGAGGATAAATGGATCTTGGAGATGGGTAAATGCCCTATAAAACTTATTATTGAAGGTAATAATTAGTTCATTATCCTACCTTTTCACCTTCACAAATTATCGGTACAAATCTACAAGTTCTATAAGAATTTTGAATCTATCCAAAAAAATGATTTTTCATGAGATCCCAAGAATTTATTGTTCTAGACAGAAGATGAATAAACTAGAAAAATTCCTTTTCTCCCAAAGAATATGGAAACAACCTACAAGCCACATCTTCATGTTGGATCTACCAGTTGTGCAGAGTTTCCTTGAAAACCTTGATGTGTTCCTCTGCATTCCTGTTTGGATCATTGACATGAAATTTTGAAAAAAAAATCTATATTTTTGGGCATGTCATGTTATGCATTGAAATG
The DNA here is from genome assembly GCA_007258455.2 of Sequoia sempervirens. Classification (NCBI taxonomy): domain Eukaryota; kingdom Viridiplantae; phylum Streptophyta; class Pinopsida; order Cupressales; family Cupressaceae; genus Sequoia; species Sequoia sempervirens. The sequence goes on along the minus strand of VDFB02000002.1, from coordinate 75,961,554 downwards.
GATGGGAGAAGGGTTATTAGGTAACCAAGCCATTGATGGTGTAACATGTGGGACAAATGGAGGGGCTTGATTTGGGATTGTTGAGGGAACTTAAGGTGGAGTTGATGAAGATTATGCTCTTGCCCTATTCCTCTTGGATCTGGTAGGAGACCCTAACTCAAGGAATGGTCCTTGATTTTGGGTGGATTTGAGTACTCTCTCAAACATTTTGGGAGAGAAAGATCCTATATGCTCTAGCTTTAAGAAAATTATCAGGTCCTCCTTCTAGCACCAATTTTGTTGACAAGTGTTTTTGCACATCACAATACAAACAAAACATGAGGTATTCTATCTCTTTTGAAAGGAAATATAACCTGTGAAACTTCAGAAAGATTATGCCAAGGCTCTGATAGTTAGGTCTTGACTTTATAGAAAACAACTCGGTGGTTTAATGATTTTCTATTTTTACAAGGGGCCTTACAATCACTTAGCTGGAACTTTAAATAACGAGTCTTTGAAATATTTGAAACCATTATGAAATCCTTAACTAAATTCCCATATTTGAAATCTAAAAACAATATTCAACATCTAATATGACAATCTAGGTGATGCTTTTCTTCCTAAACTAACTCAGTTTAAAATTAAAATGCAAAAGTAGGGCAAGAAGACATTATGCTAAGAAAACCTAAAGGAAATAACAATAATGATTAACGTTGCAGATAGACTGATCCATCACAAAAACAATTCCTAATTAATCAGAGGTTAACTCACAAAGCCACAAGAATAGTGCAATCTTTGAAAGAAACAAAAATATTTTCAAACTATGAGAATTCATATAAATACCCAAATCTGGCACAATTTAAACAAACTTCCACAATTGAACTTAATATTGAAATAAGGGTTAGACTAACCATGCAAAGTAACTTACAATCAACTAATTACAAATGGTATGAACAAGAGATCTATCAAATATCTTCACACTTCACCATTATCATACTAAACTCTATCTAATATTGAAGAAAGGAAGCCTGCATACATAATAAGGAAAAAACAAGTAGAAGACTGAACTTCAATGCTTTGCTTGTATTGATTTCAAAATGTTGGTTACAATAATTCTAGTTTAATAACCCTTTACAATTGAGAGAAGAATACCTTTTATAGATAAGGTTGACAAGACCCAAGGAAAAACCAATTGTGGAGATTGTCTTAGCACGAAAGGCCAAGATTACATTAGTATTTAATATTTAGAGTGTATTAAATATTGAATACATATTCATCATCCATCTCCAACTAAATTATGTTACAAATGTACCTAGGGATATGTAAAGTACATTATAATATATATTTTGCATTGAATACATTTTACAACGTCCCAAAAAATATATGGCATAAAATTCCAAAAATGCTTCAACTAGTAGCCTTCTACAATTTTTTTCATCAATGACACTTCTATCCTTTGAATTTTCTTGTATGGTAAATTTGACAAATGCAATTAGGACTGAAGTGACTTATTTATTAGGAGGGTATGGAGAAACATGAACTTTGTAGTAGAGTGCATCATATTCATCAATCGACCGATGATACAAAGTCATCCAAGAAGGTTTCTGTCTTATCAAATCTTGAGACATTACCAAAAATTGGGTAACAACATCCATAAAATCTATAGAAAGCTCATCCATGGGATCCTTGTAAGTTAGAAACTTCCATTGTTGCTTTAGAGTCACCTCATTTGGCTTCACAAAAGAATCCATCTATGTCTTTGTAAGATCTTGCAAAAACTGACTACAAGCCTCCAAAACTTCATTAATTTGATCATTTATATTCTTTACCTTAGGCTCAGCTTGCATCATAATCTCTTTATGAAACTTGAGAGCGTGTAGCCAGTAATGTGGTTCTTTTACCAATTCCTTCTTCAAAATTCCTTCCCTTATTATTACATCATTGGAAAGTTTCTTTATAGCCTCAAACCTTGGGAATACCATGCCATGATATTTCTCATTGCTTGCACACTATTCTATCAATTTATCAACCTCTTCCTTAAGGATAAGGAAGTCATTATGCACCTAGATGGCAATATCTATTACCTTATTACCATTATCAAAAAAATATTTAATCCAACTCTATGTGGATTGAGCCCAAGATCTCATCTACTCCATTTTATCCACCTCATCCTTGGATAATATTATGGGAGTTACAACTTTTCTTAGAGTACTTTGGATAGGTGTCACCAAGTGCTGAATGAATGCAATCAACTCTACCACTTGTGACTTTAGTTCCATCTTGGTCACCTCATCCTTGTTCATTCACTTAAAAATATTAGACACCAAGCCATGAAGTTCATCAATCTCCTGGGTTCTATTGGTGGGACCAAGATTGATGGTTAACACATTTAACTCTTATAGAAAAATAGTCACATTATCTTTGTCCATAGAAGGAGTGACCACACGCAAAATTTGAGAGCTTGAGGCATCCTTGATCATACGAGACCTTATTTTGGCCTTCTTTTTCTCCTCAGGCCTTTCAATTGTGCTCAATATTGCCTCCAAACTACCCTGAGGAGTTTCAATCATTGGTTAAGTTTACTCTTTAGTTATTCTTCTAGCCATACTAGGGTAGAAACCTTGTTTGTTTGTGGAGGAGGAGAAGTTTCTCTTTGAAGATCCTCTACTACAACCTCTTTGTGTATTTATTCTTCTTGCTCCTTATGTTGTACTTCTACATATTTCTCTTCTTCATGACCTAAGGGTTGCTTAGACTTAGTCTCAAGAATGTCCTTTGAAGGCTTCTCTTCTTGTGCTATTGGAATTGAAGCATATTCCACTATAGACTGTCTAGCCATATCATCCCTTTCTTGCGTCTACATTTCCTCCAAAATATTATCTACACTTTCCATAATGGAAGGTTCTATAGTTTCTTGTGAAGAAGAAGGAGAAGTGGTTTATGTTTGTTGGTTCAATAAGGATCTATTAACTTTGGAAAGCACAGTAGCAACTATCTCTTTTGGCAAGTTTGAAAGATGGGAAATGCAAGTCTGGGGAAGGTTGAGAGAAGTAGGAGGAGTAGAGGTAGAAGGTATAGTAAAGGCTATGGTAGACATGGTGAATTGGGGAGGAAAAATAGACACAGGAGGAGGGAGAGAGGTAGGAGATGGAGATGATTCAATGGATATGGGAGTAGTGGCAGGAGTGAGAATGGATGTGGTGATATCTAGTGAGATATCAAGTGGAGGAGGTGAGGCGAAGGTAGAAGAAGGGATAGTGGATGTTGTGGAAGATGTGGAAATAGGTGGAGAGGATGCAGGTGAGGAAGATGATGGAGGTGGTGAAGGAGAAGAATGTCCCTTTTCTTCTCCCAGAGGCTATAGACTTACTATCTTAGCTTTTTTGGTCCATTTGGGTTGAGATTTACTTCCCTCTGCACCAATATTTCTCTTGTATACCATTGATTTGGTAGTAGGCTACCTCTCTTCTATTGCTTTCTTGGCCTTCCCTCTAGTCTTGGAAGGAGTGTTGACTTCCTTCTCCACAGACCCTTCATTGGGCACTACTTGTTCTTTAATTTGTTCTTCACTAGATGAAAATTATTTTTGGAAATTTTCATATGTTAACTCTAACCCTTGAGCTAAGAGGGTAGAGGATTGTGCTTTCATCCACTTCTTTGTCCTCCTCAAGACTGGTCTGTTAACAACATCAATATCATTTTCTTCCTCCCTAGTCTGATTCGTAAGGGGAATGGGCTGATCAACCACTTGATTGTACTCTTCCTCAGCCAATACTTGACCATCTTCTTGTACTTGGTCATGAATAAGGAAGAGGAGAAGTGTTTTGATATAATCCACTATCAACCGAGATAACTTAGTTCTCTTCCTAACTTCTAAGTCATCCTTGCAATTTTCCCACAAATCTTCAATGTGCATTTATTGACTATATTGATTCCCAACCCACTTTTTCATCTTATCGAAAGGATAAAAGTGCTCCCTTTGACTATGGAAATTAAACCTGAAGGTCTGCATTTTTATATATGAATATTCAACAAATGGGGTTGAAGGACATGCATATAAACCTCTTCCAAAGGACAAAGGATAAGGAACTCTTGCCCGGTGTTTAATTTTTAATAATTGGTAAGAAGTAAACCATTGTCTTGTCATATCCAACAAATTACAACTTTATCATTGGGATATTTTGGCAATCTGTATGGAACTCCTAAGAACCCCTCTATTCTTAAGTATGTGAATTTCATGAACTAGATGAACCGATACCCAAATATCTTTAACATTTCCATTATAGAGGAGAAGAGTCTTTTTTTTAAATTTCCTTACAAGGTTCTGACTGTGAACATGATGAATGCATTATTCACCCTATTATAATGATTTTTGGCATTTTATGCTTGAAGCTAAGGGTAACAGTCATATAATTTTTGTTTGGACTGGCGTTGATGGGATGCAAACAAGTCAACCCTCTGTATCTATAGTTGGAAGCAAATAGGTATACAATATAAGAAGTCATATTAAAGATTACAGACTTCTTGAATATGGAGAATTGGTTATGAAGATTGTCACTTATCATTTGCACCCATGAGAACTTGGTGGGCCCTCTCAGTATCTCTTTTACAAAGTAGAACATCCAATTCTCAAATGTTGAGGCTACACGAATACCCATTACTTTGCTTAGTAAGGTGACTAAATCATTGAATTCATCTATAAAGTCACTTCTATATAAATGTTTGGGTAGTTTATTTGTGGACCCCTTTGGATGCTTCATCCATATGTCATCAATAACTTTCATGTAGGCCTTAGGATTTGCATCAAATATCTTGGTGACACATTTTTTGGTGACAACTATCATATTTGAAAATGATATGTGCGAGCAATAGAGTCAGTATGGAGGTCTGCCAACACCCTTCCATCTGCAACTATTATCTTTTGAGAGTTTTTGTGGTAGTGCTCTTGAGATTCCATGATTAGCTCTAGGCACAACATGGAAGAAGGGAACCCAACAACCTATGCTATTCCACTTTTCTTAATTCTTCTAGGCTACTTGGTCCTTTTATCTCTAAAAATTCATTCTTTAAACTCCAAATTGGCATCACTAACTAGGAGCCAACTTGATGTGATCCTTGAGGGAGGATCAACTCCTTTGAATTCAAACTTCATTCTTGTTGTTCTATCCATAAAACCTAGAAGACCCATCACGCAATAAGAAAAATGATAATTTGATAACTCTTAAACATATTCCCACTTCCATTCCTCAAAGAAATAACTTAAACTATTTTTCTTAAAATAAATGCACTTTTGATACAATCATTAATTAATCTTAAGAAACATCCACAATTTACTTTATACAAGAAAATTACATTTTAACACTCAAAATCCAAATTGTGGAATTTTGAAGTAGAGTGATCTTCACAAAAAATTGAGAACTATTAGAATTTGTAGAAAATATAAGCTTATCAAAATTTGTAGAAAAAACACCACTGGCTACCATCCCACTTTGCGTAGAACTCAGACCTACTATCATGTAGACATAACATCCCCTTCAAACTCGTAGGAATAATGTTCTCAAAAAAATGCTTAAAAATCACATATGCACCAAAGTTTGTGGAAAACTGGACAAGGCTAGCCTTTGCAAGAAAATGAATGCGGGAAAACACCCCCCAAAGTTCCACAATTTAACGTTTGTAGAAAAATCATGTAACTCTAATTCTATGGAAAATTTGGCATGGCGAGTCTTTGTGGAGTTTTACAGAGAAATGAGGTAGATACAACCTTAGCTAAGTCGATATCAAATTTTTGCAAGCGTAAGCTTTTGTAGAAATTTGAACTGGATAATAATAATAATTATTATTATTTTATAGTCCACGAATACCGGGCAATCTGTTTTTGGGTCTACAGACAGCTTACAGTATATATGGGACTCCTCATACTCCCAAATATGAGGGAGGCACCTAACTCGTGCTCCACAATATGAGGTGTACATACCTTACCCCCTGCAGATGCGAAGAAATTATACTAGTTCACCCCTGCAGAACTTTAGACTCACTAGAGCCTTTACAGGAAATTAACTTCGATCGAATATTCTACATAAGTAGAAAAATAGGGAGTAGGATTCATTATTGATAATTAAAAGATAAGGCTTGAAGTTGAGGAGTCATATTTTCGCATATATCAAGTTTTTAGAATCAAAGCTCACAAAAATTTGTTGGAGACGAGAATTTGGAATCTTATTGAAAACCCTAAATTTGTTTTTCGTGCATGATTTAACAACTAACCCTAATCCTTGCATGCGTGGGAAAAGGACCACATAGAATTTCACAAATTAAGCAATTTTAGATTCAAATGTTTCAAACAAGGATGCCCTAATTTTTTGGAAACTTTAAAACCCCAAAGATGATACGCTTCATAGGAAAACAACCTAAACTCATTTGCAAATCAATATAAACAATCTCCCACAACTTATTACATACCCAAAACTCATGCACAAACACCAAAAGATTGACATTTAAACCAGAATTCATTTTCCAACTGTAATTCTTAAACCCAAATTACCTAGGGTCCCCTTTTATTAAATGTTTAAACCATTTTAAAGTGAGTAAATAAAGTGGGCCATGGAATACCTACTTGCAATTCACACAAAATCCAAAGTGAGAAGAGTCTCAGGCATGATAATCACAAGGGCTTGAGTGAGCTCGATTGCAGTTAGATTCACTCTTTGTGGATGCAAAATTATCAAATAGTGCCCAAAATCGCTTATATACCCAACCAACCTACCACCATTAATGCATTAAAATCAATAGTGTCAAGAAATCACATGCAAAAATACGAGGTTGACCAATCTTATAGAAATTCAATAGAGACAATCCTTGCAGAGACTTGGGGTTTCCAATCCATATAGAAAAATCGGGTCAGCATGACTTTGCGGAGATTCATGGTTTGCGGGATTTTGACATGTACTTGAAATTACAAGTTTTTACGATAGATTCACCCTAACCAATTCTCCACAACCTTTAAAATGTAACCCAAAACACAACCTAAACCTCAAACTAAAACAAACAACTTAAAGAAAACTATCCTAAAGAATGCCCTAACCTAGAAAGAAAAAAGCAAAAGAAAGAGGGGGTCCTTCGTTTTCAATGGGGCATGTGTGTGAGGCACAACAAAGTCCAATTGGCTTCCTACCTCAATAAGTCCTAATTGATGGAAACTATAATAGTGGACTAACCTCCTAAGTGGGGTATGCAACTATCAAAAAAGTGGGCAACATCTATTGGTGGGAGAATATAGATGGATATTTCTTATGCTACCATTCCCTTTCATAATGAGAATATCAAGTTGCATAGAGAACACGTTATGATATTTCTTAGAAATAAATGTAAAAAATTATAAAATAGTAGACCACTTAAGGGGGTGACCTCCAATAATCAGATAATAATATATAGATTTAATAATTTGAGTTGTGATGATATGGGGGAGTTCTCTTCCTTATTTATAGGAATATCTATATAGGGACACACCTATTCATTCTATTTGAGAGAGTTTGAGGTATTAACTAATACAAATGTTAAGGTTAAACATGTCACAAGTGGTTATCCTTATCATACTTAAGAATATGTAATGTATACATAGGAATATATGACATTACCCTTAATGCTTAGCAACTCTAAAATATTTCATATAAAGTGTTCATTTATGTTGCATCTTAAATTATAAAATTCTTCCACATGATTAGGAATTTTGAGATGAATCTATATTTCAATATAATTTTGGGAATTCCATGAAGTTTTTGTAAATTTTGCATGAATACTTTTTCCATAGTACTAACATGAAATAGATGAGAGAGTTCACAAAAATATGTGTACTTAATGAGTTTGTCCACAACAACCAAAATTACATAAATATTATTTGACTTTGGCAACCCTATTATGAAGTCCATTGGTATTTCCTCTCAACATTGTGTCAGAATGCCTCATATTCATGAGAGGCATGAAGTCTTTATTGCTTCCTCTTTATTTTATTGGCATATCAGACATTCAACCACAAATTTTGGGACATTCACTTTAATACCTTCCCAAAAGAAATATGTTTTTATACAATGATAGTCACAAACAAATATTTTGTAGTATATAGTTAGCCCTTGAAATGCTCTCAAACCTATAATATTTTTAGGTTTTAACCACTCTTTTACTATTTCAATGTTCTTACAGTCTATCTTAACACCTTTAGGTGACACCACATGTTCTACCTATCCTATTTGGTTCACCCTAGATACGCACTTGGATTTTTTTTCATAGATTTTATTATATTTTAATTCATTAACAATAACAATTTATCCATCCTATGGGAGGTAATAATTTCACTTAGTGGTGATTGTATCCACAAAATTTTATACTTTTTCCCAGGTGTACTAAACGCCATGAATAATTCTTGAAAATTAAATGACACTATTCCCAACTATTTAAGTCATTATACTCCTAAAACTACATCTACTCCTCTAATTGTAATAACAATTTTTATTTATTTTAGATGATAATATCCAATTAATTTTTTTATATGATTGAATTTACCACCACAAGAGATTTGTTTTCCATCAACTACCATGACGTGAAAGTTAGAGTCTGGATACACAAAACAATTGAGTTCATTAGCTAAAATTTTATCCATAAAGTTGACATGTATCAACCAACACTATCATCCTTCTCTTTTTATATATCCAAAAACTTTTAAGTGTTTGTGGTGTGCTTGTTCTATTCAACATGTGTAAGGAGATGGTATCACTTTCTTCTTCCTCTAAATTTGCATGTGTTAGTTCCATATTTAGTTCTTCTATAGTGATGTATTCCTTTTCTTAACCTCATTCTCAATGATCATTAATCTCTTCTCATTTTACCACATTTATGATCCCTAGATCATTTGACATCATAATGCCAATATAATTTTTTTTCTTTTTTCTACCTCTTCTTGGGGGGAGAGCTTTCTAGTTTGTCTTAGTTTAAAGAATTTGTCCATGGTTTTGTTAGTAGGTTAGTCACATTTTTGTCATTTAATATTATGATTTCACCTTGTATGAAACTTTTAGTGTTGTTTTGTTTCTCAATATGCAATGCTTGTTGCATAACTTTCTTAACTATACAAGGTCCCCAGAAAAACATCATGCTTAATTTGGTCATTAAATCCATTGTTATACAATTTTAGCCTTTGTCAAGGTGTCACCTTGGGAGCTCAAATTTCCAATCTCACATTCTTGGCATTATATTTAGTTATAGACCTTAATTGTTTTTATTTTTTTAGTTGGGTAAAATAGCTTCTAATACATGGTTGCTCATAGAAGGTTAAAATTCATTACTATATTATTTCCTTCTAAGAGCTTATCCTTGCTTGTCACTCATCCTCCTTTGGTACCATTGGTAAGGTCTTGATTCTAAATGTAGTGATGCTATGTTAACCATTGCACTATTTGGTATATTATAAAGTTTTAGGTATTTTTCCATGATATTTATTCATGAAATTATATTTGTATCATCAAACCTATGGATTTCTATTCCTGGCAGGTTCAATTTTGGACCTTGAAAATACTCTTCTATCCCTTGATTTTGTTTGTTAGGGTTGTACCGACCTTGGTGGTTTTGTTGGGGCTTTATTGAACTAATAATAGTTCCTTCTTAAACCTATCTAAATCATCATTTAAAGATGTCATAAATGATTCAAATAATTTATCCTTAAAAAAATATTCCACCATTTAATGTCTTGGTGGAATATTTTCTTGGATTTTAAGTGGTGGACAACAAAGAGGGTCCTTGGATTTAGTATTTGTTAAAAAGCTCTCTAATCCTAAAAATGGCATGGATTCAATTGTATTTTTTATTTAAACTCTAGATTATTATTTTTATTAAGTAATGAGGATAATATCTAATGTGAGTTGTAACCATAAAATTTTAGAACATTAGGTTGTGACATAATTTGATGTTTGTGTTTTGACTAAACTTTGACGAAAAATTGATCACTAAATTACACAATTTATTTTATGTCTAACAATAAATTACAAAGAACTAACCCCACCTATTTTTTGATAATATTTCCAAAAATGTAATGTTTTTAAATTTTTTTCAAAATTTGTGGCCTATAGAGCAAATTAGTGGAAAAACATAAAAGTCTAATTTATTTTGAGACTTTATCTAATGCATACCTATTAACCTAGAAAAAATAAGGATAAAATTCATAATGGTCTATAAGTTATGATGGAAACAAAAATATTGGCCCAAATCATAGCTTTGATACCACTTGTTATGATATTTCCTTGAAATAAATGAAGAAACTTGTAGAATAGTAGGCCACTTTGAGGGGTGACCTCCAATAATCAAAGAATAATATATAAATTCAATAATTTAAGTTATACTAATATGGGAGAGAGTTCTCTTCCTTATTTATAATAATATCTATATAGGGACACATCCCTTCATTTTGATTAAGAGGGGTTAAGGTATTAACCAATATTAATATTAAAGTTAAACATGCCACAAGTGGTTGTCCTTATTATACTCAGGAATATGCAATATATACTTAGGAATATATGATATTAGAATCATAACAAAATAAAGGATCCTTGATAACATTAAAGATTGCTATAAATCATCTAAACAAGAAAATCTATTTGATATAAGTATCAATCATCTAATAGGCTATTGTGATGAATCTTAAATTGAGGAGGATGCTCTTATTCTATCCGGTGTTAATAGAACTCTTAGTTTTGGTCTTTGGACCATGTTCTTTGATGGTGCTTGCTCAAAATAAGGTGGTGTGGGTATTGTTTGGATATCTTCGGATGATGAATTATGGGAATTCTCATTTAAGCTAAATTTCTAATGTACTAATAATATAGCTAAGTTTGAAGCTATCTTACTAGGGAAAATTTATCATAAACATAAAATTATATGATTAAGGATTGGTAGAGATTTAGAGCTAATAGTGTAGTAGGTGAAAGGTATTTATGCAACCAAAGAGACAAGGTTGAGATCATACAAGAATGTTATTTTTGAAAACATGGATTTGTTTGACACTATTGGCATTGAATGGATCGATAGAAGTGAGAATACTAAGGTAGATTCTCTTACAATTGCAATTCCAAGATATGATTTGAATTTAAATCTTCCCTTATATCATCCAAACATATAAATCCAGACTTGCCATACCAGACAATATATGTAGTTGGAAAGTGTTTGATGAGAACTCGAATATATATATATATATATATATATATATATATATATATATATATATATATATATATATGTATGGATTATTTTGACAATCAACTAGAAATCAATGGTGGAAATAGAAGATGAACAAGTGAGATTTTTGGGAACAAAGTGGTATAGTTAAGAACAAAAACTGTTTGAGAGGGGTTTTTTACCTTAGAGAAGATGTTTTATAATGGAGATTGTTACAAGAATAAAGGAAATGAGGGTGTGAATCTAGGAAGAAATGAGAACCCAAAGTTGGTTTACATCAAGAAGAAGATTAAACCACATGAGAAGAAAATATTGATTACCTTGTTCAACAAATTAAATAAGTGTTTTTCTTGGTCATATGAGGATCTTTAGTCTTATAGGGAGGATTTATTTTAACATGCTATTCTATTTTAGCTAGATGCCAAGCTTTTGGGCAAAAGCAAAGGCCTATCAATCCTATCCTAGCCCCACAAATGCAAAAAGAGTTGATGAAGTTGAAGGTGGAAGACATATCAAATTCATTAGATGCTTAGATTGGGTGTCTAACCTTGTCCTAGTAAGGAAAAATATGGAGGGATAAGATTGTATGTTGATTTCATGAACCTTAACCTCAAGTATCTTAAGGACAACTATCCTCTCCCAAGTATGGACAATTTATTATAGAAAGTAATTGGATCAAGTTAATGTCCATGATGGATGACTTCTTAGACTACAACTAAGTGGTTGTCAAAAAATTAGTGCAACACAAGATGATAGTCACTACTCCATGGGATACATGTATGTGTAAGGATGTTTGGATTAAAGAATGCAGGTTCAAAATTTCAAAGAGAAATGAGCATGGCTTTTGCTAGTATCATTGATGAGATTATGGTCATGTACCAAGATAATCTGATTAGATTCTCAAAAGAAAGAGGTAAGCACTACAAACTGTTAGGAAAAAGGTGTCTCAACCTTATAACTACCAAAGGTTACTATTTATAGTAAGTTTACATTTGAGCATGGATGGATTCAAATTTTCCCCAAAGCTATGAAATTGCCAAAAAACATACTGTAAAGTTTTGACCCAAGGATCATGTTTGGATTTCAAGATATTAAAATTTTTGTTCTTAAAAGCTTCAAAGTCTAGTTTGAGACATTTGAGGCCTTTTTTGGGCTTGAAAGTGGTTGCAATTGGAAAATTAGCTTGATAGAGCACTTCACAAGCTTTCCAATAGTTCAAATGGCTTGTCAATTGAACTCCCAAATCAAAAGTTATGACCTCTGAAAGTTGTCTCTCAAATTGGGAAATGTGAGAACGTGTTAGAGACAAAAAAGAGTTGTAAGAGGGAGTTACATGTGTTGGTGTGTGTTTTAATACAACACAAGGAATCCTTGATTGGAGATAATTTGGGTGCCACTTTTGGGTGGTTTTAGCTCATGGTTTTGTAAATACTGTTTGATGGTTTCGTATATTGTATCTCTTATATATTAGGTGGTTGAGATGGAGGTTGTGTGTGAGAGTCTTATAGATGTTGAGTTGCTCTCCAGATCTTTAGTTGGTGATTCTCTTGTGAAAATATTTCTTTATAATTATATTGTAATCTTGTTAATTTTTGAATAATGTATTGGATGAATTTTGGAGTGTGGGGTTTTTCTCCTAGAAGAATTTTCCCCATGTAAATCACTGTGTTGTGGTATGAATAGTATTTATGCTTATTTTTATTTAGTTTTTATAATTTTTGTTTAAATGTATGAATTTTTTGCATATCCCTGCTTTAAATATTAGTGTAGGAAGTTGTTTTGCTACATTAGCTTCCTTACACAAAAATATTGAATTGATCTTTGAAAGATGTTTAGAGTACAAGATTTATCTAAATCCCAAGAAGTGTAAATTTAATGTTGAGGAGGGTAAATATTTTAATGAACATTATATCAAAATATGGGGTGAGAATGGATATGGAATGATTAAAGTCCATTGATCTCAACCCTCAACCCAAATAATTCAAAGAAATCCAATCTTTCTTTAAGAAAATAATTTTTTTTTAGGAGATTTGTTCCTAATTTAGTTGAGAAGACCAAGGCCATATCAAAGATCCTCAAGAAAGGGAAATAAATTGAGTGGAGTGTGGAGCCAATTGAAACATTAAATTATATCAATTAGGAAATCAAGGAGGTTCCTATTTTGGTAAGTCCTAATTACTCTAAGCCTCTCCAACTATTCTCTTTTGCTTCCTTCTACACTACCACTATTGTGTTATTTCAAAAGAAACAAGAGGGCTATGAATAGTTTGAAGTATTTTGAGTAATTCATTGCAATAAAATGAATTAAAATATTATGTAATGGAAAATCATACTTATGCATTGGTTAAAGCTATGAAGAATTTTTGGTCGTACCTTTGGGTGCTAAAACCATTGCCTATGTACTACATCAAATTGTGAAAGACATTATCATGTAGTGAGAGACTTCAAGTAGAAGGTGCCATTAGATAAATAAAATCCAAGAGCATGGAATAGAGATACAAGTCACAAATCTTGTTAAGGGATAGGGCTTGTCTAATTTATGGCTAAGTCTAACTTGGAATTAGTAAAAATAAATAAGATAAATGTAGATGGCTCTGCTATTCTTTGTTGATAGAGTGACAACCCATGGTACAAGGATGCAACTTACTATCTTGGAAAATTGAATTTACCATTATACTTAGAAGAGAATAAAAAAGAACCCTCAAGCTATAGTCTTAGAGGTATGTGTTGATCCATAGTGAATTGATGTGGAGGAAACTTCAAGGGGTATTACTTAGGTGCCTAGATAATGAACATGTAGATTTAGTGATGAATGACTATCACCATGGTGTGTGGGAGGAAATTTCAAGGTAAATACCATTGTGCATAAGATCCTTAGGGATGAGTATCGATGGCCTACATTATTTAAAGATGTAGCACACATGATATAAAGATGCGATGCTTTTCGAAGGTTTTAGTTAAGTTGAAATTTGATGGTGCAGTTCCACTTTTGCCTCATAGTTGATGCACCTTTTCAATGATAGGGAGTTGTTTCATTTGATAAATATAAGAAAAATCCAATAATAGATACTGTAGACGTCTAAATTTGGACACTTAATTTATCCAAATTCATCCCCTTTCGTCTTATTTTCGTTAATTAAGTAATATTGCTATTATTTAATTAATATCTTTAATTCTGCCAAATCCCTAAGGTATTTAATCAATAATACCTTATCTCTTTAATCCTCATTCCATCAATTGAATTAAATAAATATTCCATTTATTTAATTCCCTTCATGTCACATCCTCCATCTTTTATTATCTAATCTTAATCCTTCTTCTAATCCCATCATTAGGATGTGCACATGCCTAATCCTTGATTAGGATGTGTCACATCCTCCAACTTTTGCAAGTTGGACCTAATCTCTCTTAGCCAACTAACTATCCTCTAATCCCTCACTAACTAGCCTAATCAACCTCTCAAGGAATTTTTAATTCCTTTTATCCTTCCAAGGAATATTAAATTTCTTTTCTCTTCCCCATGTCCTTTATGACATGTGTCCTTAGTCAACCCTATTAAATGCTTTTCTTTTTTGACAAGGCATCTCCCTTCCCCATGTGAATTTTTAATTCACTTTTAATCTCCCAATGCACCCTTTGGAATTTAAAATTCTTTCCCTTCTCCCCATAAGGATATTTGAGGAATTTTTAATTCCTCACATGTCCTCTCATCCACATGGGACAAGGACATCCTTTATGAGGATATCTTGACCAAAATCCCAAGGTACTTTGTACTCCCCTCTATGTCATGTACTTATCCTTCCACCTCATGTCCACTTCACTTTTTAGGGCTATATCACATGCCACATGTCAAGATGTGAGGGCTTGTGAGTTTTCAACTCACCTTAACCCTACATCTTGATATTTGGTGGCTCAATCTTGGCCATCCATTTCCTCTAGGAATTCTCAAAATTCTTATAAATACCCCCTCTTTTCTCTCATTTTGGGGAGAGATCATTTTGCTAGCCAAACTCTTGCAATTTTGTTTCTCAATCTACACTTAGCCATTTTCATGCTTTCATCTATTTCCATCCATCTTCACATCATCATCTAGCTTGCATCTTGCCATCCAAGGAGCATACACATCAAAGATTGAAGGGCCAACCAAAGGATCGATTCGACGCAAGGTATAGAGTTCCATTTTGTTGCTTTTGCTTTGTGTTGTTTCCAACTTAGGCTAATCTTGAGGTGTAGGTTGTTTTGGTGTTTATTCACACTCTTTTACTTGCTGCTCATTTTCTAACGCTCACATTCGACCTATCACAGATACAAGTGGATCCTTGAGGCCACTTACTACTTCATCAATTAGGTAGAGGAAATGCCAAATTGAAAGGCAATTTCTAAGGTGGTGATAGAATTTATGATTTAAACAACATAATAACCAAGTTTGGAGTACAAACTAGTATCATAGCTTATAATACCATGTGCTTCAGGTTTTAGTCTATGTTGAATATGTGTTCCAAATTTGGTACTTTCATCTCCATACCACCCTTAAAGTAATGGATAGGTTGAGTCCAGTAACAAAAGCTTGAAGAATATTATATGAACAATGGATCAAAATGAGAAATATGGGAAGAAAAAATTGAAGTATGCTCTTTGGGTTGATAGAGTTACTTTCAAACAAGTTATAGGTAGAAGCCCATTCAAATTGGTATATGGAGTTGAGGATAGAATACCTATCAACATGGAATTGCCTATATATAAATTGTTTCAAGATATAAATGATGATCAATGTGATGTATTGTCTCTAAGGGTCATGGGATTAACTAAAATGAATAGTGCAAAGCTACACGAGATAAAAATTTGTATCATAAGTAGATAATGAAATGCATGTTTGATAAAATAAAATCACTAAGGGAATTATAGGTTGGTGATATGGTTATTTTATGGAATTCCAAGTCAAAGGATAAGGGAAAGCATGGAAAATATGACCCTTTTATCTTTGGTTGTATGGAGTAGTTGAGAGGTACGAAAATCATGTTTGGATTTTAAGATATTAAAATTTTGTTTTTAAAAGTTTCAAAGTCTAGTTTGAGACACTTAGAGGCATATTTTGGTCTTGAAAGTGGTTGTATTTAGAAAAGTAGCTTGATAGAGTACTTCACAAGATTTCTAATAGTTCAAATGGCATGTCAATTGAACTCCCTAATCAAAAGTGATGACCTTTGGAAGTTGGGTCTCCCAAATTTGGAAATGTGAGAACATGTTAGACACAAAAAAGAGTTGTAAGAGGGAGTTACATGAGTTGGTGTGTGTTTTAACACATCATAGGGCATCCTTGATTGGAGATAAGTTGGGTGCCACTTTTTGGGTGGTTTTAGCCCATGGTTTTGTAAACACTATTTGATGTTTTCATGTATTATATCTCCTATATATTAGGTGGTTGAGATGGAGGTTGTGTGTGAGATTCTTATAGATGTTGAGTTGCCTCCAGATCTCTAGTTGGTGATACTCTTGTGAAAATATTTATTTGCATGTATATTGTTATATTGTTAATTTTTAATAATGTATTGGATAACTTTTGAAGTGTGGGTTTTTTTCTCTTAGAAGGGTTTTCCCCATGTAAATCACTATGTTGTGGTATGAAAAGTATTTATGCTTATTTTTATTTAGTTTTTGTAAATGAATGATTTTTTTGCATATCCCTCCTCTAAATATTGATGTAGGAAGTTGTTCTGCTACATTAGCTTCCTTACACAAAAATATTGAATTGATCTTTGAAAGATGTTTATGTTAGAGTAATAGGTTAATTACTTAATTAATTTAATCACATTGATTAATTAATTAAGTCACCTTTACTTTATTTTTCACTTAAGCTAAACTTAGGCCCATTAATAATTAATTAATTATTAATTATTAATTACTCACCTTTAGGGTTTTGATCTCCTTTCATAAGGATTGATCTTATTGTAATTAATTCATTTTTCTTGTTTATGCATTTTTTTGCTTCACGACAAGGAGAGCACTATTCTTGTGTTTTCGTTATCTCTTCTACGTGACATGTTATTTGCTTGTAGGTGTTCACTGGGTTTTGTGAGGTTGTATTTCTCAACTTCAACATGGTATCAGAGCTTCAGATCTACCATTTCTTGTTCATTTTTTGAGGGATCCTATCCTGAAAGTGACAAATTTATGCATCTTGAGTCAAATTGGACCTCACTATTATGTCTAGAATGCTCAAATCAGTCAATATTGACCTTTGTTTTGTCAAATTTGGATTCACAATGTCAGATCTACGAGGGTTTGAAGATACAATAATTTTTTTGCTAGATCTGGAGGTGGGAAAAAATATAGACATTTTCAATGAAAAAGGATAGTGCCATTGTGTCCAAAGTGGCAAAAACCAAAAGATCAATTGTCGGTTTGCAAAAATCTAAAAAAAAAAATTGAACCATTTTTTTGGTGGGCACGATTTTCAAGGAAAATAAATTCATACAACAACATGGATCCCTATGACTGTACAACAATGTAGGTCATACCAAGCATCGACTTCAGTGCAGGAAATTTTTTTGATGCAAAAATAAGAAATCTGTGGCCTCCAAAATTTTTGAGTTTTTCTTCAATATTTTGTGCAATTTTTTAACCTTTCAAAGTTTTCATCACGCAAGATTATTGGTCAAAAAAATTGCAAGACCTTTTTGATTTAGGAATAGGTTTTTAGAGGCACGTGATTTGGAATATTCTCTCACAATATTCCATAGAATATTCTAAGGAGGTTTAGTTTTTTAAAATATTTTCATGCAAACTACTTTTTCATGCAAACTATGAGAAAATAAAAAGTAGGCGTGCCTTTTTTAAAAGGATATTCTTTGAGAATATTCTTAAGCATATTCTTTGAATTAGCTTTATGTGCAGCCCTTGTTCCTAGCCGTCAGCCCCCATGTGACCAAGATTTTGACTTTTGTAGCCCCTCATATCACCTCCTAAGGTCTAATTGTGCAACTTTCACAAAATCGGGTATATCTTGGGCATACGAACTCCATTTTTCAAAAAAATTATATCATCAGAAAGCTGGTTCCGAATCTATTCCATATCTAGAGGTTATTTTTTCTAATTTTTTACTAGAAAGATTCTATATTCAGTTGAAGATAACTCTTCTATTCTGCACTTCTGGGGCCATATCTTGGGCAAATAGACTCCGTTTTCTACAAAAAAATAAGCGTTAGAAATCTCTTTCAGTGCTCTATACAGCCATGCAATACATTTTTATAGAAAGTTCACAAGGTACATAGGGATCTATCTAATGTGATTTTTTCTTTTTTAAGTTTTTCTGCTCTCAAATTTGTATTTGGGTTTGGTTTTTCCTGTTGTGGGGGGGTATATTTCTTGCTTTCAGTATCTAAATAAATATAAGATTAGAAATCCTATACCACACATTGTTTTGAAAACCACAACTATCATGGCAGACACCTCTTCATTTGAACACCTTATGCCACATAACTATCATACTTGGAAAGCTAATATGACTAGAATGCTCATGTTTAAGGGTTTATGGTCCACTTTGGATGAAGTACAACCAACATTGACTCGTCAATTTGAGATATTTCAGCATAGGAATAAGATAGATGAGGCTATGGGTTTGATTTTGTTGCATGTTTCAGACAGTCTCTTGTTTCATTTGGAGTCTTGCAACACTCCTAGGGCTATGTGGATGAGATTAAATGATCTTTTTGGCACCACCAATGAGTATAGAGCTCTCCAAATTGAGGCAGAATTAACATCACTTGTACCTAATTCTTACCCCTCCATTGAGGACTTCTTGCAGAGGTTTAAGTCACTCATATCTCTTTTGCAGGGTTGTGGGAAGAATAAAACTGACAAAGAATTTATTTTCCTAATTCTATCTAAGCTTCAAGGGACATTTCAGGTCTTCTCTTCTACTTTATATTCTAGTATGGATGCATTGGGTGATGCATTTACCATGCCTACTTTTAAGGTTTTCTGTGATCGTTTGAATTGTGAACAGGCAAAGTTGGTTCAGTTTGAATCTCTTTCTGGTTCCAAAACCCACAGATTGATAGCACAAACATCTAAGGAGAAAGATAAGAAGAAACAAAATCCCAAGATAGATTCTTCATTAGGTAGTGAGCGTTCCTCTAAATCATCTTAGAAGTCATAAAAGAAACCTCAAACCACTCCTCGACATGATAAATCTTCTAAGTCTAGTGAGCCTTCCTCCAAGACAAAGAAGAAATCAGGTGAACCTTACACTTTTTGTGGTAAGGAGGGACATCCAATCACTAGATGTTGGAAGAGATTAGAGGCTTTGGAGGAATCCATGCAGCAACATAACATCTCCACCCCTAAATCTTCTTCCTCACCTATAGGTAAAGGTCATGCTCTTTCTACAAGGGCCTTACCTTCTATAGCTCCATGGATACTTGATTCTTGTGCAACACATCACATGACACCTTCTCAGGATTTGGTCTCATCCCTTTTCGATTGTAGCACCTCTCAAATTGTAGTTGAGGATTCTACACAACTTTCAGTTTTGGGCTCAGGCACTGTCACACTTGAGGGTTGTTTTCTTCAGGAGGCACTTGGAGTTCCTAATATCTTAACCAACCTTCTTTCAGTGTATTAGATTTGTCATTTTGGCACTGGTAAGATAGTCAAGTTTATGCCACATGATGTAGTTATTCAAGACCTTCATGATCCTAATATTATTATGGCTACTAGGAGTGTTGATACTTCTCATTTATACCAATTTGATGGTTTCGAGAGTCCAGCTAGTTCAGGTTCATCCTTCATAGCACATACAAACACTGGGAGTGTGCTGTGGCATGAACACTTTGGTCATGTCAATTACAAATATCTCTAGCAGATGAGTACATAGGCATTAGTGTCAGGGCTCCCTAAGATTTCTTATACTGATGGTGTTTGTCGAGGATGTGTTCTTGCCAAACATCACCAAGATTCTTTTTCTATGGGTAGAGCTACACGTGCTAAGGCACCCTTAGAGTTGGTACATAGTGACCTCATGTCATTTCTAACTCCATTTTCAGGGGCCAAATATGTGCTCACATTTATTGATGACTTCTCTAGACGTACATGGGTGTACTTTCTTAAGTACAAGTATGATGTCTTTGATTCATTCAGGATCTTTAAGACATTTGTGGAAAAGTAGTCTATTCTTTCTATCAGGAGGATACACACAGATAATGGGGGGATTTTGTTAATCAGGATTTTAGGGAATTTTGTATTGAGCATGGTTTGCAACATCAGTTTACAGTACCTTACACCCCTCACTAGAATGGTGTTGCTGAGAGAAAGAACAAGAATTTATGGGAGATGGCCAATTGTATGATACAGACACGGTCTATGGATTCTTCATTTTGGACTAAGGTAGTCAATTGTGCCAATTATATTCAGAATCAAATACCTCATAAGGAATTACAACATATGACTCTTGAGGAGGCTTGGAGCCATGTCAAGCCCGATGTTTCTACATTTTGAGTTTTTGGTAGTGAGGCTTGGGCATTTATTCTTGATGCTCAACGAAAAACCATGGAGAGGAAAAGTTGACCACTCATATTTGTTGGCTAGTGTGAGGATGTTAAGGCATATAGGTTGTTTGATCCTAATTCTAGAGAGATCTTGTTTTGGTGAGATGTCTAGTTTGATGAGCACTTTCCTCTGATGGATTCTTCATCACCAGCTTCTCCCTCACTACCTACTCCCCCCTCTTCATCTCTTGAATATTGTTTATCTCTTGAGGATGATGTAGATGATGATCCACCATCCCCACCACCACCAGATACACAACATTTTCCCAAGTGGGCCTGCTTTATTGTAGAGGCAGCTGGATCTATGGTAGGTGATCCTTCAGATTCCTCTTGTACACATGCATAGATATCAGGTGCTAGTCTTTTAAGTCATTCCATTTTTGATGATCCTCAGAGGTTTTCAGAGGTTATAGGTCACCCTGAGTGGGATGGGGCTATGGAGGAGGAGTATTCTTCTTTGATGAAGAATAATACTTGAGATCTTTGTCATCTTCATAAGGGAAAAAAGTTAGTTTGGTGCAAGTGGGTGTATCGTACCAAGTTTGTTGCAAATGGTTCGATAGATAAGTACAAAGCACGTCTTGTTGTGAAGGGGTTTTCTCAGGTTGAGGGTATTGATTACTCCAAGACCTTTGCTCATGTTGCCAAGATGAATTCTATTCACTTTGTACTATCACTAGCAGCTTCACAGGGATGGACACTTTTTCAGATGGATGTGAAGAGTACCTTCTTGCATGGGGAACTACATGAGGAAATTTATATGGAGTAGCCTCAAGGTCTTGTGCAGGAAACTTCTTTGGTTTGCGGACTTTGACGTTCATTGTATGGTCTCAAAAAAGCCCCTCGAGCTTGGTATGAGAAGATGGACTCTTTTTTTCTTTCCTCTAACTTCACACACTGTCATTCTGATCCCACAATGTACATTCAATGTTAGGATGGTGATATTTTGATCCTTGTGCTATATGTTGATGATCTCATTCTTACAAGTAGCTCATCCTCTCTGATTCAAAGTGTTTAGAGAGCTTTGATGGAGCAGTTTGAGATGACGTATCTCAGTCTTCTGCACTATTTTCTTGGTCTACAAGTTATTCTATCTTCAGATGGGATTTCCATATATTAGCAAAAGTATGCTCTTGATATGCTCCAAAGATTTGGCATGCTTGATTGCAAGCCTTCCTCCACACCATTTCAGTCAAGTGTTGTTATGTCTTCCACTTGCTCTACTCCTTCAGTAGACTCTAGATTATATAGGGATTTGGTTGGTAGTTTGTTGTACCTGATGCATTCATGTCCTGATCTTTCCTTTGTGGTTGGTCTTGTCTCTAGGTTCTCCCATAATCCTCATGAGAGCCATTGGCAAGCAAACAAATGTATCTTGAGGTACATTCAGGGCACCACACAGTATTATATTTACTACACATCAGGAGCCCCTCACATTGTTGGCTTCACTGACTTAGATTGGGTTGGTGATGTCAATGATCGGAAGTCCACTTCTGGCTTTTCTTTTTGCCTTGGTTTTGGTCCTATCATATGGCCTTGCAAGAATCAATCTACTATTGCATTATCATCCATAGAGGTTGAGTACCGAGCAACAGTGTTAGCTAGTCAATAGATTTTATGGCTTCAACAGTTGATGACAAAGTTTGGGTTTCCTCCTGATAGTCCCATTGTTCTTTGGTGTGACAATCAGAGTGCTATACACATTTCCCACAATCCAGTGGAGCATCAACGGATGAAGCACATTGAGATCCACATGCACTTCATCAAGAAATTGATTCAAGACGGTTCTCTCATCTTGGAGTACATTCCTACTGAGGCGTAGGTTGCATACATCTTCATAAAAATTTTGGCATCACCACACTATCTTCAGTTGTGATCAATGCTTGGGGTGAAGGAAGTTCTCCTTGGGGGGTCTTTGTGAGGCCTTCCTTCATTTTTTTTTTAAGCATGCTTTCATCTCTTTTTGGAGAGGAGTTTTTTCCGATTGGGTTTTCTCCTTTTTCTTTGCTTTATAGAGATTTGGTTGTATTTGGGTACCTCATATGGCCTTGTTACTGAGACCCATCTTTGCTTTCATGCATTTCATCCTTAGTTTTTTAGCTTCTCCCTAAGTTCATCTTAAGGGGGGTGTTAGAGTAAAAGGTTAATTACTTAATTAATTTAATCATGTTGATTAATTAATTAAGTCACCTTTACTTTATTTTTCACTTAAGCTAAACTTAGGCCCACTAATAATTAATTAACTATTAATTATTAATTACTCACCTTTAGGGTTTTGATCTCCTTTCATAAGGATTGATCTTATTGTAATTAATTCATTTTTCTTGTTTATGCATTTTTTTGCTTCACGATAAGGAGAGCACTATTCTTGTGTTTTCGTTATCTCTTCTACATGACAGGTTATTTGCTTGCAGGTGTTCACTGGGTTCTGTGAGCTTGTATTTCTCAACTTCAACAATTTAGAGTACAAGATTTATCTAAATCCCAAGAAGTGTAAATTTATTATTGAGGAGGGTAATATTTTAGGGAACATTATATCAAAATATAATGTAAATTTATATTTTAAATTATAATGTTCATTTATTAGCAAGTCTCTATCTATTGCTGACTGACTTCCTTTGGTGGCTATGAAAGACAAAAATAAAATTTATTGAGAAGATTTTCCAAATTTATTATTCACTCAATAGCATCTATTACACCTATCTTGATAAATGTTTATTGAGATGCCTTGTCACATGTGCTAAGGGTTAAATTACTTTGGTGAATTTACAAGTTTTGTGTTGAAAGTGAGTTTAAAGGTGTAGATAATGGCTTTGTATTGAGTCCTAAATTTAATTAACCATAGTGTTAATTTTTGTGTTAGTCTATTCAACTCTGTATGTGTACTTGCAATATTTTGTCTTGTTTTTAACTAAATCATGCAAGTGTCTAGTCTTAGGACTTATTTTCAATCGAAAAACATAAAATCTTTTGGGTTGTGTTGAAAGGATGTTTCATCCTTTCACTTGCAACCCATAAAGATACACATTTAAAGTTTATTTAACCTAAACATGCAATCCCCAAATTTTTTTTGTAAAGATTGTAAATTGTGAGTGCATATTGTTCATAGTATGTTAACTTTTATTTTAGAGAGAGCTTCACTTTCCAATCCAAAGAACAATTCTACAACACATATGTTCCATTTTGTGTTGCACTAAGATACAAATTAAAATGCTAACATAAATTGACATCTTTACCTTAGTATGGATCTCTAATGTGTACCTAAAGTACTTTCTTTATATGTTATGGAAACAATTGTTGTGGAAAAATTTGATGTTATTACATATGATGCATAGTTATAGGACTCACCTAGACTTGGAAAGTCCCATGCCAATTGGATGCAAAAAAAGGAAAATAGACTTGTGACTTGGGGCCAAACTCACCAAACCTACCAAGTCTCATCACTAATAATCAATCATCTGTCACACTCAATGACCCCCTTACAATTTTTTCAAATTTTCACATCAACAATTTCATCCCTTAGCATTAGCAAAACCAAAACCAGCTTTGAAATGTAACCCTACACCAAGAATGTACACCAAGATCCCAATGATGGGTGAGGTGTGAGCATATGGCGCTAGGGATCATTAGCTAAATAATTGAAAGTGTTGGAAATACAATGAATATGTAACTCAACCACTTATTGAGATGGAAAATTGTATGATACAGTCATGACATAGTCTATGGATTCTTCATTTTGGGTTGAGGCAGTCAATTGTGCCAATTATATTCAGAATCAGATGCCTAATAAGGCATTATGACATATGGCTCCTAAGGAGGTTTGGACCCATGTCAAGCCCGATGTTTCTACATTCTGAGTTTTTGGTAGTGAGGCTTGGGAATTTATTCTCGATGCTCAGTGGAAAGCCATGGAGAGGAAAATCCAACCACTTATATTTTCTGGCTACTTTGAGGATGTTAAGGTGTACAGGTTGTTTGATCCTAATTCCAGAGAGGTCTTGTTTCAGTGAGATGCCCAGTTTGATGAGCACTTTCCTCTGATGGATTCTTCATCACGAACTTCTCCCTCACTACCTACTCCTCCCTCTTCATCTCTTGAAGATTTTTTTATCTCTTGAGGATGATGCAAATGATGATCCACCATCCCCACCACCACTAGATACACAACCTTTTCCCAAGTGGTCCCACTTTATTGTAGAGGCAGCTAGATCTTTGGCAGGCGATCCTTCAGATTCCCATAGTACACGTGCACAAACATCAGGTGCTAGTCTTTTGAGTCATGCCATTTCGGATGATCCTTAGAGGTTTTCAGAGGTGATAGGTCACCCTGAGTGGGATGGGGCTATGGAGGAGGAGTATTCTTCTTTGATGAAGAATAATACTTGGGATCTTTGTCATCTTCCTAAGGGAAGAAAGTTGGTTTGGTGCAAGTGGGTGTACCGTACCAAGTTTGCTACAAATGGTTCGATAGATAAGTACAAAGCATGTCTTGTTGTGAAGCGATTTTCTCAAGTTGAGGGTATTGATTACTCCAAGACCTTTGCTCCTGTTGCCAAGATGAATTCTATTCGCTTTGTACTATCACTAGCAGCTTCACAGGGATGGACACTTTTTCAAATGGATGTGAAGAGTTCCTTCTTACATGGGGACCTACATGAGGAAATATATATGGAGTAGCCTCAAGGTCTTGTGTAGGACACTTCTTTGGTTTGTAGATTTTGACGTTCATTGTATGGTCTCAAACAAGCCCCTCGGGCTTGGTATGAGAAGATGGACTCTTTTTTTCTTTCCTCTCACTTCACACACTGTCATTCTGATCTCACAATGTACATTCAATGTTAGGAGGGTGATATTTTGATCCTTGTGCTATATGTTGATGATCTCATTTTTACAGGTAGCTCATTCTTTATGATTCAAAGTGTTCAAAGAGATTTGATGGAGCAGTTTGAGATGATAGATCTCGGTCTTCTGCACTATTTTCTTGGTCTATAGGTTATTTAGTCTTTGGATGGGATTTCCATATATCAGTAGAAGTATGCTCTTGATATGCTCCAAATATTTGGCATGCTTGATTGCAAGCCTGCCCCTACACCATTTCAGTCAGGTGTTGTTATGTCTTCCACTTGCTCTACTCCTTTAGTAGACTCTAAATTATATAGGCAGTTGGTTGGCAGTTTTTTGTACCTGATGCATTCATGTCCTGATCTTTCCTTTGTGTTTGGTCTTGTCTCTAGGTTCTCCCATGATCGTCATGAGAGCCATTGACACAGCCAAACGTATCTTGAGGTACATTCAGGGCACCACACAATATGACATTCACTACACATCAGGAGCCCCTCACATTGTTGGCTTCACTGACTCAAATTGGGCTGGTGATGTCAATGATCAGAAGTCCAGTTACAACTTTGTTTGTTGCCTTGGTTCTGGTCCTATCACATGGTCTTGCAAGAAGCAATCTACTATTGCATTATCATCTATAGACATTGAGTACCGAGCAACGGTGTTAGCTAGTCAGGAGATTTTATGGCTTCAGCAGTTGATGACAGAGTTTGGGTTTCCTCCTGATAGTCCCACTATTCTTTGGAGTGACAATCAGAGTAGTATACACATTTCCCGCAATCGAGTGGAGCATCAATAGATGAAGCACATTGAGATCCACATGCACTTCATTAGGTAGTTGATTTAGGATGGTTCTCTCATCTTGGAGTACATTCCTACTGAGGTGCAAGTTGTAGATATCTTCACAAAACCTTTGGCATCACCACACTATTTTCAGTTGCGATTGATGCTTGGGGTGAAGGAAGTTCTCCTTGGGGAGTCTTTGTGAGGCCTTACTTCATGTTTTTTTTAAGCATGCTTTCATCTCTTTTTGGAGAGGAGTTTTTTCCTATTGGATTTTCTCCTTTTTCTCTGCTTTACAGAGATATGGTTGTATTTGGGTACCTCATCTAGCCTTGTTACCAGGACCCATCTTTGCAATCATGCATTTCGTCCTTAGTTTTTTAGCTTCTCCCTAAGTTTATCTTAAGGGGGGGTGTTAGAGTAATAGGTTAATTACTTAATTAATTTAATCATGTTGATTAATTAATTAAGTCACCTTTACTTTATTTTTCACTTAAGCTAAACTTAGGCCCATTAATAATTAATTATTAATTACTCACATTTAGGGTTTTGATCTCCTTTCATAATGATTGATCTCATTTTAATTAATTCATTTTTCTTGTTTATGTATTTTGTTGCTTCACAACAAGGAGAGCACTATTCTTGTGTTTTCGTTATTTCTTCTACATGACAGGTTATTTGCTTGCAGGTGTTCACTGGGTTCTATGAGGTTGTATTTCTCAACGCTAATAATTTAGAGTACAAGATTTATCTAAATCCCAAGAAGTGTAAATTTATTATTGATGAGGGAAATATTTTAGGGAACATTATATCAAAATATTGGGTGAGAATGGATATGGAATGATTAAAGTCCATTGATCTCATCCCTCAACCCAAATAATTCAAAGAAATACAATCTTTCTTTAGGAAAATAAACTTTTTTAGGAGGTTTGTTCCTAATTTAGTTGAGAAGACCAAGGCCATATCAAAGATCCTCAAGAAAGGGAAATAAATTGAGTGGAGTGTGGAGCCAACTGAAACATTAAATTATATCAATTAGGAATGAAGGAGGTTCCTATTTTTGCAAGTCCTAATTACTCTAAGCCTCTCCAACTATTCTCTTTTGCTTCCTTCTACACTACCACTATTGTATTATTTCAAAAGAAACAAGAGGGATATGAATAGTTTGTAGTATTTTTAGTAATTCATCGCAAGAAAATGAATTAAAATATTATGTAATGGAAAATAATACTTATGCATTTGTTAAAGCTGTGAAGAATTTTTGGTTGTACCTTTGTGTGCTAAAACCATTGCCTATGTACTACATCAAATTGTTAAACACATTATCATGTAGTGAGAGACTTCAAGTAGAAGGTACCATTAGATAAATAAAATCCAAGAGCATGACATAGAGATACAAGTCACAAATCTTGTTAAGGGCTAGGGCTTGTCTAATTTGATGGCTAATTCTAACTTGGAATTAGTAAAAATAAATGAGATAAATGTAGATGGTACTGCTACTCTTTGTTGATAGAGTGACAACCCATGGTACAAGGATGCAATTTACTATCTTGGAAATATGAATTTACCATTATACATAGAAGAGAATAAAAAAGAACCGTCAAGCTAGAGTCTTAGAGGTATGTGTTGATCCATAGTGAATTGATGTGGAGGAAACTTCAAGGGGTATTACTCAGGTGCCTAGATAATGAACATGTAGATTTAGTGATGAATGGATATCACCATGGTGTGTGGAGGAAATTTCAAGGTAAATACCATTGTGCATAAGATCCTTAGGGACGAGCATCGATGACCTACATTATTTAAAGATGTAGCACAAATGATATAAAAATGCGATGCTTATCAAAGGTTTTAAATTAAGTTGAAATTTGATGGTGCACTTCCACTTTGCCTCATAGTTGATGCACCTTTTCAATAGTAGGGAATTGATTTCATTTGAGAAATATAAGAAAAATCTAGTAATAGATACAAGTGGATCCTTGTGTCCACTTACTACTTCACCAAGTGGGTTGAGGAAATTCCAACTTGAAATGCAACATCTAAGGTGGTGATAGACTTTATGATAAACAATATAATAACAAAGTTTGGAGTACCAACTAGGATCATAGCTTATAATACCATGTGCTTCAGGTCTTAGGATATGTTGAATATGTGTTCCAAATTTGGTACTTTCATCTCCATACCACCCTTAAAGTAATGGATAGGTTGAGTCTAGTAAAAAAATACTAAAGAATATTATAAGAACAATGGATCAAAATAAGAAAATATGGGATGAAAAATTGAAGTATGCTCTTTGGGTTGATAGAGTTACTTTCAAACAAGTCATAGGTATAAACCCATTCAAATTGGTATATGGAGTGGAGGCTAGAATGCCTATCAACATGGAATTTCCTATATATCAGTTGTTTGAAGGTGCAAATGATGATCAGTATGATGTAATGTCTCCGAGGGTCATGGGATTAACTAAGATGAATAGTGGAGAGCTACACAAGATAGAAATTTGTAGCATAAGTAGATAATGAAATGCATGTTTGATAAAATAAAATCATAAGGGACTTCTAGGTTGGTGATATGGCTCTTTTATGGAATTCCAAGTCAAAGGATAAGGGAAAGCATACAAAAATTGATCCTTTATCTTTTGTTATATGGAGTAGTTGAGAGGTGCGAGCTTAATGTATATCATCTCATGGATCTAGATGGATAATTAATGGAGCTACCAGTTCACAGTCAAACATTAATTTTCATAAGTGACAAAGTTAATTATTTTGATTGATGATTCCAAGTAATATCTTTTATTTTTTTAAATGTTTGTGTTCCAAGTAGTCCTTACCCCTGTTGGTCATGATGATGTTTTTTTATCCTCATCCTATCTTTTATTTGGTTTTTCTTTATATTCTACATCAAAGTTCCTTGGATTCTTGTAGTGCTTATGGGAGGTACTCGTCCCCTAACTAGAGCCACTATTATTGTTCTCACTGAAATTGACAATATGTTCCATATTGGGCATGTAACTGTTTCTATGCTCATGGTCACCTCCTAGTATTTTTTATTGAAACCTCTATGTCTATTTTTTCTTGACTATAAATTTATATGCTACGAGGGATGACATTTATTGATAGGATAGATTTTTATTTTGAATTTATGAATCCCTTTGTTTCCCTCCTTGTTGTTTCCTTATGATCTTCCTTTTGTATCAAGTCCTTTGGAGGTCTTATAATCCCACCCCAAATTAAAAATAAACCAAGAAAATTCCAATTTGAATGAGTTGTATTGTGTGGTTAAGAAGTCAAAGTTTTGTCTACTCTCATTCCATTGGTTTGGGTGGTAGGGACTTGCATACTGGCCTAACATGTATAGGGATATAAGTATGTTGAATTTTGGAAGATGTTAGAGTTTATTATGCTCCCATCTTTGGCATTAAGGAAACACCATGTATAATACACTAAGGGATATCCAAAGGATAATGTCACATATGTTTTGGAGATTGATATGTGATGACTGATGAAAAGGAGCATTACATTGGTTTCAAATGTGTTTATATACAACCCTTGTAATTATGGAATGCTAGGTGATGTATTGTTTGGTCAAGACTTTAGGGTGGTAGAGACTCATCTCCCACCTCAACTATCCAAGCATGTAGTGCTATTGGATGGGCATAACTTTATATCCTCTTGTCCCATGAGCAAAAAAGTATCCCAAGGATTGATGGGACAAATTTGATATATGGTGGATCTCATGTGCATCTATTTATGGCATGGAATCATATATACCTATTTCTTCCTTTGAGCCTGATGGTTAAGGTTAGACACAAGAGTTTTTTTTCATTATTTTCTTAGGTGTTGGGGTATTAATTTCCATGATCATGTGGTAGGAAGGTATAAAGAATCTTGATGAATTGATAAGATGAAAGAAACAATATTCTTTATTAGGGTATTGAGAGGTTGTAACTTCTTGTCCCATGGGTAAACAAGCATTGGGATGTTGGAAGGAACGATGATACTAATTACGTTTCCCAAAAAAATGCATGACAATAGAGGCATGAGTTTATAAGGAAATAAATGTGAAAATCATGATCTATTTGATGGTTGAGGGTTGTAATGGTGATGGTCAATCAAGAAATTGTTCCCTAACACCTTTCTCTTCATGATTTTCTTGTAATGATAAAGGTATGGGGTTCTATGAGTGCTTGAATTTCTATTAGAAATGAAGATTTGGTGTCCATCAAAGACATAAATTAAGTAATTCAACTCCTCTCTAAAGCCCAATGATAATGATTTTGTTTAGCGTTGGGGTTGTAATGAGGGCCCTAGTGTTGTAAAATATTGGAAAATAATAATGCCTTGCTTCATTTCATAAATGAATATCCAAAGGCTGTTATGTAAAGGAAGACTTGTGATAGAAAAATATCACTACATTGAGGGGGATTTTATACATGATTTAGCTATTTTACCCTTATTAGTTGTGAATCAATAGAACCCAAGTTAGTAGCAATATGGCTTGTACGTGTTCCAATCACATAAATCAAGAAAATCAAAGAACAAACCAATTTTTTAAACAGATTTTAATTTTAGTGCAACTCATTTTCCATGATTGAACATAGTAGAAACTCTTATGAATTGTTGTGATTAACTTATCCTATGGATTATGTGTCTTTCCTTGATTGAAAATTCATTTTATTAGTGTTCAAATCAGCTATATAGTGGTCCTTAAGATAACTAATTATTCTTGGTTCATTGACAAGAGTTGGGGTCAAGAGTATATATTGGGTTTAACTGTCACCATTTTTGGTTGTCCAGTTTGTGTATTGAAATCTTTGAAAAAACCCTCTTGAGTATAAGCTAAGCTTGAAGAGTAGGAGATAAAACCCATTCTCATCAAGTTGGCCTTCAACCCTCCATATTTTGTTGATGATTAGAGCTCACTTTTAGGACAAATGTAAAAAACCCTAGCCTTGAGAGTGAGATTTTTCTATAAGAAGTGGAGTAGTGATTTTGGGACCCACTATAGACATGCTTAATTATATTTAATTATGGTTATTCACATTCATTGTCTCATACTAAAAATTTCAAAACATGGAATAAAAGATCAAGTACAACATATGGAAATCTTGAGAAAAATCAAAATTACAAAAAAAAGTAACCATCTATGAGGTCAAATTTATTACTTGTCTCACCCATCACTTGATATTTATTTGGCACCTAAAAACTAAAAAATAAAATATAATAGCATAGCATCATGGCATCACATGGTGAAAATTTTACTCTAAAATGAGGGATAGGAGAAATTATTGTTTGTATGGGGTCTAGGTGACTCCTTGGGACATCTCATGTGATGTACCTACAAAAAGGATCATTTCCCCCAAAGTTGGGATAGCCAATAGAAATAAATTTAGAGTTTTTTGGAGGTAATTTTTACTCATACATTTTCTAAAATATAGTTCTATCCCATTGGTGATTGGTGAACATAAAATTAATCAACAAAATGCAAAATACAAGGATTGTTGAAATGATAGGGAATAAGTGATCATTGAGAAGCCACACAATACTTTAGTAACATTATGTATGCATTGATGATCTTAGGAACTTATATGTTCTCTTTCATATCATGTGCACCTTTCACACAACACATGGTATTTTCATGTATCACTAATCATGGCCCATGTAGGTCATTACTTCATCATAAATCATTGCACATAACTTGGTATAACCTTATGCATTGTCTAGCACCATTAAAAAATATGTTACAAGTTACATCTTCAAAAGGATTCTATATATATGAAAATATAATATCAAGCATGAAGAATTTAAAACTGATAGGTAATTGTAAGGTTAGTGTTTTAGGACATGAACAATTACATTTTCTTCTTCTTTGTAATTGTATATATATATTTGTGTATTTATTTGTTTAACTTTTCATAGTAAGAAGGATGTTGGATAATTGTGTAGTCATGAACATATTATTTTAATTTATTCACCCCAATCTGGTCAGAAGAATATTCATTCCTTTTCATTCTATTTATAACATCTATTGTACCATATTTGTTGTTTACTATGAATAGAAGTAGCATGTGCATTTTTGATACAAGTCTTGCACTTGTTTACCATTTTAATTCTACATGCAAGACCATAGCTAACACTTCATTATAGTATCACATGTGAATTGACATATGAATACTATTCTAACTTGAATCTACTCAAAAATTCATGGGTCTCATAGACACTCATTATTTTTATCGTAGTTTATTTTGATTGCAACCAACTTGCAGGTCATTGTATTATAATTGAGGGTATATTATTTTTTGTAGACACATTCATGCAATTATTTTAACCTTTAAATATTTATTATGTACTTTTGTTATTATAATATTAGTTTGTAAACCTCAAGAATTCAAATTTGGTGTTCTTAATTTATGCTTGTTTATATGATTATTAATGGATGTATATAAGTATGTATGGACCTATATGACTATATACGGATGTGTGATCTCTTATTTGTATGTTTACATTGTCATGCTCCTTTATGATCCTTACTCTATGGAGAATAACATGGTTAACTATATTATTAAATTGATACATTAGACTTTTAAGATGTGGCACATAAAGGGGAGTCATAGGGAATGAGAATAAAATAAGAAAATGTATTGAGTAAGACTATGGTGAATGAGAGATTATACATAATCCAAATTAATTAGAATCAAATAAGGAATGAGCTAGATATTTTCAACCTCATTGATGCCAATATAAACTTAGAACATATGTAAACATGTCAAATCTAGGGGAAAATGAGGATTGTCAACAAGAATATGATTTATAGATTTAATGCATAGTTTCATGTATCATAGTTAAATTTTCATACTTTATTTTATTCTTTTTCTCTTTGACAACCTTTTTTATGTAACCATGTAAACCTAGTCCCATGTAATTGGGAAGATTATATCACCCACACACCATAGATCAAAATCCTTAGGATCCTCTAGACATCCTCTAGAGTGATTGTGATCTCTCCATTCGGCAAGATGAAAGCATTATTCTCGCTATGCCATCACTCCACGAATTCTATCATCATGGATATATTAACCCACATCTCAAGAATATGTATGATGTACTATAGGCCCACCACACCTAGGAACACATCTTCCTCCTCACCCAGTTAGTCCCTCATAATCATAGCCATCGAGCATCGCTCCTATGACATCAACCAATCCAACTCATCCTATAGCCATCAAATGCACAAAAATAACCATAACAAAAATTATCCTACTTCTACCTTTGCATAATATGCACCACATTTTCCCTAATTCACATGATTTTAGCAATTACATTACACTTCTTACTATTTGTGCATTTCTACATCAAATGCATTGCATTCCACTCATTTGTGTATTTTATCACTTGTGCTACATTTCTAATCATTGGTGTTGCATATCTCACATTTTCATAATTTTATCAATTGCATATTGTTTCTACTCATTTGCATGATAGTGCATCATTTTTGAAACATCACATAATTTGTGGTACATCTCCTATCAGATGCACAATATCACATCACAAGCGTATCTTTTCCTATCATTTGCATATTTGTAGCTAAAGTTACACATATAACTAAACCTAATTCTACACCTCATGAATGCACCTAGAAATAACCCTAGGGACCCAAAGGTTAGGCACTTACCATTGGACCTGACTTGGATAATCACTTAAAGACTTGCACATGCTTCACCCGATGAATTCCTACCATCTTGCCGACTACTTCAATCTAGATGCTCTAGATTTCTTAGGTTGGTAGAGTACAAATGAGGAAAAATGACCCTTCCCATGCCTATTTGTTGCCTCTCAAAATTGTTATAATTTTGAATAACACAAGACATAGGATCAAATAATGAACAAAAACACCTTCCACATTACAGATTTAAAAAAAATAAAATTTGCTAATCCTCAATAAGAAAATAATTACAGAATGAAAAGATTTCATGATCTCAAGGGACTTCAAGGAGATATGGTCTAGATAGATAATTTACAATGAGGGTTGAGTGCTATATAGGAGCAACCTTAAATGATAAAGGGATTAGATCATGACAAGTGTCAACATCTCATGCAATGAGACAAAAAGATCTAATAATATTAGCTCACTTTAGTTAACATAAAAAAACACTCCTAAGTTTAGCTTAAGTGCACGGGAATAAATTAGACTAATAATCAATTAAAGACTAATTAAATTGTTAGCCAATGCATGATTACTCTAACACCCCCCTTAAGATGAACTTAGGGAGTAGCTAAAAAACCTAAAAAGAGAATGTATGACGGGTCCTGACAAACAAGGCTTGATGAGGTACCCATGTACAAACAATCTAATCTCTCACAATTGGAGAAAAGGAGAAAATATCAAGGGAAAAACTCCTCTCCAAAAGAGACAAAGGCGAATGAAGGACTAAAAATCGTCCAACTAAAATAATGTCCCAAAAAAGAGCAACATGAAGAACATCGTTGAAGGACAAAGAAGCTAAAGATAATTGTCAAAAGATGACTCATATAGTACTGGCATGAATAACCTCCTCTGAAACAAATGATGATCATGATCAAGAAGACAATAATATGCATGAGTGTCCCCAACGAAACTACTCGAATCAAATGGATAACAAAGACAAACATCTGGAACTCAAAGATACAAATGACACATGTACCAATAGTTTGAAGAACACTAATCAATTGAAAATAGAAGGTCACCTCCATAAATAGGAATCCAAGAATGTCCATATGGTAAATGCTTCATCTCACTGAAATGCATGGGTAACTAGCTGCTGCAGTCACCTAGTACATAGGAACAAGAATCAGATACATAGATAACTCTAAAAATTAAACTAAGAAAACAATGGCATTGACAAAAAGGAACCCCCCATAATGCAAAAAGGGAGAGCCAAGATAGGTACATTGAAACTATGTGTCATTTTAAAAAAGTGCATGAAAGAGAACAAATAATATCTAAATGTGCAACTAAAAGTACCTACAAGTAAAAAAGGGTGTGCAAACCAAGGCACACATGTATGAGGCATGAATCAATAGGATTTGATGCCATCATGCAAGGAACACTCACTTGAAAAAGGTGTGATAGAAAAATAGAGGCACTCACAACCCACCCATGTACACTTTATATCATTGTGCAAGTACAAAAGGTACAACAAGATGTGCAAAATCTCCAAAAAGTATACACTAGAATGGCACTTTATCTTAGTGCATCTACAAAGGAGAAGTTACATGCAAAAGATGCTAAAAAATTCCCAAATAGGATAGAAAGCTAGAAATACATATAAAACAACCTAAAACAAGTCATCCCACACAAACAAGAAGTTTCAAGGAGATAAAATGTCCAAGTAGTTCATTAGATTGTGAAAACACAACAAACTGAATAAAATGTACCTAAAGAAAAATTTAGAAAAAGTGCATGGATGGCTATGAAGAAATCTGAAGGACAGTCCCAAAGTCGCTAGAATCGTGAAAAATGGAGAAATGGGTCAAAAGTTATGAGCTCAAGAATGAAAATAGCACATTTGACTTTGACATGCTTAGAATGCATCAACAACAAAAAATGGTGATGAGACCTACACCACTAGAAATTTGATGGAACCTTGATCCCTTCGTCCATAGCCTATTACACTATCTCTTTCGACAATTTTCTTTCCATCTAGCTTTAGTTTTTACCTCATATACATTCATCCTAGCCTATCCTTCTTGTCATGAGCTCGACCAAAAAATTATCATTTTTGGCCTATCTCTCGAGGGGGCATCATACTCTCATCCCTCGATACATTAGGCCATATTGGGGCATGTCACCAATAGAAATTTTCATACCAACCTATTTCTTTAAAACAATGCCATAAAACACATTATCTCAAAGAGGGGCAAAATGTAGACACCTAAAAATGACTAACTCATTTCCATCTTTTCATTTTATCATTTTTTCATCAATTCTTCTATCTATATTAATTAAATAATTTTTATTTAATTAATTAAGCTAATATTTCCTCTTTTCATCTATAATAATTAAATTAATTATTTAATTATCTCAAAATTTCCTTATATATATTAATTAAATAAATTAACTTATTTTATCAATTTTTAATTTTAAATTAATTTATCATTTCCCCTCCAACATTAAATTAAAATAATTTTAAATTACTTCTTTGGTCTATTATAATTAAATAATTTTAAAAAATATTTAATTAGCTAACACTCCTCTCAATAATTAAATAAATTATTTATTTAAATTTAAATTAAATCTTTCCCTCCAACATACATAACATTAATATTATATTTATTTTACCAACTATGCTTATGAATTAAATAATTTATTTATTTAATTCTTTCAAACATTACACCTCATTAATCGAATCCATTTTAACTCCTACCCTATCTCTAATTTTCCTATCCATTGATTCTTCTAGTTAGTCTCCTTCATTGATCAAATATCAAGTGAGGCATATAAATAAAACCATTTATTCACACATTATTCCCTAGAGAATAATTTCATATTATTAGATCAAGAGCACAATCTTGTATCGTTAGCTAGCATTATCAAGCAAATTTTTTTTTATTAATCTAGAGCAAAAATATCTTGAGCTACTATCTATATCATTGTTTATCTATTATCTTTGAGAAAATATCATTATCTTAGCTATCATACTATCATTGTGCTATCATGGTTATGCTATTTTGAAAAGCAACCACATACCAAACATTCAAGCTACTATCAAATAAATAATGGGAAAATCAAGGTCTTTGCTATGGTATTATTGCTTATTATTTGATTTTATGCATAGATCTTGAGCTGCATCGAGTGATTGTTGAGTGTGAATTTGGTACTTTCATTGTACTGTTCCCAATTAACATACTTTACATTTTCATCATCTAAACATATTGTTCTCCATGGACATCACATGTTCATCAATCTAATCCATCTAACATAGATATTTCATTTCAAAAAATACAACTAGGTAAATGAATATTTTCTAATTGAACAAAATACAATCAATACAACTCACAACATACATTTAGGATGAAAAAATGACATTCTCTCTCATTTAATACCATTAGATAATTGAATCTTTTCAAATCCTAATTGAATTACATATATAGTTTAAAGCATACATGCATAATATAACATCCAAGTGGAAAATAACGTAGCCAAATCCTAGTAAGATCATCATCATCATATGCAACTAATCTAAATTAATTTAATCCAAACATCAATTTGATTTGGCTAACTAGTAATGATGGAACCCACCAAAGGAGAAATGAGTAACAATATTCAAACAAATGATTAGGCCTTACAACATCTTGGATTGCAGGTCATGCTATATAGAGTAAGAGTTCCATTTCAATGTAACGATTCTTTAATCCTCTAAACCAAGAGTAATAGTTCCATAAAGTCAATTTCACAATTGCAAGATAAAACTAAACAACAAGAACCATAATGAAACCCCTATATAAAATGATTTTGGCACTTTATATTTTGTTCATGTATAATTACTACATGCAAAAAATACAAAGTATATACTTGATCTCGATGTGTTATAGATGTAAAAATAAAGGTTACAATGTTTAATTATAAATCTAATTTGAGTTACAACATATAACAAGATATAGAAATTTAAATAAAATCCATTATAGCTTTTTTTTTTGAAAAATCAAAATTGAAGGTTAAATTTAGAGCATCATATTTGGAAACAACTCACAAAATAAATTAAATATATCTATCAATAACTCATCCAAATAAGTTTTCTCTTAAAGAGGATGAATATGATCCTCATGCAATAATAATTGGAATACCTATCAAAAGCAATGCTAAAATTTGGAGTAGGAGATGTAGATAGAATATTAAGACATGTCTCTAGAACCTTAGTTGATGAAAGGAACTAGAAGTTAAAATGACTATATTATATCTCCTCAAAAGCTTCCACACTAGATGCTTGAGTGTGAATAATGGTATTCACAAGATCCTTAGGCTTATATTATACAAACAAACTAGAGATGTCTTAGAATAAATCATCCACTTCATTTACACTCTACCAAAAAAAAAGAGATGTCTTGGAAGTAATAATTCATGTGAAGTGAATATCATAGACATGAATTGTCTTGTTTCAAAGAGACTCCACAATGCTGATAGATTGGATAAGGTCATCGTCAAAACATTAGTAGAGAATCATGAAAACATATGCATGCTTGACATTCCCAAAAAATATCATGATTGCATGCAGGGTGATTGGGGTCTCTAAGTAAGTATGAGATAATGTTCCAAGTACTATAAGAAAAATTAGTGTGTTTGTGTGATATCTCAAATATCTAGGAATAGTATGAAAAAAATGATTTGTAGACTGTATCATTGTCATTACGCCTTTTAGAGTTTTGTATCAAACATATTGGCTTATTTATCATACCATATAGAATAATAGTTCCATTTGTATGCAATGTTTCTTGATCCCTCCAAAACAAGATTAAGATTTTCATAGATTCAATTTCAATATTAAATGGTGAAACTAAAGAATGTGAACCATGATGAAACCCTCATTAAAAA
Organism: Sequoia sempervirens; assembly: GCA_007258455.2. Lineage (NCBI taxonomy): Eukaryota > Viridiplantae > Streptophyta > Pinopsida > Cupressales > Cupressaceae > Sequoia > Sequoia sempervirens. The sequence goes on along the minus strand of VDFB02000002.1, from coordinate 75,922,621 downwards.
ATGATTTTGGAATTTTATATTTAGTGCATGCGAAATTGCTACTTGTAAAAATTCACAAAGTGGGATTGATATTGATGCATTGTAGATTCCAAAATAAAAGTATAATTATGTTCCAACTTACAATATATAAGTGATTTTCCTAAAATTTGTGATATAAATCCATCAAAAACCATAATAGAAGGATAATTTTAGAGAATTAAATTTCTCAATACAATTATAAATATTTATTGTGACCACTTGGAAATTGTGTGTGAGAAAATATGTGAATTAAAGCAATCAATAACACACAACAAATGCAATGTATTACATTAAGGAAATCTAAATTAACAACACAATTCAATAAAATGATTCCTTAAATCCATTCCATCTTCCTCTATTCTTAAGGATCTTGACAATAGTGCTCTTAGATCTTAATTATGCACTGAATTATAGGGATAACACCTAAGAAATGAGTAGTCATTAAACTAGAATGAAAAAACTATATCTACACCTACATGATTTTGATGTTTTTGATTGATAATGGACTAAATGACATGCTAAATGGTCAATTGTTGTATACAAAATGCTAATGAAATAATGCAATGATAAAATTAAACTAATGGAGCTGCTATGAGAATGATTCTAAATATTGTATGCAAACTAAGACACATCTAAGAATGCAACCATGATTCTAATTTACTTGCTAAACTATTCTAAATGCTGAATCAAAGTGCAAACTAAGCTCTCAAATGCTAGGATGATTTTTGTAGAGTAATTGTATGCAATGCTTTCTTATCAAAAGCTGTAAATGAGCCTCTATTTATAGATTTCACCAAGGCATTAGGTGAGTTGGCAGCAATGGACCAGGATTTGATCTGGAGAGATCAACGGTGAGAAATGAGGAAGTTGGAGAGAAATAAGGAAGTTGTCCCCTTTAGTAGAACAATCTTGCCAAGTGTAGAAAAGAATAAATGGAAAGAAGAAGCCATGTGTCTCTGAGTTTGTTGAGATTGTTAAGGGTAAATACCCATTTTAGAAATTAGGAATAATTATTTTCATGTGACACATGGCGAGTTGGAAGATGATGTGGAAGGAGGTTAGAAGAATATGGAGAAATGTGACAAAATTCAAATTAAGAATTCAAATTTAATGAGAGGGAATTAATCAAGTAAAAAAAATTAGTTAAATTTGTCCATTTAATTAAATCATGAAGAAAGTGGCTTAGATAAAAGGAATTAAGAAATACAAACTATATAAATAAACTTTACAATTTATTTAAACAATAGAGGAAATAAAGATTTTTATTAATCAAATAACCTGTATTCAATTAATATTCTCTAGACCAATTTTGGATGTATACATTTTGCCCCTCTTTGAAGTGATGTGTTTACACATTACTTCAAAGAAAAATTTACTAGTGCTACTAATATTTTGATGATCCCCAAATGATGATTTTTAGAAGATCACGAATGTATGCCCCCCTCAGGAGATAAATCGAGGAATTTTTGATGATAAAATATTTTTGAAAATTTTGATGATTTGTGATGATGTCGATGATGAAATTCTGATTTGATGATATTCTAGAGATTTATCTCCTGATATGGAAGAATTGAGTTGCCCCAATTAATTGACCTTTTTAAAAAAAATTAAAATATCCCACCAAAATCACCCTTTTAATTACCCTTATTAAGAGGGAAAAAGTGAAAAAGGACTCATTTGTGCATTTTGTGATTTTGAAAATTGTAGAGTGAGAGTAAACTTTGAGCATTTGAGTGAAGATGGTGATCCCTTACGAGACTCATTGATTCGAGCGGGTGTGGTGACACAATCGACCAGTGGGATACGAACCTCTGATATGAATTTCAAAACTTTTCTTGTGAATTTTGAATCAATTTTTCCGCCTTTTTAATTTTAGAATTTAGATTTTTTTCTTATTTTGGTGCATAATTTTTTTTTCTTGGCACATAGGTTAGTTTTTTCTGCGCATCTGCCTAGACTTTTATCACATAAGATAGGTTTAATGGCACATTCATGGTTTGTAACAGCGCATCCACATTATGGCACATAAAGAACTTGTAATGGCACATAGGATTATAAGATAACACGTCTTGTAGAAATGGCGCATCAAACCTTAGTTTTGATGCATCCACCCAAAGGAATGGCGCATTAGAGAGATTCCATGGCGCATCCAAGGAATTCTCCGGCGCATTGAGAGAAGTGGCGCATAGGTAGTGTGTTATGGCACATAGATCCAATTTGGTGGCGCATCTGCCTTTTGGAACAATGAAGCACTGTTATGGCGCATCTAGGTTAGAATTGAAGATTTTTTAGTTTTTCTCCTGAAATTTGATGATGTTTACTCGCGTCAACCGATGATTTGTTGTTGATGATAGATTAGATGATTTATTGATCTCATGATAGGCGAGATGCAATAATGATGATGTTGTTTTGACCTCATGATAGGCGAGGATAAAAAATAAATGTTCGCGAGATTTGATGAAAATCTCACTAGAACTGATAGGATTATTGGTTGATTGATGTTTGATTGTTTTACTGATTTGATTGATTGATTGATGTGCTGATTGCAATGTTATAATGATAGGAGACAGATTTAGATAATCTTCAGTCCTAATAGAGATTCCCACGGACTTGGGAACTGATCCCACATCTATCATAGGACAATAGGGATATCATTGAGTGATGCAGATTATCTTCACTGATTGACATGCCTCAGATTAGGATTAATTGGGGATTGCTAACTGCGCTGGCAGAGAGGTGGCATAGCGACCACAACACTTTTCATCTGGTCACTGGAGAGATGTTTGTGATGCCATAGGATGTCTATAGGATTTTACAGATTCCTGTGATTGGTGACATTGTGACATATGACCACACCAAGCAGGGAGGTACAAATTCCTTATGCCGGATATTCCATGATGACCATATTGCTGGGTATGAGATGCCTTGGCAGGAGATGTTTGAGAGGTATTCCCCTTTTCCTTTTGTTCTTGCAGGATTTTTCGGTGGCTTCGTATGTCCCGACAAGAGAGCAAAGGGATTTTTCGTCGGTTGGGGTCGGACACTGGAGTAGATGATTCAGTTTGGGACCTATTTTTCTTGGGGTTCATGCATGTTCGCATAGTTATACCATGATTTGCATTAGGTAGTTTACCTCAGAGGAGCTAGTCTGTGTAGAGGGGTGATCCTGTTACAAACGTGGGCTTGGGAGCATATTGCGGTGACACGTCTAGAGATAGATAGATTCTGGCCATTTGGGAGACCCTATGTCTATGGTTATGTAGGCCTAATTGTCCAACATAAGCTGGAAAAATTGGAGTATTGGAGACAGGTATTGGATGACTTGGATTCTATGACATGGCAGCCATATGTAGATTGTGAGCAGTGGGCCGAGGATCATTTGGAGATGCCTTATGTTATGACATCTAGGTATCTTATCAGATAGAAACACTACATCATTGAGAGATTCTTATTGATGAGGGTGCTCAGACAGTATGGCCGGGTGCAGGGTATACCACAGGGATTGGCCATGTATGCGCGAAGGCAATAGGATGCAACTGAGTGGGGTCCCACGTTATCTTATGATGCCACATGTGATGAGTATCATCATTTACAACCAGTGATCCGAGACTACCTTTTGGGGATCGTTGAGGGTTACATGATCGAGGAGTACTCATAGTACCTTAGTGGGAACCCATTTATGAGGATCTCTAGACTTGATGAGTTAGTGCCAGCCTTGGAGGATGATGAGGGCATACCACCCAGATAGAGGCGAGGTAGAGCAGTGGACATGAGAAGGGAGATGGTGGTGATGATGACAAAGGTGGTGATGGAGGAGGAGATGATGGTGGGGATGATGGAGGAGATGGTGGTAGAGGAGGGGGTGCTCATCCAACACTAGATGTTAGAGCACCTCCTAGGAGGCAATCTTTAGTGGCATCAACACAACAACGGGTACAAATACAATTTCCTTCACAACAACAACAGTCCCAAATTACAGGGTTACATGCCTAGGTCTAGACCTTTTAGGGGCAACTGACACAGGTGTAGGGATAGTTATAGACACAGACATAATTGTCACAGATTTAGGCATAACTTTTACAGGCCTAGGGGTAGATACAAACTCTGACGACCGAGAGGGATGCTGCCAGACAACAACTAGCATAGATGCAGGGCCAGGGATAGGTAGATGATTAGGTTGCTGCATTGAATGCTGAGAGAGATGCACTGAGATGATGGGAAAAGCACGTAGAGGCCATTACTGAGAGATTTTAGTATGCTACAACATCTATCAAGTCATCAGACTATTTTTGGGAGATTCGCTGCATTGTCCAGGAGGTTGAGTTTTACAGAGGCCGGTATCATGAGGTGGTCCCTCCCAAGCGGCGAGAGATATTTACCCAGTCACTAGCAGGTCACAATGTTAGACAGTGGAGTATGGGTATCACACAACCATTGCCTGGAGATCGGGGAGATCCAAGTGCAACTCTGTCAGGTATAGTGGGAGGTATAGGTTCATAGATGCCAACACCATCTGGGGGGAGCACTACCTAGCTCTGATATTTGATGTTTATTGTGATGTGGACATATATACACTAATACTCAATGATTTACTACCATTTTTGATGATGTATTTCTTCATATTCAGATATCCTTGTACATTTGACATATTTTTGAGATATATATGCATAGCGATGATGATGGTTGACCTATGTGTGTTGATCTTGATGGATGCATTTAATTTCCTATTATCTATGCTATGTGATATTTTATGATGGTGATATGATATGCTATGGATGCAACATGTGTTATGATCCTATGATGTTTTATAAATGATGAACGTTACTATGTGAATGAAATATGCTAAATGCTATGTTTTTGTACTTTTTTGATGCAAAATGTAAGGAAAAATATGAAATGGATGGATGGATGATATCATTAATGATGGATAATTCTACATGTTCTTATGGATGCATGCTATTATGATGTACGATATGCATGGTACTCTCTATTTTTGTATTTTTCAATGCAAATATATGAATGCATGTATGAAATGGATGAATGTAAATTTACATATGTTGGTGTTTTGTGATGCAAATGGATGAAAATGCATATGGATGGAAATAATATGATCAATGAGTTTATTTTATTGGATTTTCATGATGCAAATATATATATGGTCTAATGACTAGATGAATGCTTTAGAGAATGACATGGTAATGCATTTGTTTTTGGATTTTCATAATGCAAATATATGATCTAATGACTAGATGAATGACAAAATGACATGATAATGCTATGAATGATGTCCTAATGATTGAATGAATCTAAATTATCTTTTTGATAGTGTCAAATGTACTCAATTTGTTAATGATAGAAATAACATCACTTGTAACATTGTACTTGCCTTGAAGAAATCTATAAATATCACTGCAACACCTAGTACGAATGCAACCTAAACATGCAAACCTAACAATGCAATGTTGTCATCCCAGTAATTACTTTATTGTGCTTGGTATCATCATTGAGCTTTTAAAATGTTGAAAGTGAGTACAAACATCAATGGTATATTTAGACCATGATGACCTTGGTACTACTTTCATGATGAATGATAGTGCGAGTTAACACAAGCATCTAGGTATAATTGGATCGAGATGACTTGAGCATTTCTTGCGTAAATAGACAAGAGTTAACCGGTTTCCTATGCGAATATGGAATGTCATCAGTGATACTTTGTAGAGCACATCCCACGATGATTCACATAGTATTAATGATCAACTAACAAAAAAAAGACAAAGAAAAATATCATTCTCCATCATAGCTTCTCTAGTTCTTGACATCCTTGAGTTGCTCCTGAGAAATGATAACAACAATCATAATGCAAATAATTTGAAAATTTGTGAAAGTGATAAAGTTGTGATTCAGAGTATCATCACCAAATAAGACTTTTTTTCAGTTGATCTTGGTTGTTGTTGGTTCAGATGATTGTTTTTGGTGAGTCTGGTTGATGTTCAAAGTTGTAGCCCACTTGATTGCTGTGTTTTTACCATGTTGTCATACTGTTGTGTGTTTGTCATTTTTAAGCTCAAAGATGGATTTCCCCCACTGAGTTCAGGATTTTTCCCCTAGTGGAAACAAACCAATTTATTATGGATATGTACAATGATGAACAAGCCAAGCTGAGACACAACCAACATAGTAGAATATGTACATGAGGCTCAAATGAAGGATGTGGATAGTGATAGCAAAGAGCCAATGGTCGACACACATTCCTATAGAGGAAGAAGCCAACCTATCACAAATAGCGCCTGTTGCCAGGTTTTCACTACTTTCTTTTATTGCACTTTTTTTTAGATTTTATGATTTTTTTGCATTTTTTTTACTTTTTTGCTTTTTTGTATTTTTGTATTTTTTGCTTTTTTTGTTGTCACCGAGATGCCTGTTTGCCAGGCTTTCACCAGGGTGATCATTTTTTCACTATATTTTCTAATGTTTTTGGATTTTTTTAGGACTTTTTCTAATGTTTTTGGATTTCTTCAGGTCTTTTTCCAATGCAGTGGATGAGTCATGTGTAGAATTTCTTGAGATGGAGACTATTCATGGGCTCTTCAAATAGGTCTCCTTTTAGCGTGGATAACTAGTATGCTCCTGACCCATAGAATGAAACAATGACAAAGGGGCCCAACCAATTTGGTTCAAACTTTCCTTTCTTCTCTCTATCTTGCTAGTTGCGTGAGTTCTCCTTCAATACTAGGTCACCAACTTGAAATGTTCTAGGTTTTACTTTATGATTGTAACTTTTGGACATCCGTTGTTGGTAGGCTTTTAGGTGGTTCACTGCATGTTGGCATCATTCATCTAATAGTTCTAGTTCTTGCAATCTAGATACCTAGTAGTCTTCATCAGAGATGATACCCTTCAATGAAACCCAAAGTGATGGTAATTCAACCTCAATGGGTACAATGGCCTTAGACCCATATACAAGAGCATATGGTGTGGATCTTGTTGGTGTGTGAATATTGGATCAGCATGTCCATAGAGTAGGGTTTAATTGGATGTGCCAATCACATCTAGCGTCATTGACCGTTTTCTTCAATATTTTTAAAATGGTTTTGTTGGAAGCCTCTACTTGACCATTTCCTTGAGGATAGTATGGTGTAGAGAAGTGATGCTGGATATTGAAATTTTCACAAAACTCTTGCATGTCTTAGTTTTTGAACGGTCTTCCATTGTCAGTGAAAATGGATTGAGGGATGCCGTACCGAAAAATGATGTAATTGAGGGAATGATGAAATTTTCTTTCCTGTTATGGTGATTAGGGGAATGGCTTCAATCCACTTTGTGAAGTATTCTGTAGCTGTGATGATAAAATTGTGTCCATTTGACGAAGATGGATGGATTTTACCAACAAGATCTAGTTCCCACTGACAAAAGGGCCATGTGAATGCAAAAGGTTGAAGTTCTTGTGCTAGTGTGTGGATGAGGCTGCCATGAATATAACACTTTTGAAATTTCTTGACGAACTAGAAAGACTTCTCCATGTTTGGCCAGTAATATCCTAAACGAAGGAGTTTCTTGGCTAAGGTTAAACCACTTGAATGAGTTATGCAAACACCCTCATGAACTTCCCGTAAAGCTATTTCAGACTCATCACGTTCCAGAAATCAAAGGAGAGTTCCGTCAAGACCTCATTGGTAGAGTACATCTGCAATAAGAGTATGTCAGGTGGCTTAGTGAATGAAATTGGATTTTTGATTTCGAGACAGGTTGGGTGGAAGGGTGTTATCTTTTGGGTAGGTATAAATGTCACCATAGATTGAGGCATTGGTATTAGCTAGGTGACATATAACTTGGGACTCGATATCATCATAAGCAAGGGAAAGTGGTTGTTCCACCAAGAACTCGTAATGACTTCTCTTCTCTGGAATTTGTAACAAGGAAGCAATAATGGCCATGGCATCAAAAACTTTATTTTCCACTCTTGAAATCTGTTCAAATTTGATATCAATGAATTATTTCTTAAAATTATCAATCATTCTTTCATAGGGCATCAATTTTTCGTCCTTTGTTTGATAATCAACATTGACCTGGTTAATGACCAACTGAGAATCTCCATATGCTTGCAATTTTGTAATTTTCCATTCTACAATTGTTTTAATGCCGATGATTAATGCTTCATACTTTTCCGTGTTGTTGGTACAAGGGAACATCAATCTATATGATTTTGGTATGGTATGTCCTTATGGAGTGACAAATAGGATTTTGACCCCTGATCCATGATGGGTGTGTGATCCATCAAAGTATAATGTCCACTTTTTTGCAGCCAAGGTAAGGACATTGGTGTCTAGAAATTCAATGTGCAAAGGATGATCATCTGGTAGAGGTGTTTTAGCTAACTAGTCAACAATTTCTTGTCCTTTTATTGCTTTCCTATCCACATATTGGATGTCAAATTCGTTGAGTATCATAACCCATTTGGCCTAGTTAGGTTAGCTTTGCTAAGGAGGTATTTGAGTGGATCTATTTTGGCTATTAACTTGATGGTGTGAGTTAGCATGTAGTGTTGTAGCTGTTGAGTGGCGAACACTACTTCCAAGCAAGTTTTTTCAATGGAGGTATAGTTGATCTCATAGCCATTTAGTGTTCTACTGATATAGTAAATTGCCCTTACTTTTCCTGTTGAATCCTCTTGTGCTAATAGGGATCCCAATGATGCCTCAGTTGTTGCAATGTATAACGGGAGTGGTTTTCCCTCTGCTGGTGGTACTAAGATAGGTGGACTCATTAGGTATTGTTTTAATTGGTTGAAGGCTCCTTCACATTTCTCATCCCATTGGAAAGAAACATTTTTGTGTAGCAAGTGATTAAAAGGATGGGTCTTGTCTGCTAGTTGTGAAATGAATCTTCAAATTGATTGGAACCTTCCTTGTAGAGATCATAGCTAACTGATGTTTTTGGGTGGTGGCATTTCCATGATAGCTTTAACTTTTGCTGGATCTACCTCGATGCCCTTTTCTGAAACTATGTATCCTAGGAATTTGGATGAAGTCACCCCAAACACACATTTCTTTGGATTCAGTCACATATTGAATTTCTCCAGTCTAGTGAAGATTTTGTCTAAGATATCTAAGTGTCCTTCTCTGGTATATGATTTAGCTAATAGATCATCCACATAGTCTTCCATGAAAGTATGCATCATATCATGAAAAATTGTTGTCATGGCACACTGATAAGTAGCTCCTGCATTCTTCAATCCAAATGGCATGACATTCCAACAAAATTTTCCCCATGAACATGTAAAGGTTGTCTTATCTTGATCCTCTAGAGCTATCTTGATTTGATTATAACTAGAAAAACCATCCATAAGTGACAACATGCCATGTCCTGCCATTAAGTCTACTATGATGTCTATGCTAGGTAGAGGAAAATAATCTTTGGGACAAGCCTTATTGAGATCTCAAAAATCTATGCAAATATGAATTTTGTTATCATGCTTTGAGACTGGTACAATATTGGAGATCCACTCTGCATAGTCAATGGGTCTGATGAATCCTGCATCTAACAACTTCTTTAGCTCTGCTTTTACCAATAAGGCAATATGTGGGTGCATTTTCCTTAGCTTTTGCTTGAATGGTTTTACTCCTGGTGGTAAAGATAGATGATGCAAGATGAGTTCTGGATCAACCCCTAGCATGCCAACATATGACCAAGCAAAGTTGACTTGATTTTCTATGAAAATTTTGAGGAAGCTTGGTTTTTCTTGGTCTGTCAAAGATGCCACTAGATGTAGTCTTTATTGTCTCTTCACTGCCAATATTGACAGTCTGTGTTCAATCAATACCTTTGATATTTCGAAAGTGTTCAGAGTATCAAATCTTCCATCCTTTGACACCTCAGAGAGGTTTTTGCTCGAATGCATTCTTTGTTTTTACTTTTTTTGGATATAGTGCCGTTGAATGGTTTTCACCATTAGATCTATTTCCTGTATTATTCATTTTGCAGCTGTTTGATACTCCCTTTTTTGGAAGCTTCATTGTGATGTTGAATGGTGGAATCAAATCTCATCCAAATCCTTCTATGACACCTCAGAGATTTTTCCAATAGGAGGTCCATAAGGTTTGCTGTCGAATCAATGCATCCTCTTTGTCCCTTTAGGGGTGCATACTTGTGTACCACATCAATTTCCTTGTCATGAAAAGACTCTTTTGATAGTGAATCCCACTCATATTCATTAGAATCAGTTTTATGATCCTTACTGGCTTGTAATTACAAGATTTAGTAATCTGTTGAAACATGGGAACTATCTTCAGGCTGTGAGTATTCCTATGGTGAATATAGACCTCCAGGTTCTAGGTTGGTTCCTATATGATGATCAATTTAGGTACTTGAACGATTTGTTGAGAAAAGGGTAAGAAGCACTGAATTGAATGCATGAACTAAAACTAAAACTTCAGTGATGCACCTAATTGATATTTATGAGCAGATTGATTCACAATTGATTATTACGGAATCTATTTTCACAACTCAAATTGGGAAATCTAATTACATAAGTGTCTCATCAGAAGGCCTGATAATCCATTCTTAATGAAGGAAAATGATATTTTCACAACCTAAAGGAGAGGATAAATTAACATCACAACTTACGATCTGTCACTAAAATTGCTTTTTCCGTGTAGATGTATTCATGAACGTGATAGGAATTTAAAGGCTTTGAAATCAAACACATTAAATTTGAATCTTAAACATTCAATAAATACAAGACTCTTGAATTTGAGAAGGTTGATACTAAATCGCGATAATGAAAAGAAGGAAACTCTGCAAAAATGATAACCTGTAAAGCTGTAAAACTATATTAAATCTAAAATACTGAGTTACAAGATATCTCACTTTGCAGAATGCAAAGGCTGAAAAAACAAGAACTGGCTGAAAAAGATAAATTTTTTCAATATATACAATGAGAATGCACTTCAAAGTGCATGAACATATAGCTGAAAGTCAATTTCAGTAAGAAAGCGATAATTCCAAGGTGAAATCCGAGCAGAAGCAAAAATCCCTAAAAAAGAGGTTCAAACTCATGCAAAAATGAGTGAACTCAGCCTCGAATTGGCAGTCATAATGTAACTCATCCATGGAGTACTCAAACTAAACTGAAAATCCCTAAAAAAGTGGGCCAAAACATGCAAAAATCCACCTTGTTTTAATCAATTCGCCCATGATAAATGCAACTCCACCCTTGCACGATCAATCTTCAGTCGATGATCTTTAATTCTTTAGTTACATCCTCATTATTTGCATGATTTTACTCAAGGAAGATAAATAATTAAATATTTAAAATAATCAAATGTATAATTATTTTAATATTTAATGTGGAAGTGATCTCCTTATTTTCATTTTAAATATTAATGCAATGATACATTAATATTTAATTACATATAATAGTTTGAGTAAAATCATGCAAACATGCATGAGTTCATTGTCATTTCTAAAGAAATAATGACTTAAATTATTCTTTAAGTCAACTATCAATATACACGGGCTTCCTAAGCATGTTTAAGTTTTATTGACTTAATAGTCAATACTACATCAATGATTCAAAATGAAAAAACAATAAACAAGGATTAGGGCTTTTGCTCAAAACAGTCAAACCCTAAATCTCTTGAATCATTTTGCATTCTGTATTGAAGGAAAGCCTGAAAGAGAGGCGTCACCATGAGCTGGTATTGAAGGTCGAATTGCACATTTCCTGGATGTTTTCTAAGATGATTTTTGATGATTTCCATAGAGAAACACGTGGAAAGCTTTTCCTGATGCAAATCTGACATTCCTCTTCCATTTGGAGCATTTTTTAAACCTATACAACCACGCTTTATCATCATATCTCCTAATATATTTCCATTCCTTTTTCCTCTGGTAATGATCTCTTGTTTTGTGGCCACGATAAACGCCTTTTGGGAGCACTTGTTTGTGGGATTTGAGGGCATTTTATCAACAAATTTTGGTAAGTTTTTGTCATTCAAGGATTGTATTTCTTCTTTATTTTTCATGTATGGTACGACCTTTCCCATTGCTTCTTTATTTTCCTTGTATGCGCCTGCCTTTCTATCCTTTTGTATTCTGCATTCTGGGTTTCTTATGGGTGTAGGGTTTCTTTACTTTGTAGGCCATGGCTACTATATATCATGCTGCATATATCTTGGCATTGCTTTGATAAATAGCTTAAGACTTTGCATTATAGAATCTATTTCTTTAAACTCCTTCTCAATGGCTGGAATAACACCTGAAGACATGTCTTATACTTGCTTTTGATGCATGAATTCCTCTTGAAAAGCAATATACCGCTATTTTTAAATAAAGAGATCATTATATTTTCTTTTAAAATGCTGTCCCATTACATGCAAAACATAACTTCATTTATGTATCTCCGTTGTTCTAAAGACTACATTTCTGTAGGCCTCAAAAGCTGCGGTGAATACTCATTGTGCTTCAAAGTAAGACTCTTGGAAGAAAATGAAAGCTTATGTATGTTGAAAACTTGTAATTACAAGATTTAGTAATCTGTTGAAACATGGGAACTATCTTCAGGCTGTGAGTATTCCTATGGTGAATATAGACCTCCAGGTTCTAGGTTGGTTCCTATATGATGATCAATTTAGGTACTTGAACGATTTGTTGAGAAAAGGGTAAGAAGCACTGAATTGAATGCATGAACTAAAACTAAAACTTCAGTGATGCACCTAATTGATATTTATGAGCAGATTGATTCACAATTGATTATTACGGAATCTATTTTCACAACTCAAATTGGGAAATCTAATTACATAAGTGTCTCATCAGAAGGCCTGATAATCCATTCTTAATGAAGGAAAATGATATTTTCACAACCTAAAGGAGAGGATAAATTAACATCACAACTTACGATCTGTCACTAAAATTGCTTTTTCCGTGTAGATGTATTCATGAACGTGATAGGAATTTAAAGGCTTTGAAATCAAACACATTAAATTTGAATCTTAAACATTCAATAAATACAAGACTCTTGAATTTGAGAAGGTTGATACTAAATCGCGATAATGAAAAGAAGGAAACTCTGCAAAAATGATAACCTGTAAAGCTGTAAAACTATATTAAATCTAAAATACTGAGTTACAAGATATCTCACTTTGCAGAATGCAAAGGCTGAAAAAACAAGAACTGGCTGAAAAAGATAAATTTTTTCAATATATACAATGAGAATGCACTTCAAAGTGCATGAACATATAGCTGAAAGTCAATTTCAGTAAGAAAGCGATAATTCCAAGGTGAAATCCGAGCAGAAGCAAAAATCCCTAAAAAAGAGGTTCAAACTCATGCAAAAATGAGTGAACTCAGCCTCGAATTGGCAGTCATAATGTAACTCATCCATGGAGTACTCAAACTAAACTGAAAATCCCTAAAAAAGTGGGCCAAAACATGCAAAAATCCACCTTGTTTTAATCAATTCGCCCATGATAAATGCAACTCCACCCTTGCACGATCAATCTTCAGTCGATGATCTTTAATTCTTTAGTTACATCCTCATTATTTGCATGATTTTACTCAAGGAAGATAAATAATTAAATATTTAAAATAATCAAATGTATAATTATTTTAATATTTAATGTGGAAGTGATCTCCTTATTTTCATTTTAAATATTAATGCAATGATACATTAATATTTAATTACATATAATAGTTTGAGTAAAATCATGCAAACATGCATGAGTTCATTGTCATTTCTAAAGAAATAATGACTTAAATTATTCTTTAAGTCAACTATCAATATACACGGGCTTCCTAAGCATGTTTAAGTTTTATTGACTTAATAGTCAATACTACATCAATGATTCAAAATGAAAAAACAATAAACAAGGATTAGGGCTTTTGCTCAAAACAGTCAAACCCTAAATCTCTTGAATCATTTTGCATTCTGTATTGAAGGAAAGCCTGAAAGAGAGGCGTCACCATGAGCTGGTATTGAAGGTCGAATTGCACATTTCCTGGATGTTTTCTAAGATGATTTTTGATGATTTCCATAGAGAAACACGTGGAAAGCTTTTCCTGATGCAAATCTGACATTCCTCTTCCATTTGGAGCATTTTTTAAACCTATACAACCACGCTTTATCATCATATCTCCTAATATATTTCCATTCCTTTTTCCTCTGGTAATGATCTCTTGTTTTGTGGCCACGATAAACGCCTTTTGGGAGCACTTGTTTGTGGGATTTGAGGGCATTTTATCAACAAATTTTGGTAAGTTTTTGTCATTCAAGGATTGTATTTCTTCTTTATTTTTCATGTATGGTACGACCTTTCCCATTGCTTCTTTATTTTCCTTGTATGCGCCTGCCTTTCTATCCTTTTGTATTCTGCATTCTGGGTTTCTTATGGGTGTAGGGTTTCTTTACTTTGTAGGCCATGGCTACTATATATCATGCTGCATATATCTTGGCATTGCTTTGATAAATAGCTTAAGACTTTGCATTATAGAATCTATTTCTTTAAACTCCTTCTCAATGGCTGGAATAACACCTGAAGACATGTCTTATACTTGCTTTTGATGCATGAATTCCTCTTGAAAAGCAATATACCGCTATTTTTAAATAAAGAGATCATTATATTTTCTTTTAAAATGCTGTCCCATTACATGCAAAACATAACTTCATTTATGTATCTCCGTTGTTCTAAAGACTACATTTCTGTAGGCCTCAAAAGCTGCGGTGAATACTCATTGTGCTTCAAAGTAAGACTCTTGGAAGAAAATGAAAGCTTATGTATGTTGAAAACTGACTTTCACTGATATTATTGTTGCTATCCAATACATACCTTGAGCTGCATACATAACGCTCTGTAGATAGCAACCTCTCCTTAGCATTGCTTATGCGGCTTTACATTTTATTAAATTGCTTTTCCTTAGTATGCAATGTAAAATGCAAAACAAAGTTGAAACATAATTTCAATGAAACTGATGATCTATTTAACTGTTCTTTTATTTTCCTATTAAATTCTGTAGCTGCTGTTTGAAAAATCTTTGTAAACAATGACTGCCATTTGAAATCAGATGCTCCATTTAATGTTAATGCTGAATAATTCATACTTCATTGCTGTCCTCACTATGTTCAGTCCTTTATGATTGTCAAAACTTCTGTAAGCATCTATTACTACCATGAACACTATAGCAGCAGTCTCAATCACTTTTTTAGTTCTGTAGCAACAATATTATCTATGATTTTTCTTTTAAATGAAACCCTCACTATGATGTTAAGTCTTCTATAGACTGCGCCTGTACTTTGGAGTTGTAAGAAATGATTGAATTGCTGAATGCTCTGTTTCCCTTCAGTACAAAGGAGCTCAATGTCTCATTAAAATGTAAACATGAATGAAAGACAGAGCTGAAATTGAACCATGACAAATACAATTAATTCCCTCATAACATGCTTCTTTGATTGTTTTATTGAATTATGAGCAATAAGATGATTTGCTCAAACTTTTTCACCATGCTGAATTAGACTGCTTTCATTATGATGTTATTGCTTTACAACAGTTCCGTTTGATAACTGTAACATTTGATGACTCTCATGTAATAATGTGAATGAGAGGTGTCATCTTTATCATATGCCGAGCTCTACCCTTGTGGGAGCCCATTTTACTCCACATATCTAATAAAAATATTCTTGAACATGATGAACCTGTTCCTGCACATTGAAACAAACATGTTAGCAAAATAAAAGAAGCTGAAAGCTTCAATTGAATTATGTTTTCTTGATTTTCAGCCTTTCATCTGGTGAATGCTTGATTTAATGCCAATTACATTCCTGTTGGTAGCGTAGGCATAAGGAAAAATGTAATTCATCATTGCTTAGAGTATAACTCTAACGCCACTCCTTTGTAATTTTGCAGGTTCACAAAGCGAGGAAACGAGGCTGCAGTAGCTTGGAGACGCGACGACTAAAGACATCAACAAAAGTGATTCATCATTACAAGCAATGATGAATTTCTCCTCTTCTTTACACTTATGTTATGTTCAGTAGTGTAGTTTGTCTTTGAATTTTGTATTCATCATTTGATTGTCATAATCAAATTCAGTTACTCTTGTGGCTTGTGCGAGATTCAACATTTTTTACAAAATGAATAAAAGGCATTACTATGCAAATTTTTCAATTGTCTGTTTCAAATACTTGCACAATAAAACTGTGATTTAGATGTAAATTGATCTCTATGATGATCAATGAATACTTAATCAACAAAACTTCAAAATTTCTGTACCTAACAATGATGAACTTGATTCAACTCTACCTGTTTGAGCTCATAGTGAAAAATAGGTAACAATTCTTTCAACCACCTTCTGAGTCATCTTTTCTTTTGTCTCCTCTTTATAACCCAACCCAACATTATCTTTTGGATTGATTAAGAGTGTTTCAATTGGTTCTATAATTCCTTCTTTCCTTTTTCCTATAGGGCATTTTCCCTCATATCCCATCTTTTCCAAGATAGTGAAGCCTTTTCCATATTGTGTTGTTTGTACATTTACAGTTACTGCTTGAGATTCTTCTTCATCCTTATAGAGCTAGTTTAGAATATCTTTGTCTTCTGCTTCATCAAACCCAGTGCTTTCTTTTACAAACCGACCATAAAATTTGGTAATTGGTTGTGATGTCTGTTGTGTTGATGTTGAGGGTTTCCCATATGACTTTGAGAAAGAGAACTGTGAAAGACATAGGGATCATTCAATGAAATATTTACCCACACCTTTATCTTTGACTTGGATTTTTTTCTCAAATTGTTTTGATAGAGCATTTAATTGGGCTTCATGATTTGTGAATGTGGAAGGAGCAAATTCTTCTTTCTTCTCAGACTGTTTAGACATGGAACTGGATTGACCTTCATGATTTGAGGAAATGACCAATGGTTTGGATGAAGAACTTGACTAGCTTTGATCATTGGAAGGGATGAAAGTGGAAGCTTCTCTATTATGAGGCACAAAGACATCTTGGATAGATTTTAGGGTGTTGCAATACTGAGGGCTATTTGAATCGGCTGAGATGGTGATTTCTTGGCCACCACAAGGGAATTTCAAACATTGGTGGTATGTTGAAGGGACCGCTTGCATTTCATGGATCCATGGGCAACCCAATAGTATGTTGTAGGTCAAATCCTTGTCTAAGACTTGGCAGATTACATCTTTTGAATTGGTCCTACTTGAATAGGTAAGATAATCAATCCCTGTGAATATATTTCATCATCATCATATGCTTTTATTGTTATCTTTTTCTTTGAATCAATTTCACTCTCAGAAAATCCCAAGGTAGGAGCAAGCTTTAAAGTACATATATTTAAGCTCGCTCGTCCATCTATTAGGACGCGTTTGACATGATGTTTATGAATTAGGACTTCAATATGGAGAGCGACATTGTGGGATGAGAGATAGATGCATCATAGTTTTCTGAGAAGGATAAGCAATGTGGCATGGTCAAATGTCCCACTATGGCTTTATATTTACAAACTTCTAGATTTTTTGGTACTGTTGTGTCTAATAGGGCTTTTTCCAAAATATCTTTGTGGGTGGGTGAAATCTTGAGCAATTCCAATATTGATATTTGTGTAGGGATCTTTTGTAATTGGTCCACTATGTTGTATTGATTGGATGAGGCAGCAGGTGTTTTAGATGAACTTCCTTTTAGGACATATTTTTCTTGTGATCTCATGATCGCGTTTATTGGCATGCTATCTGGTTTTCAATTGATTTTAATGACATTGAATTGAGTATCAATTGCAGTCATATATGGTTATATGTCATTAATTTGGTTTTCAAATATGATGATGTCTTGTTCTTGTTCAATTGGAATGTCATAGATTGGATTATTGTTTGTAGTGATATTTTGGTTTTCACTAGTTTCAATGGTATCCATTTGATCTTCTGCTGTTGAGATATGATTTATGATAGTATCATGAACATAGTTTACGTTATTCCCCTTGTTGTTAGTTGTAGAGGACTCCCATTTTTCATAATTCGGTAAAGTATTTTTAAATGCTCTGTGATCTACATTTGTTTGGGGTCCCTCTATTCATATAACTTTGTCATCTATTAAATAGATTGTATCTTATGTTTTAATTGCATGCAACTATTTGTTTGATGACCTTTGCACTGATGAAATTCACAGTAATAGGCATCATTCCACCATGATGATTTTAATTTTGGTTCAAAGCCTTGAGTGTCAGGTAGTGTTATGAGGTTATTTACAAGAAGTTCCCTCAATGAAGATTCGTGTGATTGACCCAATTGTGTGAATTTTATGTGGTTTGATTGTGTTTGATAAGGTGGAGGTTTGGATGTGGTATTACTTTGATTGTGGCTATTTTGATTGTTAGATTGGTTGACATTTTGATTAGTGCCTTGATTGATGTTTTGATTAGTCTTGGCTGTGGTTCCTGATAGATTAAAGACCGGTTTAGCATTATGTGTTTCAGTGGCACCATCGTTGGAATTCTTGTTCCTTGTCCAAAATTTGGGTTTCTCATTGTTGTGATGGTTAGAAGAGTTAGCATTGTTTGATCCCTTAATGTGAATTTTCAATACCCATCTTTTGACTAAAGCTTCTTCAATTTTGACACCATTTTCTACCATCTTCTCAAAGCTAGGGGACATTGTAATTGCAGCCTATAGCTCATTTCACTATTAAGGTTATAAATAAAAAAATCCATCTTTTCTTGTTCGGGTATGGGACAAGCGTATCGAGCAAATAACCTTCTCCACCTTTGTAAGAACATGAGGAAAGATTCTCCTTGTTTATGTTTGGTATTACAAAGATCCTTCATGGTTATCTCATGTGCAATATTATATGAATATTGAGTGATAAATTTGTTGACAAGTTCTTTAAAGGATTTTATGCCTCGTACTTTTGAAAACCATTCCATAGAATGGCCTCCCAAGTTGCGAGGAAAAAGTATCATCAAGTATGTGTCCTCATGAGAAAACTCAAGACTCATTGTTCAAAATTCTTGCACATGGTCTGTCGGGTTAGATTTTTCATTGTATTTGTCGTACTTTGGTAGGTCACAATTTGGGGGAAATGGTAACATGTTTAACTTTCTATCAAAGGGGTAGGGAAAAATTTCTTGTAACAAGTACCTTTTGGTAGTCCCTCCTTGCAAATCTTGCAATTGTTGTTGAAGGTTCTTCATTTGATGTGTTAGGGAAGCCATTTGATCTATATTTGGTGTTTCAATGTCAGTTTTCTTTAGGGTTCCCTTCAATTTATTGACATAAAAATCACTTGGTAACTTGACCCCTTGGTTTGATAACATTAGAAGGTATTTTTCTCCACCCTTTTCAAAGATTCTCTCTAGGAATTTATGAAATTTGGGATCTTGGTTTGCTTGTTCTAGTTCGTCCTCTGTTATTTCTTTTGTTTTGTTTTGAGAAATTTTGTGAAAGGGATTTTCTTTTGGTTCACCCATGGTATTTTGAGATTCAAGTTCCTTATCCTTAAGTTTTTGCTTTTGGGACCTTGTTAAAACGGGCATGCAAATGATGAAGGTTTGCTAAATTTTGATCATTATTTAGGAGTGCCAAAGGAATACCTAGGTCAAATAGAATAATGAATCCTATTGATGAGACCAAGCTAATAAAATTTGATGTAAAGTGTATTGTTTTTGGATGAAGGATGATAAATCCTGATGGGGAAACTCAACTTGATGATCACATTTGGATTTTGATGATGATTGGGCACTTTTAGATGTGTGGTCAATGTTTAGGTAAAAAAAATTCCACTTGTAGAGGTCAATTTTAACAAGTTTAGACTCTAAGGAACCTAAGGAATAATTATGAACTTGAGGATATTATGAAATTTTGGTTTCAATTGTGAAATGGGGGGGGGACAAATTTCTTTCCTAGACGAGATGTTCAAATCTTTGGAAAAGTCTTGGATTTTGACAATAGTAAAATGAATATAGGTTGGGATTATTCTTTGAAGCTTTTCTGTAGAAATTGAAGAGCAATCTCTCTCTAAATTCGTAGAGTGTTGAGAGACGTTTTTGATGAGATTTTGGACTAAGAACTATGGACTTTGGTTTCTAGATTTTAATCTTTTGTGTAATCATTTGGTGAAGAGCATGTTTTGACTCTGTTGCACCTCAGGAATGATTTTGAATTGGACAGGGTTCTGAATTCTAGTTTCAAAATGTCAAATGGGAATCAAATTCATCTCTCTAGTTATGGATTTTGTTGGATGCGCCGTCATAGTCAGTGTATGCGCTAAAAGGAGGATGTGCTATAGCATGGATTGGATGTGCCACAGAAAGGCTGGGATGCACCACAAAATCAAGTGAATGCACCATATAATAGCTCAAATGTGCCAAAGTTTTAGGTGAATGCGCTACAAAATTTGGCAAATGCGCCATAGAATGCAAGGAATGCACTAGAAAATTTGGTATATGCATCGTAACAAAAGGGGAATGCATTGGAAAAAGTAGTGAATGCATTGAAACAAAGGGTATATGCACCGAAAAAAGCAGTAAATGCGCTAAAAGAAGCAGTGTATGCGCTGAACAGGGGAATATAACAGTTTGTTGCTAGTTTACTTGATTTTCCTGGTTTTTAGTCAAAGAATGGTTTGTTTCAAATGATGTGTTATGAATCATAGTTTGTGCACTTGCAGTGTGTAAGGTTTTGTTTGAAGTTTGTTTTGAAAACACTTTGAAAAAAACAACCAAGGAATGTACACTCCTAAGGCTGTGAAAGACTATATTCCTTTGGATTCCATGCGGATTTTACTCCAACCACACTTATTCTTAGCGGATAAATTTAGAAGCTTGGCCACACGGGCTCCCCCTTATAGTGCACTCACTTCTCAGGTCAACCAAGCTTCCATCCCCCATAAAACTCTCATGTCAGGTTGATCATCTCTACTAAAAACTGTGAGAATGTGGATGCCTTTGCAATGACTGTTGTTGCACCAAAGAATAGATAAAGGTTTTTGGCCAACTATAACAAGGATTCTAGTATGAACATTCCATTTGTGGGGGATGATCCATGTGGCGAGAGACCATTACTGTCCTTATCGTCAAAATCATCCTTGTGATACTTGCCTTTCAACAAGTACCCACACTTATATACTTGCTGGAAGTTGCTTGGATTTAGTGTGTTACCAGTTGGGTTTTTCCCTTGGGTGATTAGTTTTTCCCACAAGGCAAGCCCTCTAAGATAAAAAAATGTAAGCTAGTATACCCGTAGTTCGATCAATTTTTATTTCGCATGAATAAAGAGAGAACACACGTTGTATACTCCATTTACACTTGCAGATAGACAAGAATGGGTCTGGATTTTTGGTCACCCAGTTAAGGGGAGAGAATATTCCTACCATTCACACACACAACAAACATGGTGTTCTTTCCTTCCTAATTAGTCTAGATTCCTAAATTAAGCAAAAAGGAAATAAATCACTCCAACACCTGCATCAATTTTTTTTAGTAGTTTGTGCCACAATAAATGTTTCTTTGGCAACGTTCTTGAGTTTTAGCAAAGTCTCTGGCAGTGTTTATGAAGCTTGCACAATAGAAAAACATCCATTAGTTTTCAGATGCGAAATAAATTTGCAGAGAAAATCAAATGCGCCATTACAGTTAGCTGATGTGCCAAAAAGGTAAATGCATAGCCGAAATAAGTCAATGCACCATAGAAAACATGAAATGCACTACAAAAAGTGGTAAATGTGCTATAGAAACCCCCTGATGTGCCATAAAACTACATGGATGCATTGGAGAAATCCCTTGTTGCGCCAGAACAGTCGGTGAATGCGTCGAAGAATCTTTTGGGGGCACCAGAGGAATTAGTGGTTGCTCCAGAGAAACTCACATCCGAACCTATAAAACATAATTTCTAGAAAAATATCAAAATAACAGGGGCTAGGCCCCAAAGTGGGTGCCATTTTATGTGTGTGAGAAAATATGTGAATTAAATTAATCAATAACACAAAACAAATGCGATGTATTACATTAAGGAAATCTAAATTAACAACACAATTCGATAAAATGATTCCTTAAAGCCATTCCATCTTCCTCTATTCTTAAGGATCTTGGAAATAGTGCTCTCAGATCTTAATTATGCAATGAATTATAGGGATGACACCTAAGAAATGAGTAGCCATTAAATTAGAATGCAAAAACTATATCTACACCTACATGATTTTGATGTTTTAGATTGATAATGGACTAAATGACATGCTAAATGGTGAATTGCTGTATACAAAATGCTAATGAAATGATGCAATGCTAAAATTAAACTAATGGAGATGCTATGATAATGATTCTAAATACTGTATGCAAACTAAGACACATCAAAGAATGCAGCCATGATTCTAATTTACTTGCTAAACTATTCTAAATGCTGAATCAAAATGCAAACTAAGCTCTCAAATGCTAGAATGATTTCTATAGAGTAATTGTATGCAATGCTCTCTTATCAAAAGCTGTAAATGAGCCTCTATTTATAGATTTCACCAAGGAATCATGTGAGTTGGAAGCAATGGACAATCAGGATTCGATCTGGAGAGATCGACGATGAAAAATGGGGAAGTTGGAGAGAAATAAGGAAGTTGTCCCCTTTAGTAGAACAATCTTGCCAAGTGTAGAAAAGAATAAAGGAAAGAAGAAGCCATGTGTCCCTGAGTTTGTTGAGATTGTTGAGGGTAAATACCCATTTTAGAAATTAGGAATAATTATTTTCATGTGACACATTTCGAGTTGGAAGATGATGTGGAAGGAGGTTAGAAGAATATGGAGAAATGTGACAAAATTCAAATTAAGAATTCAAATTTAATGAGAGGGAATTAATCAAGTAAAAAAAATTAGTTAAATTTGTCCATTTAATTAAATCATGAAGAAAGTGGCTTAGATAAGAGGAATTAAGAAATACAAACTATATAATTAAAATTTACAATTTATTTATATAGTAGAGGAAATAAAGATTTTTATTAATCAAATAACCGGTATTCAATTAATATTCTCCAGACCAATTTTGGATGTATACAAAAATATTTTGAATTCATATTTCTAATGAATCTAAAATTGTGTTTTTAGGAATTCTATGAGGTGTATGAGCTTCTACAAACAAAAAAATGAACAAATGAAAACTTCTAAGGGCTTTGTGCTAAGTGATAGAAATTTAATAAAATGAGTGTTGATCTATCAATTTTTGGACCTTTCACACTCAATGATAGGATTGATTTTCCCAAATATGCTTTTAATGATGTGTGATTAACATATACCCAACCAAAAACCTTTCCTTCAAATTCTTGTAGTTTTGACCTCCAATGTTTGATTTGGATGCAAAAAAAGGAAAAACTAACTTTTAAAGATGATTTAGATTTAATGGTGTGTTCAAATTTAGTTCATGAGACTCCAAAATAAACCTACAATAAAAAATAGAAAAAGAACCACCCAAAATATAGTATACTCTCAAGTTTTTTTGGTTCTCAAGGACATCATTTGATGCAAGAAAAGTGTACACTCAACTATTGGGGAAAATACAAAATCTACAACCTAGATCTCAAAAAATGCTAACAAGAAGTAATTTCACAATTTCTAATAGCATGTAAAACCTGGCTATGGAGATAACTACCCAAGATTAAAGAGATTCAATGAAAGTACAAATAGACCCAAGTGAAAGAGTAAGTCTATTTTTCTAAAGGATACAAATATATAAATTATCTTATAAGAGACTAGATTGAAGAGTACATGAGATGAAAATATATAAGATACACCACCAAGAGGTGTTGGTGTAAAAACAATACAAGATCAAGGAGATGTAATCACATGTGTATAGTACAACTCCAAAAAAGGAAAGTACAAGTTACATGTGCAAATGTAACCTATCTAACTCAATACCTACCTAAGAAACCTTATCCTAGAACCTAAGTGAAAATATGCAATAAGTTAGTTAACTAAATGTAAGAAAATAAATATGCACCAACATGCTCTCATAAGAAAAAACTTAGGGATAGGAAACATAAATGACTAAGTCCCAATAAATGTGAAGCTATATTAGGTATTCATTTAAAAAATGTCACTTAAGGAATTAGGAATGATAAAAACATCATACAAGGGAAAACTACCCCCAAAAAAGTGCCCCTAAATAAAAGAGAAAGGAGTCATCCATCACAAATAGAGAGACAAGTATAGAGACCATGAAGCCCCCTAAAGATGTAGTTTTCTACATTGATGGTAGATGTTTGATACTAAATTTTGAAGAGAACCCATGATTGTTGAACATTTCTTGCCTTATGAAGAAATAAACACAAATATAAATGCAAGATATCCTCTAATTACTAAAAAGAATACGGGGGAAGAAAAATAGAATGTATTATGCCTCTAGAAAGTTCTCAAGTGTTGCCATGTTAATGCTGAGAGGTGGCACAATGCAATTAGGAGTCCTAAGATTAATTGAAGAATCTAAAACCTTGCAAAATTGAATGTAGAATAAGACCCAATGAAAATGATGGAACTATCATAAAAAATGGTATGAATGTTTTCAAGAGTGTCTTCAAAATCTACAAGACGAGACTTACAAAAAAATCTAATATATTTTTTTAGTCATTTGATGAATCTATCTCTAGAAGAAGATTTAAATACGATCCTAATACAAATAATTTCTAGAAGCCCCATTGGAAGCCCCATAAGAAGAAACACTAAAATTTGAAGGAGGATATGAAGAAGATGGAATGCCAACATGTATTTATAACCCTAGTCAATGAAAATGATTAAATATTCAAATGACTGTATTTTTTCTCCTCAAGTGTCTACATTAAATACTCAAGTGTGAACAATTGTGTTTTCATGATCCTTGAGATTATATTGTACAAATAGATATGAGATGTCTTGGAATAATCATCCATGTGAAGTAAATACTATAGACATGAGTGTTCTTGCTAAATAGACTTGGTAAAGTCTAATATATTAGATATGATCATTGTTAAAACACCAGTAGAGAACTCATGAGATGTAACGCCCCACCACGAAACCCTAGAGGACAACACACTAAAACACCTAAAAATGAATTTTATTTTTTTGAAAGTGCAATATTCACATGATTGCAAATGAAGCATTAACTTAAATTCTAACCTAAGTCCTCTAAGGTCCGTGACTACGCTACTAGATTCCCATTAACTAAACTAGCATAAACTATAAATCATTTCATTAAATTAATTCTATCAACAATATGAATTTCATTTAATCATCACATTTACAAGATCAACTAATATGAATTATCCATTTCATGCCAACAATATAATAACACCAAAGATCATTAAATTGATAATAACATCCATTACATTTACCATTACAAGAAAGAGTTTACAATTAGTTACAATAATACATTATTACACCATTATCTTCTTGAATGAGAGAGGAGAGTACATTAGAAGTATACACATGATACAATAGATTTATGGTATAGTACAAGTACATGAAACAATAATCCACATGAATTGGAATAAATGCTGAAATATTCAAATCTAGGAATAATCATCATATACGTGAACAAGGTGAGGGAACCCAATGGAGTACAAGGCACATTCCACCCTACCATGTGGAACCCTAAGGTCCACCCCCCGTCCTAGGAGATAGCATTAAGGTCCCACCACAATACAATCAAAAGATAGAAAAAAGGCTAACATGCACCAATGAATAATATAGTACAACATCATATGACAATAACACCACTTCCAGAGGCACACAACATCAAAGAAAACAAGAGCAAAGGGAATACTAGGTTGCCATAGGAGGAGTGTCATCACATAATTCGCTATGGGTTACCCTAGCAGATCTTCCTAGGGCCCAACCCCCATCCTGGGTTACTCTGGTAGCCTCTACCGATCTCCGACCCCCATACAAACCTATGCATAATAAACATACCTCTCATGAGGACGAGACAGTTGATCTTGCCATTCAAGGCCTTCTCAACTCATCCAAAGTCTAAACGAGCACTTGAGGCATGAGTGAGGCATTCACTTATCTTGTTTAGTATGATTACTACCCAACCCCCTAATTCATTTTAGGTTATCACTTAATCAGGAAAATCCCACATGGGTTACCCTGGCGCAACTTTGTGCACCGACCCCCTTTGAGAGCCACTCCCCTACTAGCAACTAGGAGACCCAATGAAATCAAAAGAGCAAAGCCAACTTGCACAATCACATAATCTCATTAACATACACATCAAGGCGAGGTATAACCCTTCCCGCACTCAAGTTCCAACCACATTGGTGAATAATTTGTGCAAGGCTAATGACCATCATATACTCATTTAATATAGAACAATCATCTCAAAGATTATCAAGGAATTTCATCAAGAAGAAAATTTCCCTAGCCTCTGGAAGACTCCTAATATTCACTTCACAAGATGACATAAACATTTGAACAAAAGCCCACAATTCATTCCCAAATCAATAATCATTCACTTGCTTCACATAAACAATTCAAACAATAATAGCACATGGAGTCTAAAAGGGGTTTCCAAGGTAATCATGTCACGTTTACTAATTAATCATCTAAATAAAAGATAATCTTTTTCTATATAGACTAACTTCCATTTATTCTAATCTCAAATATATCAATATTCTATACTTAATGTTTTTTCCTTGCTTAATTTATTTATATGCAAGTACATAAAAACATCAATTCCTTTTTTTACAAGAAATACCCTACACCTACGAGTATACCTATACACACATATACACATATATATACATACATACATATAAATATATTTGTATATATATACATACATACATATAAATATATTTGTCTATATATATATATACACATATATATGTATAAATATGCTTATACAATTAATTTTTAGAGTGTTTTTGATAGAACATTAAAATAATATACATCAATACATTGATAATATTATAACAGTAGAATCACTCATGTATATATACATACATACATATATATACATATATATACATATATATACATATATGTATATATATGTGTATAAGAGTGAATTTGCACCTCATGTGAAAATCCCCTTTTTTCCTTTATCCACCTTAGAAAACTAAGTTTGGAGGCTTAATTCCACCTAAGCCCGTTGCTTCCATCCCACTTGGCACCTATTTTGAGTGTTGGTGGAGGCGTTTCTATTGGGGACGCTTGTGCGACACACAAACATCCATGTGGCACGCTTACGTCTTTGGCAGATTCCTGTGACTCAACCTGTAGAGGTGTTACACTTCTCATTGGAGGTGAAGTTGTAACTCCCCCTTCGGCCGAACGACCTGAATATGGCCATTTTTCTCCATCCTTTCTTCAAATTCATCCCTTCAACATTCAATCCAACTCTTCACCACATCAAGCATCCATTCTTGCACTATCACATCCACTTTCAAGCTCTCAAGTACTCACTTTCACTCACTCCAAGCATTCAAGCATTCCATTGCAACCAAAGCAACACTCCATCACTTCGGTAGAGAAAGTTTGGGACCACACCATTGCAGCAAAGGCTCGAGTACTCTCATTTTCTCCCCCAAGCAGCCTTGAGTGCTCTTGGTGGAGGCGGTAAGCTTCCCTCTCCTCTCCTCTATCACTTGGTTGAGTAGCATAACACTATTTTGTAGTGTTTCTTTGCTCTTTACTTTATTATTTCCTTTATCTCATTTCCTTGGCTATTCGTGGAGGTGGAAACACTTAAACAGGGGTCTGACTGAGGCAGGCCCCTATACAACCACCCAACATTTTCCCTTTCTTTTTGTGTGTAGGAGTACGTGCTCTTCGATGGGTCAGTTGGCAAACAAATTCCTCGGTGAGATCCTCCTTATTCTCTTTACTCTTGCATATTTGCTCTATAATATTAGAGAGTATTTTATTTATTTAATCACATCATTCTGGCCCTTTAGTTAGTCCATTGGGTCATTAGCTAGTTTTGTTGGTTTGACCTCGTCCTCATTGTTTTTTGGCCATACGGATGACAATGCACTTTTGAGACGCTAGTGCGCCGCGATGATGTCTAGAAACCACAATTTTGTCCTCGGTCGATAGAGAGCTTTCTGATACGTAGTGTTAGAGCTAGAAACCAACTCACCTAGCCTCTTAATATGTTTTAGGTTTGTAGAATAATTGAGAGGCCTCTCGGTCCTCGTTATTCTTGCCTCAC
This sequence comes from Sequoia sempervirens, assembly GCA_007258455.2. Classification (NCBI taxonomy): domain Eukaryota; kingdom Viridiplantae; phylum Streptophyta; class Pinopsida; order Cupressales; family Cupressaceae; genus Sequoia; species Sequoia sempervirens. The sequence goes on along the minus strand of VDFB02000002.1, from coordinate 75,894,454 downwards.
ATTCCCTTACATTACACTTAGCTAAGGTAAGTTAGGGCAGCCTCTCACGTCTCGATCCTCCGTGAGCTAGGGTCTTGCATGCAGTGGTCCCCATCTCTTACATTTTTGGTGAACCTGATGTGAACCATTTTGGTTCCATCCTTACGATCCTGATAGTTCCTTTCCTTTTACTCTAGGAGTGTTGTAAGGCTGTCGCCTTATAGCCCAACTTGTGACCCCTAGTTGGCGTAGTTGGAAGGTTCCAAAGGTATTGCATGAAGAAACCTTAATTGGGTCACCGTCTTATCCGTTAACCTTTAGGGACTCTGTGAAAGTATTGTCCAATGTGCATGATGGCTTCCTTCTTGCACCAACCCATCCCCTCTCCCCAACCTGTGGATAGTGGTACCAGTATAATTTTCAGTTCATAGGACTTGTCGATGGGCTTTAACAAGGAATCGTCTCCTCTTTACATTTTTGCATGGATCAATGGAAACATCGTAGTAGGTGTTCTCGTTGATCTAACATCACAAGTGAACATAATAACAGAGGAAATTATGCTAATAAACTTCTTACACAAGGATGGGTATGATGCTCCTGTGAGCACCATCTGCACACATGATGGGATTTCTATACTTCCTTTGGGTAGTATTGTCCTGTCGGTCTTAGTTGGACCTAAGTCCATGAAAATCTTGTTTGATATCATCCCTGAGTTTGAAATCTTTAGGGTAAAATTGGGTATCCCTTGGTTGTAGTCGATGAACGCGGTGCCCTCTGTCATGCATAAATGTTTGAAATTTATCCACGAAAGCTCTGTGCATGTAATCCACGACACCAGCTATAGACCATCGGTTGCACGTGGCAGCTACTCAGACCACTCTTGGCCTGTGCCCGTTGGTCCTCTTCCACCCAGAATAGACCTTTTGCACCGAACATATCAAAATTATAAGAGGCCGAAAGTGAGATACCCTCCCTCGCCTTATGCTATTTCACACATTGCCTGCTTAAAGGCTGAAAGCGATGCCGCTAAGGCGTGAAAGAAGGAAGAAGAGATTTGGTCTCATGATCCTCCTTCTTCCTCTTCTGCTAATCTGTCTGGCACTCCATCTCGCTCTACTGAGGTACCATCAGGTTCTGCTCCTCATCTACAAGAGAATCCTATGGTGCCCACTTGGAAAAAGCCTAAGTGCCCTGCTTTTGAATTTCCTATTTTGCTGACGGAATGCAGACTCATTTAGCATGACAGGAAGAAGGTTTCCCAAGGAGAGTTCTTGTTGTCTCGACCTCCACAGCCTCCTACTACTCCTGCTCCTAAGGCAGTGAGTGGAAAGAGGCCTGCTATCGAGGCTCTCGAGTCGACTCCTCCTATCGCTCCTTAGCCTGTTCCTCCCACTCCCGTGCAAGAATCTATCCCTCTGTCGGAAGCAGCTGTGATGGAAATTCCTATGGTTGAGGAAGAACCCTCAGTCCGTTCGCAAATTCTAGCCTCTAACTCCAAGAGTTGTAAAAATCGCCTTGTGCGTGAACGCAAGTGCTGGTGAAAGGCCCTCTTAGATGAGTAGGCCACCTTGCAAAGAAAGGAGGAAGTAGCGACCACCCCTATTTTAGGGCCTCCTACAACATCTTCTTCCTCCCTTCCTTCTGCTTCTCTCCAGTCTGGTCCTATATTGCTCCTGACTTCCATTACAAGTACAAATGAATCTAACCCTAAACGGGTATAGGTGTTCATTGCTCCTTCGGTGGAGCCTCCTTTGCTAATGTCCGTTCCAGATATCCAACCTTTCTTGAAGCCTGTGGACATGTTAATACCTCGGTTGTGTCCACTGCAGTTCTTTCCTCTTCCTCCTCCACACCTTTGGCCTCATCCGTGGGAAGTTCATCTCCTTCAATGAAACAAGAGGTGAAGGATGGTCCTTTCGGAAACAAAGGACGTAAGAGGAACCCACCTTCTTCACAAGGTGGTCTTGTGCTTACTTGCTCTATCTTAGTGATAGAATCAGTCCCAACTTCCCTTGAATTTGTCACTACTCTCGAGTCATTCGGCGAGCCTAGTGGTGAACCTTGGGCGCAACCCGTCTCATTCGTTGAGGCTAGACATGGCGCACTTGTAGGGTGCATGTTTAATTCCATGGATGATGTTCTAGCCTTGTCAGCGATCTTCGTAAAATCGCTGACCTTGAGTCCACAAGAGCTTGGCGAAGAGGACCTCAAGGGGCCCTCTTCCTTGGCCCTTGTTGTGAGAGGGCCAGATGCTCCTCCTCTTAAAATCCCACCATTGCAAGCTCGTCCTCCTTCCCCTTATGAGGATTTAGATTGGGAGGTGGATGACCTCTTGGCTGATCAATGTTAGAAGGAGGTCCCTTTCTTGATTTTGTGTGTGTGTGTGTGTTTTGTGATGTGTTCCCCCGTACCCATGCTATGTGTGCCTAGATGACCCTCGTCACCCTCATTGGTGCTTGGATACAGGTGTGATTTTTGTGTCGTAAACCTTCTTCTATTTGTATCATCATTCTTCCATGTTTGTGCTTGATTTTTCGGTAAATTGGGGATGATGCAAAGCGTTGGGAGAATTTAGGCCTCCCTTCCATGTTGACCCAATTTTTTGATTTTACTTTGTTTTCCGTGCATTCTTCTTGATCTTGTTGGGGACTCATGATATTTTTCCTTGCATTGAGGTTACCTATTATTATGAGCTCAGATAGATTTAACCTTGCTAAACCAGATCCCCCTATGCCCTTTGTTTATATTTTTCTCTTTCTTTTGTTTTCTCTTTATTTTTCTCTCTTCTTTGCTTGAGTTGTCACTTTCATGTATGACAACGACCTCTCTTTAACATTCAATTTTTAGAAAATGCATTCGTTGCTAACAAATATTTTCTTGAAAATCTCCACAAACTTTTCTTTGGAATCACATTCTCAATTTGGAACCCTAACGAGATGTGTTTCCTTCATCACGGGTTTGTAAAGAGAGGACTTGAAGACCTTCCCCGTGCATGGGGGCATATTCTTCCTTTTGAATTCCTTGATGAATTGAACATATTTCGAAAGGATTCCTTGATGATGGATCACTTTGAGAAGAGAAGAATATCTACTTTTTAACTGTGTGTCCCTTGAGTGGACCCCCTTCTTCTTCACAGCGGGTTCCCAAGGACCCTTCTTTGAAAGTATTTACCTCAAATGGATTTCTTCATGTCCAGCTTGGGGATAGCCCGACTAGAATTATTCCATTCCCCTCTTCGCGTCTAGCTCAGGGGCGGCCCAACTAGACCCATTTCATATCTTCGCATCTAGCTTGGGGGCTACCCAACTAGACCCATTTTATATCTTCACATCTAGATTGGGGGCAACCTGACTAGACCTTACCTTTCAAACAATGCATCCCTTGAGTGGACCCCTCTCCTTTTGAAGGGTTCTCGAGGGACCCCTTTGAAAGACCTCTGAATCATTGACGGTCTGCATGACTGTCCGCCTACTTGCCTATTTGGCCACTTCTTGACTCTGCAAAGTCTGCTTCCTTGGGTGTTCTTCATGCTTGAGTTCATGGAGAATACCTTCCCAATGGTACTGAGAGCATGTAGGGTACTTCTTTGGGTGTTCTTCATGCTTGATTTGATGGAGAATACGTTCTCTATAGAACTGAGAGTCTGTAGGGTGCTTCCTCTGGGTCTCCTCCATGCTCGAGCTTTTGGGGGATACCTTCCTTGCAGGTCTATAGGATTGTAAGGCACTCACTTCATGGGGCTTCCTTCATGCGAGAGATCTTGGGGATTGCCTCCTTGTAGGTCCGTGAGCCTGTAAGGTGCTTTCCAACTTCATAGTTCCAAGTAGCTATGAAGTCCTTTGTTTTTGCTACACCTTCAGGTATGCCAAACCGAGTACTACTTACTCAATGGTTCAGGTATACACTTCTAACCCTACCCTTTCTTGATCTACTTTACCGACCACTCATCAGTATTCATGCTCGCTAAAGTGGGGGAAAAATGTATAAGAGTGAATTTGCACCCCATGTGCAAATCCCCATTTTTCCTTTATCCACCTTAGAAAACCAAGTTCAGAGGCTTAATTCCACCTAAGCCCACTGCTTCCATCCCACTTGGTGCCTGGTTTGAGCATTGGTGGAGGCGTTTCTATCGAGGATGCCCTCGTAGTGTGTAGAAGTGTTTATGTCGGGGACACTCGTGCAGTGCGCAGATGCTCGCGTGATGCGCTTACATTCCTGGCAGATTCCTGTGGTTGATCTTGCAGAGGCATTATACTTCTCATTAGAGGTGAAGTTGTAATGCATCCTTCGACCGATTGACCCGAATATGGCCATTTTTCTCCATCCTTTCTTCAAATTCATCCCTTCAACATTCAATCCAACTCTTCACCACATTAAGCATCCATTCTTGCACTATCACATCCACTTTCAAGCTCTCAAGCACTCACTTTCACTCACTCCAAGCATTCAAGCATTCCATTGTAGACAAAGAACCACTCCATCACTTCGGTAGAGAAAAATTGGGACCACACCATTGCAACAGAGGATCAAGTACTCTCATTTTCTCCCCCAAGAAGCCTTGAGTGCTCTTGGTGGAGGTGGTAAGCTTCCCTCTCCTCTCCTCTATCACTTTGATGAGTAGCATAACACTATTTTGTAGTGCTTCTTTGCTCTTTATTTTATTATTTCCTTTATCTTGTTTCCTTGGCTATTTGTGGAGGTGGAAACACCTAAACAGGGGTCTAACCGAGGCAAGCCCCTATACATCCACCCAACATTGTCCCTTTCTTGTTTTGTGTAGGAGTACGTGCTCTTCGAGGGGTCAGCTGGTGAACGAATTCCTTGGTGAGATCCTCCTTATTCTCTTTACTCTTGCATATTTGCTCTATAATATTAGAGAGTATTTTATTTATTTAATCACATCATTCTGGCCCTTTAGTTAGTTTGCTGGGCCGTTAGCTAGTTTTGTTGGTTTGACCTCGTGCTCACTATTGTTTGGCCATATGGATGACTACACACTTTTGAGACGCCAGCGCGCCGCGCTAATGTCCAGAGAATGCTTCTGTCCTCAGACAGAGAGATTTTTGAGACAGTGTTAGACCTAGAAATCGACTCGCCTAGCCTCTTACTATGTTTTGGGTCTGTAGAATAATTGAGAGGCCTCACGATCCTTGTTATTCTCCCCTTTCATTCCCTTGCATTACACTTAGTTGAGGTAAGTTAGGGTAGCCTCTCGTATCTCGACCCTCCATGACTTGGGGTCTTGTACGCAGTGGTCCCCCTCTCTTACAATATGTATATATGTATATATATATGTATATATATACATATATGTATCTATACATATGTATATATATGTATCTATATATATGTATATATATATGTATATATATATATGTGAATTGCATGAACAAAATCGATCAGTGCATGCAAATGAGTATAAGGAGTACAACGACAACATGCATTCTAATATGCATTTCATTCAAACATATGTAAGCATTATAATATGAATTTTAACAAAAACACCATAATATATATTCAAATACCAAACAAGTTAATTAACAATGATAGAAACAAAGGCCATGGCGTGTGAAAGTCGATAGGAGCATACAAACAGAGGACGCCATATTATATGTAAAATTCAAACCAAATCAAATGTCAAATTGTATTATGGCATTGTAAGATTAAATTGACATTCTAACCTAAGTCGATTTCACAAATTGATAGCATACAAAATGCATCATAGAAAATACATCAGACCACTGAATGTTTACAGAAACAACTCGACTTGGCATGAAGAGAGGCAACAACTTAAAATAAGGGAAACAAAGAATTACTTTAGATTGCATGGTGCCAATTAAGGGTAATAAAACATTAAGAAGAATACATCCCAGTTATAAACTAAAGAATAATATGAAGCCCCATACAGGGTTGCGGCTGAGTGGCAGGCTAAACAAAATGAATAAGATCATATACAAATGGTATGCATAGTAAGAGTTTATCAATCGAAGGTCATTGTTTTGCATACTCATGAACAACTTAAAATGCAAACCAACTGATAATGAACTAAAATTGCATGGTGCTGATTAAGGAGCCTAAAATATGAATAAGAATTAAGCCAACAAATATTGAACTTGAACTCAAAAGATACAAAAGAAGAACATGGACCCAAATGAGTCTGCGACATAGAGGAGGATATAAATAATGAAAGCAAGATACACATGCGTCGAAAGGATGAAAAAGACTTAAGAAACCTTAAGCAAAGCAATTGGCAGGCGTAAGGCAAGCATTCGCCCTGCAAAAAAATTCTTAAAAGATGAAAACTGTGCCAAAAGTACCTAGAAGATGGGTGAGCTACAAGATAGAAAAACTAATCAAACTGTGGCATGTTACGCCAAACAAAGAATGGAGAATGAATCTATTGTAGAAAATCAAATTCTTTGTTCATTTGTAGATAAATTGGGGAGACTATTATATAGACAATAAGATAAACAAAGATTCCCAAATGGTTAAAGATTTCAAGAGCTGTATGATAATTAAAGAATAAGCATACTCAAAAATTAATAAGAGTGATTTTGTTTTAGCAGAACAATGATTCCATTTCTATTTCCTACAATTTAGAATTCAATTTTGGAAGAACCTGGTTTTCTCCTATTTCCAAAGTGATAATTTGATGTAGAGCTCAATCCCAGCCTACTATTGCAACCCCAACTTCAACACCTTCTAAAATTTCACAACTCTATAATACCCCCAATTCCAAAGCTTCGAAGAAAAGATTGCAAGAACCAGAGAGATATTCCCATCAAGAACCAAAATTAGTTTTTTTTTCTAGAATAATCTTCAAAATCCCCTTAACTAATTTATTTATTACTCCCCCATCTGTAACTGCATGCACTCTTAATTCAATTAATTAATTATTTTTTCCTTCATTTCCATTTTGTTTGTACAATACAACCATTTAATATATTTATTTAAATATTTCTTTTTAAACCATAAAATTTAATTTATTAAAATCAAATAATGACTAATAATATTTTAAGTAATCAATACTTCGATTGTATAAAATATATATATTTTTAATTATCAAAATATATTTTAATTTTAATAATATTTATTTTAATATAACAATTAATCAAAGTTACAATCAACCAATTCAATGAAATACACGAAATACCCAAAAATACTAGACCTCACGGTGAAGACGAAAAATAGGACCATGACACAAGACACAAACGAACAACAGTGCTAGGGTGACATAGATACACATCCTCATTGAGGATGATGGTTCAACATGGGGAACCCGATGCTATCTCCAAATCAACTATCTCCATTGGGTATAAGGCACGCTCAAACCTAGGAATTAAGGTGGAGTCGATGCCTGGTACCTACAACCTACAACAAACCACACAGTTGACATGAACATAGACAAGCAGTCAAACACACTGTGAAGGGAAAAATCGTAGTGTCGCAGGGCACTCACAAGTGAGAGATGTGATACTGTTCCCCTTCACCAAAATGCATCAATGCACAATAATCAAATACCAAATCATGATAAGAAAATACATCCAACAATCACATAATACTCATATCAATACTAACCCACATAATCAATTAAACTGATCTACTAAGCATGGTATAAGCATAATCATCAATGATAAAAGTGTCATTAAGTATCATCATAACTGAGCATCAAAGTATCATAATATCCAAGTACCAAGTCACATTCAGAAACAAAAAGCAAACTAAGGGGCACTACATCCTCCCTCCCTAGGACAAGGCTTACTCCTGGTTAGAAAACCAAGTTCAGAGGCTTAATTCCACCTAATCCCACTTCTTGCATCCCACTTGGCACCTATTTTGAGCATCAGTGGAGGCATTTCTGTTAGGGATGCTTGCACAACACGCTTATGTCTCTGGCAGATTCAGGCATTACACTTCTCATCACATCATCCTTTCAAGCATCTCTTGCACTAGCTCTCAAGCACTCACTTTCACTCACTCCAAGCATTCAAGCATTCCATTGCAGCCAAAGCAACACTCCATCACTTTAGTAGAGCAAGTTTGGGACCACACCATTGCAACAGAGACTCGAGTACTCTCATTTTCTCCCCCAAGCAACCTTGAGTGCTCTTGGTGGAGGTGGTAAGCTTCCCTCTCCTCTCCTCTATCACTTTGTTGAGTAGCATAACATTGTTTTGTAGTAATTCGTTGCTCTTTACTTTATTTTTTTTCTTTATCTCATTTCCTTGGTTGTCCATGGAGGTGGAAACAGGTCTAAATGGGGGTTTGACTGAGGCAAGCCCCTATACAGCCACCCAACATTTTCCCTTTCTTATTGTGTGTAGGAGTACGTGGTCTTCGAGGGGTTAACTGGCGAACAAATTCCTCAGCGAGAGCCTCCTTATTCTCTTTACTCTTGCATATTTGCTCTATAATATTAGAGAGTATTTTATTTATTTAATCACATCATTTTGGCCCTTTAGTTAGTCCACTGGGCTATTGGCTAGTTTTTTTGGTTTGACCTTGTCCTCACTATTGTCTGGTTGTATGGATGACTGCGTACTTTTGAGACACCAACAAAGACCGCGCTTCTGTCCTTGGACATTGAGCTTTCTGAGATGTAGTGTTAGACCTAGAAACTGACTCACCTAACCTCTTACTATGTTTCGGGTCTGTAGAATAACTAAGAGGCCTCACGATACTCGTTATTCTCGCCTCACATTCCCTTGCATTACACTTAGCTGAGGTAAGTTAGGGAAGTCTCTTGCGTCTTAACCCTTCGTGACCTAGGGTCTTGAATGTGGTGGTCCCCTTCTCTTAAAATATGTATAAATATATGTATATATATGTATATATATACATATGTATACATATACATATATGTATATATATACATATATATACATATATGTATATATATACATATATATATGTATATATATACATATATTTATCTATATATGTATATATATACATATATGTATCTATATATATGTATCTATATATATGTATATATATATATATGTGAATTGCATGAACAAAACTGATCAATGCATACAAATGAATATAAGGAGTACAACAACAACATGCATTCTAATATACATTTCATTCAAACATATGTATGCATTGTAATATTCATTTTAACACCACACCATAATATATATTCAAATACCAAACAAGTTAATTAACAATGATAGAAACAAAGGCCATGGCGTGCGAAAGTTGATAGGAACATACAAACATAGGATGCCATATTATATGTAAAATTCAGACCAAATCAAATGTCAAATTGTATTATGGCATTGTAAGATTAAATCAACATTGTAACCTAAGGTGATTTCACAAACTGATAGCATACAAAATGCATTATAGAATATACATTAGACCACTGAATGTTTATAGAAACAACTCGACTCGACATGAAGAGAGGTGACGACTTAAAATAAGGGAAATAGCGAATTACTTTAGATTACATAGCACCAATTGAGGGGAATAAAACATTAAGAAGAATACATCCCAGTTATAAACTAAAGAAGAATATGAAGCCCCATATAGGGCCGCGACTGAGTGGCAGGCTAAACAAAATGAATAAGATCATATAAAAATGGTATGTGCAGTAAGAGTTTATCAATTGAAGGTCATTGTTTTGCATAATCATGAACAACTTAAAATTAAAACCAATCGATAATGAACTAAACTCGCATGGCGCCAATTAAGGAGACTAAAATATGAATAAGAATTAAGCCAACAAATATTGAACTCAAACTGAAAAGATACAAAAGAAGAACATGGACCCAAACGAGCCTTCGACAAAGAGGAGGATATAAAGAATGAAAGTAGGATACACATACGTTGAAAGGAAGAAAAAGACTTAAGAAACCTTAAGCAAATAAATTGGCAGGCATAAGGAAAGCATTAGCCCTGCAGAAACAATCTAAAAAGATGAAAACTGTGCCAAAAGTACCCAGAAGATGGGTGAACTACAAGATAAAAAACTAATCAAACTGTGGCATGTTACGCCAAATAAAGAATGGAGAATGAATCTATTGTAGCAAATCAAATGCTTTGTTCATTTGCAATCAAATTGGGGAGACTATTATATAGACAACAAGATAAACAAAGATTCCCAAACGCTTAAATATTTCAAGAGTTGTATGACAATTATAGGATAAGCATACTCATAAATTAATAAGAGTGATTTTGTTTTAGCAGAACAATGATTCCATTTCTATTTCCTACAGTTTAGAATTCAATTTAGCAAGAACCTAGTTTTCTCCTATTTCTAAAGTGATAATTTGATGCAGAGCTCAATCCAGCCTGTTATTGCAACCCCAACTTCAACACCTTCTGAAATTTCACAACTCTATAAAAACCCCCAATTCCAAATCTTCCAAGAAAAGATCGCAAGAACCAGAGAAATGTTCCTAGAAAGAACCAAAATTATTATTATTTTTCTAGAATAATCCTCAAAAGCCCCTTAACTAATTTATTTATTACTTCCCCATCCGTAACTGCATGCACTCTTAATTCAATTAATTAATTATTTTTTCCTTCATTTCCATTTTAGTTGCACAATACAAATTTTTAATATATTTAGTTAAATATTTCTTTTTAAACCATAAATTTTAATTTATTAAAATCAAGTAATGACTTTAATAATATTTTATTTAATCAATACTTCAATTGTATAAAAGGTTTTTTTTAATTATCACAATATCTTTTAATTTTAATTATATTTATTTTAATATAACAATTAATCAAAGTTACAATCAACCAATTCAATCAAATACATGAAATACCCAGAAATACTAGACCTCATGGTGAAGACGAAAAATACAACCATGACACAGGACACAAACGAACAATAGTGCCAGGGTGACTTAAATACACATCCTCGTCGAGGATGATGGTTCAACATGGGGAACCCAATGCTATCTCCAAATCAACTATATCCATTAGGTATAAGGCATGCTCAAACCTAGCAATTCAGGTGGAGTCGATGCCTGGTCCTACAACCTGCAACAAACCACACGATCGACATGAACATAGACAAGCAGTGAAACACAATATGAAGGGAAAAATCGTAGTGTCACAGGGCACTCACAAGCAAGACATGCGATACTATTCCCCTTCACCAAAATCCATCAATGCACAATAATCAGATACCAAATCATGATAAGAACATACATCCAACAATCACATAATACTCATATCAATAATAACCCACATAATCAATTAATCTAATCTACTAAGCATGGTATAAGCATAATCATCAATGATAAAAGTGTCATCAAGTATCATCATAACTGAGCATCAAAGTATGATAATATCCAAGTAAAACCAAGTCACATTCAAAAACAAAAATCAAATTGAGGGGCACGACATCCTCCCCCCTGTAGGACAAGGCTTACTCCTGGAAGCTTGCAAACAGATATGGGTACAACTCTCTCATCCTGGATGCATCCTCCCATGTAGAAGAAGACTCGTCATTAGGATCCCATTGGACCCTCACCTGCTCAATGTCTTGATCCCTAAGGGTGAGTCTCCTATGTTGTATGATTCCCATGAGCTCTAAAGCTAGTTGCCCATCCTCTACCTGTAAGGCATTCTAGTCAAGGACATGAAATGTATCTAGATAATAGGGTCTGAGAACTGAAACGTGAAACACATCATGATTGTGCGAGATACTGGGTAGAAAATCATGACAATATGCAACAAGAACAATCCTCTCTAGGATCTCAAAAGGCCCAACAAAATGCGGTGCGAGCTTAGATCCTTTTCCATAACGGATTAGACTCTTTCGTGGATGCACCCATAGGAATACCCTGTCTCCACTTGAGAACTGACGGTCCACCCTATGAGCATCAACATATTTCTTTTGTCTGTCCTGGGCTACCACCAAATGCTCCCTAATACGAATCACCTACTGCTCCATCTCCTGAGGTATTCCCAGACCAAGAAGAACTCTATCCTCCAAATGATCCCAACTCAACGGGGTCCGATAAGGATGAGCATACAATGCCTGAAAAGGAGGCATGCCAATAGAGTTGTGATAACTATTATTGTATGCAAAATCCACCAAATATATGTGCTCCTCCCAACGAGACTGCTAATCCATAACATACACCTGAAGCATATCCTCGAGGATCTAATTAACCCTCTCGGTCTGCCCATCAGTGTCTGGATGAAAAGCTAAACCTAAAGTTCAATCGAGTCCCCAATGCATGCTGTAGGGACATCCAAAGAGCTGAAGTAAACACTGGATCTCTATCTAAAATAATCCTATGAGGAATTTCGTACAACTTGAAAATATCCTCCATGAAAAATCTAGCTACTGATGAAGCATTGTATGAGGATCGGATAGGAGAGAAGTGTGCCATCTTCATCAACCTGTCCATAGTGACCATAATAGCATCATGCCGACAGGAAGAAATGGGCAAACCAATAATAAAATCCAAGGATATGATATCCTATTTCCACTCTAGAACCAGATGAGGCTGTAAAAGACCTGCAAGATGCTAGTGTTCTGTCTTCACTCTTTGACACTCCAGACATCTTGACACAAAATCAACAATATCTCTCCTCATTTTGGCCCAAAAGTATAGCTGTCGAAGGTCTGTGTGCATCTTTTTGAGACCTAGATGAGTAGAATAGGGTGCCCGATGTGCTTCTGTCATGATCAAAGTACAAAGATCTCCTGAGTAAGGAACATAAATACCACCCAAGTGCTGCAAGAGGCCATCTGAATCAAGGGAGTATCCTATGAATTTTCCCTCCAAAACTCTTCTTGACTCCACCTCAGACCTCACCTCCTGGTACCAACTATCTAAAGGAACTGCTAAAAGGATCTAACTCCTCAAGTCCACTCCAAGAGTCATTGCCGAAAGCTCGTGTCTCCATTGAGTAAGAGCATCCACCACCAAATTCTGCTTTCCCTGAATGAATTTCACCTCAAAATCATATTCACATAGGAAATCCATCCATCATCTCTACCTCACATTCAGATTAGGCTACGTGAAAATATACTACAAACTATGGTGATCACTATGCAGCTCAAACCGATGCCCCAATAGAAAGTGCCTACATTTGGTCAAAGCATGAACCATAACGACTAACTCCAAATCATATGTAGGATAGTTTAGCTTGTGATCCTTGAGTTTGCAAGACTCATGGGCAATCACGCAACCATCCTGCATCAAGAATGCTCCTAAACCCTCTAAGGAAGCATATGTACAAACCAAAAAATCCCTAGTAGGATCAGGAACTGCTAAGATAGGTGCACTAGTCAACCTCTCCTTAAGAGTCTGAAAAGCTTCCTGGCACTGCTTTGACCAAATAAACTTCTTCCCTTTCCTTTGAAGAGAATTTATGGGGTGGTCTATCCTTGAGAAACCCTGTACAAACCGTTGGTAGTAACCTGCCAAACCCATAAAACTACAAACCTATGCAACATTAGTGGGTGTAGGCCAATCAATGATAGCTTGGATCTTTGAAGGATCCACAACAATACCCTCACCAGAGATAACATGACCCAAATACTTCACCTCTGTTTGGAAGATCTCACATTTTTCCAAATTTGCATATAACTGGTTCTCCCTCAAACACTGCAACACCTACCTCAAATGTTCCTCATGCTCCTCCACAGTCCTCAAATAGATCAAAATGTCATCTAAAAACACCAGGAAAAACCTGTTGAGGTAGGTGCGAAACACACCATTCATCAAACTTATGAACATAGACGGCACATTTGTCAACTTGAATGACACAACTGTGAACTAGTAGTGTCCATAACGAGTACATAATGCGGTCTTATGGATATCTGCCTCAAAGATGCGCAACTGATGATATCCTGACTTAAGATCAATATTTGAAAATACCCTAGCACCATTGATCTGATCAAATAGATCATTGATCCTAGACAAAGGACACCTATTTCTCACCATCACCTTATGCAATTGCTGATAATCAATGCACAATCAAAGAGACTTGTCCTTCTTTTTCACAAAAATCACTGGTGCTCCCCAAGGAGAGACACTAGGATGAATAAACCCCTTCATCAACAAATCCTCAAGCTATAACCAGAGCTCCTTAAGCTCCTGAGTGGTCATCTAGTATAAAGCTCAAGAAATGGGTTATGCTATAGGTACAAGATCTATCTTAAAGTTGATGTCACACTTAGGTGACATCCCTGGAATCTCGCTAGGAAAGACATCAACATACTGTCTAAGGATATGATGACTATCAAGAGACACCTCTTGGCTCTCTCCTAACTCCAAATCGCTAACTGTCACCATGAACAATTGACAACCCTGCCGCATACACCTCTTCAAGTACATAGCAGAGATCATCCTCAAGGAAATAGGCCTCTGCACTCCAACTACCTCAACCTCATTGCCAAAATCATCTACACACTACATTGACTTACGTTGATAATCTATGACTACTCTGTGAGCCTCTAACCAATCCATGGCCAATATAATATCATATGACCCAAGAGGAATAATACGAAGGTCTATTTTGGTGCAAAGAGACCCAATCCTCAAACCACAACCATGAACAAGAGACTCAACTGTGACCTTAGCACCGAAGGCCAACTTGACTTGCCACCTATCATCCTGCTTCGCTACCACTAGTCCACATTGCACTACTATAGAAGGAGAAATAAAGGAGTTTGAAGCACCTGAATCAAAGAGAATAAAGACTCTACTACCCTATAAGACACCTATAGCCTCGACCACTGTACCCTGATGCTTAGCCTAGTATTTTTCAACTGCAACAAAAACTCTGTGTGATCTACCCGCATCTCCTACTATCGACTTTGAAGCCACCGATCTCTGACTAAATCCAGATGTGCCCTTCTGAGGACATTATCTAGCAATGTGACCTTGCTGACCACAAGAGAAGCACCCTATACCTTTTTCGTAACCTCTACCACCTGGAGGTGCACTAGACTGCTAAACACTACCCCTACTAATTGTAGACTGTGAACTCTGGGCTTGTTGATCAGAGTGATAACGCTTGTTTCACATGCAATTCTGGTCTCTCTCGGATTGAAACCTATCACCCTGCCGAGACTGAGAGTTCTTATGTTTTGATTGAGAGTGCTACTACTGCTGACCACCCTTAGGGGTGCATGGTGGTTCTTAGAGGATCCTGCTACCTAAGTCTGGTCACCCCGAGAATTGAAACCTGTTGGGGGTGCACTACCAGTTTGTACAACTGTTTGACCACCTAGTGCCATACCCAAATTCTCCTCAACTATCTGAGCCTTCTCTATAGCTACCTCCATGGTTTTTGGCTCAAACGCATGAACATCCCCAATGACATGGGCATTCAAGCCCCTGATGAAGTGTTGTACTAACATACCCTCATAATCTCCTATGCCAACATACTGTTTAAGCTCATAAAATCTTTGCTCATACTCCTCAACCGATATTGCCATCTGCCTCAGCTCATGGAACTCATCCGCATGATGCCACTACCAATGATTGGATAAGAACTGAGCTCTGAATCTCTCTAAAAAAATCTCCCATGAGACTGAATCTATCTCCAAATGAAGCTTCTGCTCCTCCAAATTCCACCATGTGGAAGTAAAACCTTAGAGATGCATGATAGCGCACCTAGCCTTGGTGTTGCTACCATATGGATGCATAGAGAAACACCTATTCAAATCAATTAACCAGGTCTCTACCTCTAAACCACTACCAGTCCCATCAAAAATAAGACATGATCGTAAAAGGTCCCTTATATGTCTGGCTAATATAGCCTCCTGCTCATCTGCAATCTATCTCCTCCTGGGAGACCTCTCTCTCTCCCCCTAATCACCAAATACTCACCCTCCTGTCTCAGAACAAGATATGAAAGAACCTACTCAAGTAAGTGATGCAACTATGCACCCTCCAACCTTGGTTGATCTGGATTCTAACCTCCAACTCCCTGATTATTTTGGGAACCTTGTTTTTCCTCATAATCAAACTCGTGGGAACTCTGATGAGGGGAGTCCTGGCGATTAGCCCCACAACCACCACCATGACCTCAACCACATCCTTGACCTTGACCTCGACCTCCAGGATTTATCCTACATAGACACCACCAAGGACAGTGCAGGGTGTTAGACGAGGTCAACAAGGGAAAAAGTAAACTTCTGAATCTAAACAATTAAGACAACATAATGGGCTCATGTATATACCTAGAGTACCCAGTGTTAGAACTTGGGATCTGATACCATGTGTATTTCCCCACCACGAAACCCTAGAGGACAACACACTAAAACACCTAAAAACATTTTTTTTGAAAGTGCAATATTCACACGATTGCAAATGGAACATTAACTTAAATTATAACCTAAGTCCACTAAGATCTGTGAATACGCTACTAGATTCCCATTAACTAAACTAGCAGAAAATATAAATCATTTCATTAAATTAATTCTATTAACAATATGAATTTCATTTAATCATCATATTTACAAGATCAACTAGTATGAATTATCCATTTCATGCTAGCAATATATAATAACACCAAAGGTCATTAAATTGACAATAACATCCATTGCATTTACCATTACAAGAGAGAGTTTACAATTAGTTACAATAATACATTATTACATCATTGTCTCCTTGAATGAGAGAGGAGAGTACATCAAAAGTATATACATGGTACAATAGATTTATGGTACAATACAAGTACATGAAATAATAATCCACATGAACTAGAACAAGTGCTCAAATATTCAAATCCAAGAATAATCACCACGTACATGAACAAGGTGAGGGAACCCAATGGAGTACAAGGCACATTCCACCCGACCATGTGGAACCCTAAGGTCCATCCCCCATGCTAGGAGATAGCATTAAGGTCCCACCATAATACAATCAAAAGACAAAAAACAACATGAAGTCTAACATGACACCAATGAACAATACAATACAACATCATATGACAATAACACCACTTCCAGAGGCACACAACATCGAAAATAAAGAGGCAAGGGAATACTAGGTTGCCATAGGAGTGTCATCACATAGTTTTATATGGGTTACCTTGGCAGATATTCCTAGGCCCTGACCCCCATCTTGGGTTACCCTAGTAGCCTCTACCAATCTCTGACCCCTATACAAGCCTATGTGGAATCAGCATACCTCTCATGAGGACAAGGTAGTTGATTTTTCCATTCCAGGCCTTCTCAACTCATCTGTCTAAATGAGCACTTGAGCCATGAGTGAGGCATTCACTTATCTTGTTTAGTATGATTGCTACCCAACCCCCTAATTCATTTTAGATTATCACTTAATTATGAAACTCCCACATGGGTTACCCTGGGCTACTTTGTGCGTCAACCCCCATTGAGAGCCACTCCCCTACTAACAACTAGGAGACCCAATGAAATCAAAAGAGAAAAGCCAAATTGCACAACCACATAATCTCATTAACATACACATCAAGGCCTGGTATAACCCTTCCCGCACTCAAGTTCCAACCACATTGGTGAATAGTTTGTGCAAGGCTAATGACCATCATATACTCATTTAATACAAAAAAATCATCTCAAATATTATCAAAGAATTCCATCAAGAAGACAATTTCTCCTAGCCTCTAGAAGACTCCAAATATTCACTTCACAAGATAACTTAAACATTTGAACAAAAGCCCACAATTCATTCCCAAATCAACAATCATTCAATTGCTTCAGATAAATAATTCAAACAATAATAACACATGGAGTCTAAAAGGGGTTTCCAA
>VDFB02000002.1:75785837-75876654 GCA_007258455.2 Sequoia sempervirens | reverse complement strand
TATATATTCAAATACCAAACAAGTTAATTAACAATGATAGAAACAAAGGCCATGGCGTGCGAAAGTTGATAGGAACATACAAACATAGGATGCCATATTATATGTAAAATTCAGACCAAATCAAATGTCAAATTGTATTATGGCATTGTAAGATTAAATCAACATTGTAACCTAAGGTGATTTCACAAACTGATAGCATACAAAATGCATTATAGAATATACATTAGACCACTGAATGTTTATAGAAACAACTCGACTCGACATGAAGAGAGGTGACGACTTAAAATAAGGGAAATAGCGAATTACTTTAGATTACATAGCACCAATTGAGGGGAATAAAACATTAAGAAGAATACATCCCAGTTATAAACTAAAGAAGAATATGAAGCCCCATATAGGGCCGCGACTGAGTGGCAGGCTAAACAAAATGAATAAGATCATATAAAAATGGTATGTGCAGTAAGAGTTTATCAATTGAAGGTCATTGTTTTGCATAATCATGAACAACTTAAAATTAAAACCAATCGATAATGAACTAAACTCGCATGGCGCCAATTAAGGAGACTAAAATATGAATAAGAATTAAGCCAACAAATATTGAACTCAAACTGAAAAGATACAAAAGAAGAACATGGACCCAAACGAGCCTTCGACAAAGAGGAGGATATAAAGAATGAAAGTAGGATACACATACGTTGAAAGGAAGAAAAAGACTTAAGAAACCTTAAGCAAATAAATTGGCAGGCATAAGGAAAGCATTAGCCCTGCAGAAACAATCTAAAAAGATGAAAACTGTGCCAAAAGTACCCAGAAGATGGGTGAACTACAAGATAAAAAACTAATCAAACTGTGGCATGTTACGCCAAATAAAGAATGGAGAATGAATCTATTGTAGCAAATCAAATGCTTTGTTCATTTGCAATCAAATTGGGGAGACTATTATATAGACAACAAGATAAACAAAGATTCCCAAACGCTTAAATATTTCAAGAGTTGTATGACAATTATAGGATAAGCATACTCATAAATTAATAAGAGTGATTTTGTTTTAGCAGAACAATGATTCCATTTCTATTTCCTACAGTTTAGAATTCAATTTAGCAAGAACCTAGTTTTCTCCTATTTCTAAAGTGATAATTTGATGCAGAGCTCAATCCAGCCTGTTATTGCAACCCCAACTTCAACACCTTCTGAAATTTCACAACTCTATAAAAACCCCCAATTCCAAATCTTCCAAGAAAAGATCGCAAGAACCAGAGAAATGTTCCTAGAAAGAACCAAAATTATTATTATTTTTCTAGAATAATCCTCAAAAGCCCCTTAACTAATTTATTTATTACTTCCCCATCCGTAACTGCATGCACTCTTAATTCAATTAATTAATTATTTTTTCCTTCATTTCCATTTTAGTTGCACAATACAAATTTTTAATATATTTAGTTAAATATTTCTTTTTAAACCATAAATTTTAATTTATTAAAATCAAGTAATGACTTTAATAATATTTTATTTAATCAATACTTCAATTGTATAAAAGGTTTTTTTTAATTATCACAATATCTTTTAATTTTAATTATATTTATTTTAATATAACAATTAATCAAAGTTACAATCAACCAATTCAATCAAATACATGAAATACCCAGAAATACTAGACCTCATGGTGAAGACGAAAAATACAACCATGACACAGGACACAAACGAACAATAGTGCCAGGGTGACTTAAATACACATCCTCGTCGAGGATGATGGTTCAACATGGGGAACCCAATGCTATCTCCAAATCAACTATATCCATTAGGTATAAGGCATGCTCAAACCTAGCAATTCAGGTGGAGTCGATGCCTGGTCCTACAACCTGCAACAAACCACACGATCGACATGAACATAGACAAGCAGTGAAACACAATATGAAGGGAAAAATCGTAGTGTCACAGGGCACTCACAAGCAAGACATGCGATACTATTCCCCTTCACCAAAATCCATCAATGCACAATAATCAGATACCAAATCATGATAAGAACATACATCCAACAATCACATAATACTCATATCAATAATAACCCACATAATCAATTAATCTAATCTACTAAGCATGGTATAAGCATAATCATCAATGATAAAAGTGTCATCAAGTATCATCATAACTGAGCATCAAAGTATGATAATATCCAAGTAAAACCAAGTCACATTCAAAAACAAAAATCAAATTGAGGGGCACGACATCCTCCCCCCTGTAGGACAAGGCTTACTCCTGGAAGCTTGCAAACAGATATGGGTACAACTCTCTCATCCTGGATGCATCCTCCCATGTAGAAGAAGACTCGTCATTAGGATCCCATTGGACCCTCACCTGCTCAATGTCTTGATCCCTAAGGGTGAGTCTCCTATGTTGTATGATTCCCATGAGCTCTAAAGCTAGTTGCCCATCCTCTACCTGTAAGGCATTCTAGTCAAGGACATGAAATGTATCTAGATAATAGGGTCTGAGAACTGAAACGTGAAACACATCATGATTGTGCGAGATACTGGGTAGAAAATCATGACAATATGCAACAAGAACAATCCTCTCTAGGATCTCAAAAGGCCCAACAAAATGCGGTGCGAGCTTAGATCCTTTTCCATAACGGATTAGACTCTTTCGTGGATGCACCCATAGGAATACCCTGTCTCCACTTGAGAACTGACGGTCCACCCTATGAGCATCAACATATTTCTTTTGTCTGTCCTGGGCTACCACCAAATGCTCCCTAATACGAATCACCTACTGCTCCATCTCCTGAGGTATTCCCAGACCAAGAAGAACTCTATCCTCCAAATGATCCCAACTCAACGGGGTCCGATAAGGATGAGCATACAATGCCTGAAAAGGAGGCATGCCAATAGAGTTGTGATAACTATTATTGTATGCAAAATCCACCAAATATATGTGCTCCTCCCAACGAGACTGCTAATCCATAACATACACCTGAAGCATATCCTCGAGGATCTAATTAACCCTCTCGGTCTGCCCATCAGTGTCTGGATGAAAAGCTAAACCTAAAGTTCAATCGAGTCCCCAATGCATGCTGTAGGGACATCCAAAGAGCTGAAGTAAACACTGGATCTCTATCTAAAATAATCCTATGAGGAATTTCGTACAACTTGAAAATATCCTCCATGAAAAATCTAGCTACTGATGAAGCATTGTATGAGGATCGGATAGGAGAGAAGTGTGCCATCTTCATCAACCTGTCCATAGTGACCATAATAGCATCATGCCGACAGGAAGAAATGGGCAAACCAATAATAAAATCCAAGGATATGATATCCTATTTCCACTCTAGAACCAGATGAGGCTGTAAAAGACCTGCAAGATGCTAGTGTTCTGTCTTCACTCTTTGACACTCCAGACATCTTGACACAAAATCAACAATATCTCTCCTCATTTTGGCCCAAAAGTATAGCTGTCGAAGGTCTGTGTGCATCTTTTTGAGACCTAGATGAGTAGAATAGGGTGCCCGATGTGCTTCTGTCATGATCAAAGTACAAAGATCTCCTGAGTAAGGAACATAAATACCACCCAAGTGCTGCAAGAGGCCATCTGAATCAAGGGAGTATCCTATGAATTTTCCCTCCAAAACTCTTCTTGACTCCACCTCAGACCTCACCTCCTGGTACCAACTATCTAAAGGAACTGCTAAAAGGATCTAACTCCTCAAGTCCACTCCAAGAGTCATTGCCGAAAGCTCGTGTCTCCATTGAGTAAGAGCATCCACCACCAAATTCTGCTTTCCCTGAATGAATTTCACCTCAAAATCATATTCACATAGGAAATCCATCCATCATCTCTACCTCACATTCAGATTAGGCTACGTGAAAATATACTACAAACTATGGTGATCACTATGCAGCTCAAACCGATGCCCCAATAGAAAGTGCCTACATTTGGTCAAAGCATGAACCATAACGACTAACTCCAAATCATATGTAGGATAGTTTAGCTTGTGATCCTTGAGTTTGCAAGACTCATGGGCAATCACGCAACCATCCTGCATCAAGAATGCTCCTAAACCCTCTAAGGAAGCATATGTACAAACCAAAAAATCCCTAGTAGGATCAGGAACTGCTAAGATAGGTGCACTAGTCAACCTCTCCTTAAGAGTCTGAAAAGCTTCCTGGCACTGCTTTGACCAAATAAACTTCTTCCCTTTCCTTTGAAGAGAATTTATGGGGTGGTCTATCCTTGAGAAACCCTGTACAAACCGTTGGTAGTAACCTGCCAAACCCATAAAACTACAAACCTATGCAACATTAGTGGGTGTAGGCCAATCAATGATAGCTTGGATCTTTGAAGGATCCACAACAATACCCTCACCAGAGATAACATGACCCAAATACTTCACCTCTGTTTGGAAGATCTCACATTTTTCCAAATTTGCATATAACTGGTTCTCCCTCAAACACTGCAACACCTACCTCAAATGTTCCTCATGCTCCTCCACAGTCCTCAAATAGATCAAAATGTCATCTAAAAACACCAGGAAAAACCTGTTGAGGTAGGTGCGAAACACACCATTCATCAAACTTATGAACATAGACGGCACATTTGTCAACTTGAATGACACAACTGTGAACTAGTAGTGTCCATAACGAGTACATAATGCGGTCTTATGGATATCTGCCTCAAAGATGCGCAACTGATGATATCCTGACTTAAGATCAATATTTGAAAATACCCTAGCACCATTGATCTGATCAAATAGATCATTGATCCTAGACAAAGGACACCTATTTCTCACCATCACCTTATGCAATTGCTGATAATCAATGCACAATCAAAGAGACTTGTCCTTCTTTTTCACAAAAATCACTGGTGCTCCCCAAGGAGAGACACTAGGATGAATAAACCCCTTCATCAACAAATCCTCAAGCTATAACCAGAGCTCCTTAAGCTCCTGAGTGGTCATCTAGTATAAAGCTCAAGAAATGGGTTATGCTATAGGTACAAGATCTATCTTAAAGTTGATGTCACACTTAGGTGACATCCCTGGAATCTCGCTAGGAAAGACATCAACATACTGTCTAAGGATATGATGACTATCAAGAGACACCTCTTGGCTCTCTCCTAACTCCAAATCGCTAACTGTCACCATGAACAATTGACAACCCTGCCGCATACACCTCTTCAAGTACATAGCAGAGATCATCCTCAAGGAAATAGGCCTCTGCACTCCAACTACCTCAACCTCATTGCCAAAATCATCTACACACTACATTGACTTACGTTGATAATCTATGACTACTCTGTGAGCCTCTAACCAATCCATGGCCAATATAATATCATATGACCCAAGAGGAATAATACGAAGGTCTATTTTGGTGCAAAGAGACCCAATCCTCAAACCACAACCATGAACAAGAGACTCAACTGTGACCTTAGCACCGAAGGCCAACTTGACTTGCCACCTATCATCCTGCTTCGCTACCACTAGTCCACATTGCACTACTATAGAAGGAGAAATAAAGGAGTTTGAAGCACCTGAATCAAAGAGAATAAAGACTCTACTACCCTATAAGACACCTATAGCCTCGACCACTGTACCCTGATGCTTAGCCTAGTATTTTTCAACTGCAACAAAAACTCTGTGTGATCTACCCGCATCTCCTACTATCGACTTTGAAGCCACCGATCTCTGACTAAATCCAGATGTGCCCTTCTGAGGACATTATCTAGCAATGTGACCTTGCTGACCACAAGAGAAGCACCCTATACCTTTTTCGTAACCTCTACCACCTGGAGGTGCACTAGACTGCTAAACACTACCCCTACTAATTGTAGACTGTGAACTCTGGGCTTGTTGATCAGAGTGATAACGCTTGTTTCACATGCAATTCTGGTCTCTCTCGGATTGAAACCTATCACCCTGCCGAGACTGAGAGTTCTTATGTTTTGATTGAGAGTGCTACTACTGCTGACCACCCTTAGGGGTGCATGGTGGTTCTTAGAGGATCCTGCTACCTAAGTCTGGTCACCCCGAGAATTGAAACCTGTTGGGGGTGCACTACCAGTTTGTACAACTGTTTGACCACCTAGTGCCATACCCAAATTCTCCTCAACTATCTGAGCCTTCTCTATAGCTACCTCCATGGTTTTTGGCTCAAACGCATGAACATCCCCAATGACATGGGCATTCAAGCCCCTGATGAAGTGTTGTACTAACATACCCTCATAATCTCCTATGCCAACATACTGTTTAAGCTCATAAAATCTTTGCTCATACTCCTCAACCGATATTGCCATCTGCCTCAGCTCATGGAACTCATCCGCATGATGCCACTACCAATGATTGGATAAGAACTGAGCTCTGAATCTCTCTAAAAAAATCTCCCATGAGACTGAATCTATCTCCAAATGAAGCTTCTGCTCCTCCAAATTCCACCATGTGGAAGTAAAACCTTAGAGATGCATGATAGCGCACCTAGCCTTGGTGTTGCTACCATATGGATGCATAGAGAAACACCTATTCAAATCAATTAACCAGGTCTCTACCTCTAAACCACTACCAGTCCCATCAAAAATAAGACATGATCGTAAAAGGTCCCTTATATGTCTGGCTAATATAGCCTCCTGCTCATCTGCAATCTATCTCCTCCTGGGAGACCTCTCTCTCTCCCCCTAATCACCAAATACTCACCCTCCTGTCTCAGAACAAGATATGAAAGAACCTACTCAAGTAAGTGATGCAACTATGCACCCTCCAACCTTGGTTGATCTGGATTCTAACCTCCAACTCCCTGATTATTTTGGGAACCTTGTTTTTCCTCATAATCAAACTCGTGGGAACTCTGATGAGGGGAGTCCTGGCGATTAGCCCCACAACCACCACCATGACCTCAACCACATCCTTGACCTTGACCTCGACCTCCAGGATTTATCCTACATAGACACCACCAAGGACAGTGCAGGGTGTTAGACGAGGTCAACAAGGGAAAAAGTAAACTTCTGAATCTAAACAATTAAGACAACATAATGGGCTCATGTATATACCTAGAGTACCCAGTGTTAGAACTTGGGATCTGATACCATGTGTATTTCCCCACCACGAAACCCTAGAGGACAACACACTAAAACACCTAAAAACATTTTTTTTGAAAGTGCAATATTCACACGATTGCAAATGGAACATTAACTTAAATTATAACCTAAGTCCACTAAGATCTGTGAATACGCTACTAGATTCCCATTAACTAAACTAGCAGAAAATATAAATCATTTCATTAAATTAATTCTATTAACAATATGAATTTCATTTAATCATCATATTTACAAGATCAACTAGTATGAATTATCCATTTCATGCTAGCAATATATAATAACACCAAAGGTCATTAAATTGACAATAACATCCATTGCATTTACCATTACAAGAGAGAGTTTACAATTAGTTACAATAATACATTATTACATCATTGTCTCCTTGAATGAGAGAGGAGAGTACATCAAAAGTATATACATGGTACAATAGATTTATGGTACAATACAAGTACATGAAATAATAATCCACATGAACTAGAACAAGTGCTCAAATATTCAAATCCAAGAATAATCACCACGTACATGAACAAGGTGAGGGAACCCAATGGAGTACAAGGCACATTCCACCCGACCATGTGGAACCCTAAGGTCCATCCCCCATGCTAGGAGATAGCATTAAGGTCCCACCATAATACAATCAAAAGACAAAAAACAACATGAAGTCTAACATGACACCAATGAACAATACAATACAACATCATATGACAATAACACCACTTCCAGAGGCACACAACATCAAAGGAAACAAGTGATCCGTAAAGCGGAAGGGATCTATGACAAACGTTGCTTAAGTGATTATGAACAAAGGCGTAAAGACATCAACAATGGAGTAGCAGGAACATTAAACAGAGAGAATTTCAAACGTAGAACAAAGAGAGAGATAAGAAGACACCAATTTTATTACGGAGTTTGCCACAAACGTGACTACGTGTCCGAGTCGAGCTCAATTGAGTGACCAATCTATTGAAATGTTCTGAAATGGCATTACAATCTCCACTGGAGCCTCTTGCAACACTGCTTCACAATATCTTGTAGCCTTTCCACAAAGTCATACAAAAAGTCTCTCACTCACACCCCTCTCAAAAAGCTCTCAAGGCTAGGGATGATTAACAAAGAGTAAGGAAACTAACTTTTCCTAATAGGATCTACTACAAGACTCAGTACATCAATACATCACAACTCAAATTCTCCTAATTCCCTCTAAGAATTCTCTCACAAAAGCCTCTCAAAGACCAAGAGAAAGGGATACAATGGAGAATGATCAACTGATGGATGAGTGAGGAAGACTCTCCTAGTCTCCCTTTTATACTTGAAGTTGGGCCTATTTGGTTAAAACCAACAATTTTGGAATTTTCCCCTTAAATGGAAAAAATAAAAACCAATTCCCCACTTTTACAAATACAAACAATAATCCCCCTTAAAATAATTAAATTTGTTTTTGAGCCCTTGTTTATAGCTTATTCGGGCTTTTAGTTTGAGGGGTTTGTTTATTTTGTTAACAAATAACCATTTGTTGGTTATTTGGTTTAGGTTTCGGCCTAAACATTGGGTTATATAAAACCCGTACCTATTATATTCCAAGGGAGATCCGCAGCCCGATGGTGACAATACCTTTTAGCACCCAGCTGGTGTGGGGTTCAACTCCCACCGGCCATTTTGTCAACCAAATTCCAATGGAATTATAACAAAACAAAATTCTACCACACATTTATTACGGTCCAAGTGTATGGCGTAACAGTTGGGTGGTTACCATATAAATCGGAGGTTTGAGGTTCAAATCCTTCAGCCATACACTTTTTTTAAGTAAAGCTGTTTGAACAACTCGCCCGAGCCCAAAGGTGATGGAAAAGGTGGAGCCACGTGTCGCGCAACCAGAAAGCCACCTGTCATCGTTTGGTTCCTCGAAGACTTCGAGTCAGCGTCCTTGTCACCGTCCAATCACCATGCCAACTCACTGCCATGTGTCAGAAGGCCATTCGATAAACTCGTCCATGTCACCTGCTGACTATGCATCTGCCACATCATCTGTCGTACTTGGCCTGCCACATGTCAATGGTTGATTCGCTGACCAGGCTGACGTCATCTGCCACATCATCGTGCCACATCAACATGTACAGACTGTACGGACTGCCAAGTGTCAACTCCCAATTGGTCCACATCATCATCTGTACAATGACCCATCTACCAAGTCAGCAAGATGACGTTAGCAATTGTACCTCATGGTACCTTGGTCAACTATGAGCTTTGATTGGCTGTAATTCTCACGTACGTGCTCCGTTTTTGATGAAATGAATGCCGTTGGAATCGTGACAACGAGACCTTCACGATGATTCCAACTTTGACCAATTTGGTGACGATGAATTTTGCACCTTTTTTCTCATCCTTGATAGCTGTTTGAACAACTCGCCCAAGCCCAAAGGTGATGGAAAAGGCGGAGCCACGTGTCACGCAACCAGAAAGCCACCTGTCATCGTTTGGCTCGTCAAAGACTTTGAGTCAGCGTCCTTGTCAACGTCCAATCACCATGCCAACTCACTGCCACATGTTAGAAGGCCATTCAATAAACCCGTCCATGTCACCTGCTGACTGTGCATCTGCCACATCATCTGTCATACTCGGCCTGCCACGTGTCAATGGTTGATTCGCTGACCAGGCTGACGTCATCTGCCACATCATCATGCCACGTCGACATGTACAGACTGTACAGACTGCCATGTGTCAACTCCCAATTGGTCCACATCATCATCCGTACGATGACCCGTCTACCAAGTCAGCAGGATGACGTCATGCTGACATCAGCAATCGTACCTCATGGTACCTTGGTCAACTATGAGCTTTGACTGGCTGTAATTCTCGCATACGTGCTCTATTTTTGATGAAATGAATGCCGTTGGAATCATGACAACGAGACCTTCACGATGATGCCAACTTTGACCAATTTGGTGATGATGAATTTTGCACCTTTTTTCTCATCCCTGATAGCTGAGTTGACCAGCGTTTGACCGAGCTTTGACTGGAGATATCTTGCACAAACGGACTCCTTTTTCACCCGTTCAAGTTGCGCTGGATTTAGAATTATGTGCTCTACGCGATGGTACTACTTTCAAGAGAAACTAGAACACTTCAATTTTAGGTCCTGAAGATCCACCTGGATCAAACCTCCCCACTGAAGAACTTTTGGTCCTCCAAAAGTGTATAGTTCCTTCAATAATCTCACATTCAACATCTTGCCACTCACCACAAACTGAATCAGTAGAACATAGACACTACAACATCTGACTATTGAGGTCTTACACTTCAGCAATGTACTATCAACAAGAGTTGTCCTCATCGCCACATTTGCCCTCTACAGGGGTCTTACATTTTGGCAACATGGAATCCACAACTCATCACAATGCAGTTTAAAATGGAACTTAACATACCCAAAGCAAGAAGAAAAACTGAGTATGGTAAACCTATCTCTCAGTGCTTCTCACGGGGTGGTTCACATTCTGCATCTCTCGCCATTCTTTCTGGCATGCTTTTGTTGCTCCTCCAACTGCTCAAGCACGTATTTGCGCCTCAGACCGACATATTCCTTCACCCTTGTATTTTGGAATAGCTGATTCAAGGCTCCACCACACAACTTGGGTCTCGTCCATCTGAAGCAACAAGGTCATCGATAAATCCTTCAAGAACTCCAACTGAGTTCAAACTTATCCTGAAAATGGCCTCAACTGAGTCTTCAAACTGAGAACATGCAAGGTCACTATTGACCATTCTCAGCAACTCTTAAGCTGGGAAGTGCTCTTCAACTGAAGCTTCGCACTTGAAAATTGCAGGTGCAAGTCCTTAAAAACCCTGCAATAAGAAGTTACAAAGTATTCTCCTTTCTAGATTACAAGAGATGTGGCTTTAAGAGCCTTACAAAATCTCAATCTCTAGAGAATTTCAACTTCATAAAAATTGTTACAAACAATCGTATTCAAAGTTTTAATGCTCAAAAAATAATACTAGCTTATCAAAATATTCATCACACTACAAAAGATGCAATAAACACACACAAGTTGATATACTAGTTTGATGAGCATTGTTCCTAGCTCCTACGAAGCTGTTGAAAGGAACTCTCTTTCACAGGTTGCTCAGGCTGTGGTTGAATTTCTCCTGGGACTGCCTTAGAAGTGGTAGCTACTGCCAGCTCTGATTTCGTCTCCTCAACTTTCTGGTGGTTGGGTCTCTTAGTAGACCTCAATCGACGATGAAGCTCTAGATGCAGCTTCCAACATCTTGCCTCCCAACGTCCACTAATGCCACAGTGGTTGTAGAAGTTCCGAGCTCTAGAGGATTGTCCATCTCCTCCTCTGAATCCCAATCCTTGGTACCGTGGTCGCTTCTTCGCCTCGATCGGATTGGTGATGCCTTGCTCAGAAATGCCAAAGCCTTTCCCTCTGAAGCCCATCTTCCATCTTCCCGAGTAGCTTTGATCCTATGCCTCTTGTGTGCTTCTCGAAGTGTGCAAATGAGTCCTGCTCATCCTTGATTGACTTCTTTTGTTTGATGGAAGAAGAAGCTTCGAGATAATTACTGTCACTATTAGGCAGATTGAGAGTTCGAAGGTACTCCATCTGTCGACAGTAAGCACACTCTACTGCACCAGGAGAGTTCACCCAATCATGGCCACAAGAAAATCTAGCCATGGGCCTCGTTGCTGAAGAAGCTCCCGTACTATCTGGCGGTGTAAGCGGGGAGTATGAGGATGATGTATCCTTGGAATGCGGACAAAAACCACATATGTGTCCACTCCCTGATACAGGAGGACTTCTCCTGTTCCACTCCTCTAAGATGTCCTACAACAACATTTGCAGTCTTTCCTTCTCCATGTTGGATTCCTCCAACAACCGTTGAAGTTCTGCATTCTCTGTCTGTAGGCGTCGATTGGCTTCTTCCAACTCTTGCATCCTATCAGCCTTCTCTCGATGGTCTCAATAGAGTTCTTCAACCATGCCTTTCATTGACATGAAATCATCCACCATAGATGGGGTCAATGTAAGCCTTGAAGATTCACCCTTCTCTGATGCCATCTTTTCTCTAAACTCCAAATGTCCACCAAATAAAAAATGACTCACAATCACTCCTGCAAAAACAACCAAACAAGGCTCTGATACCACTTGATCCGTAAAGCGGAAGGGATCTATGACAAACATTGCTTAAGTGATTATGAACAAAGGCATAAAGACATCAACAATGGAGTAGCAGGAACATTAAACAGAGAGAATTTCAAATGTAGAACAAAGAGAGAGATAAGAAGACACCAATTTGATTATGAAGTTCACCACAAACGTGACTACGTCTTCGAGTTGAGCTCAATTGAGTGACCAATCTATTGAAATGTTCTGAAATGGCATTACAATCTCCACTGGAGCCTCTTGCAACACTGCTTCACAATATCTTGTAGCCTTTCCACAAAGTCATACAAAAAGTCTCTCACTCACACCCCTCTCAAAAAGCTCTCAAGGCTAGGGATGATTAACAAAGAGTAAGGAAACTAACTTTGCCTAATAGGATCTACTACAAGACTCAGTGCATCAATACATCACAACTCAAATTCTCCTAATTCCCTCTAAGAATTCTCTCACAAAAGCCTCTCAAAGACCAAGAGAAAGGGATACAATGGAGAATGATCAACTGATGGATGAGTGAGGAAGACTCTCCTAGTCTCCCTTTTATACTTGAAGTTGGGCCTATTTGGTTAAAACCAACAATTTTGGAATTTTCCCCTTAAATGGAAAAAATAAAAACCAATTCCCCACTTTTACAAATACAAACAATAATCCCCCTTAAAATAATTAAATTTATTTTTGAGCCCTTGTTTATAGCTTATTCGGGCTTTTAGTTTGAGGGGTTTGTTTATTTTGTTAACAAATAACCATTTGTTGGTTATTTGGTTTAGGCTTTGGCCTAAACATTGGGTTATATAAAACCCATACCTATTATATTCCAAGGGAGATCAGCAGCCCGATGGTTACAATACCTTTTAGCACCCGGCCAGTGTGGGGTTCAACTCCCGCCGGACATTTTCTCAACTAAAATTCCAACAGAATTATAACAAAACAAAATTCTACCACACATTTATTACGATCTGAGTGTATGGCGTAACGGTTGAGTGGTTACCATATAAATCAGAGGTCTAAGGTTCAAATCCTTTGGCCATACACTTTTTTTAAGTAAATCCATTTGAACGACTCACCCGAGCCCAAAGGTGATGGAAAAGGCAGAGCCACGTGTCGCGCAACCAGAAAGCCACCCGTCATCGTTTGGTTCGTCGAAGACTTCGAGTCAGCGTCCTTGTCACCATCCAATCACCATTCCAACTCACTACCACATGTCAGAAGGCCATTTGATAAACCCGTCCATGTCACCTACTGACTGTGCATCTACCACATCATCTGTCGTACTCGGCCTGCCACGTGTCAATGGTTGATTCGCTGACCAAGCTGACGTCATCTGCCACATCACCGTGCCACGTTGACATGTACGGACTGTATGGACTACCACACATCAAATCCCAATTGGTCCATGTCATCATTAGTACGATGACCTATCTGCCAAGTCAGCAGGATGACGTCAACAATTGTACCTCATGGTATCTTGGTCAACTATGAGCTTTGACTGGCTGTAATTCTCGCGTACGTGCTCCATTTTCGACGAAATGAACGCCGTTGGAATTGTGACAATGAGACCTTCGCAATGATGCCAACTTCGACCAATTTGGTGATGATTAATTTTCCACCTTTTTTCTCGTTCCTGATAGTTGAGTTGACCAGCGTTTGACCGAGCTTTGACTGGCAATATCTTGCACAAACAGACTCCTTTTTCGCCCGTTCAAGTTGCCCCGGATTCAGAATTCTATGCTCTACACGATGGTACTACTTTCGAGAGAAACTAGAACACTTCAATTTCAGGTCCTGAAGATCCACCTGGATCAATAAGAGGCAAGGGAATACTAGGTTGCCATAGGAGTGTCATCACATAGTTTTATATGGGTTACCTTGGCAGATATTCCTAGGCCCTGACCCCCATCTTGGGTTACCCTAGTAGCCTCTACCAATCTCTGACCCCTATACAAGCCTATGTGGAATCAGCATACCTCTCATGAGGACAAGGTAGTTGATTTTTCCATTCCAGGCCTTCTCAACTCATCTGTCTAAATGAGCACTTGAGCCATGAGTGAGGCATTCACTTATCTTGTTTAGTATGATTGCTACCCAACCCCCTAATTCATTTTAGATTATCACTTAATTATGAAACTCCCACATGGGTTACCCTGGGCTACTTTGTGCGTCAACCCCCATTGAGAGCCACTCCCCTACTAACAACTAGGAGACCCAATGAAATCAAAAGAGAAAAGCCAAATTGCACAACCACATAATCTCATTAACATACACATCAAGGCCTGGTATAACCCTTCCCGCACTCAAGTTCCAACCACATTGGTGAATAGTTTGTGCAAGGCTAATGACCATCATATACTCATTTAATACAAAAAAATCATCTCAAATATTATCAAAGAATTCCATCAAGAAGACAATTTCTCCTAGCCTCTAGAAGACTCCAAATATTCACTTCACAAGATAACTTAAACATTTGAACAAAAGCCCACAATTCATTCCCAAATCAACAATCATTCAATTGCTTCAGATAAATAATTCAAACAATAATAACACATGGAGTCTAAAAGGGGTTTCCAAGGGAATCATTTCATGTTTACTAATTAATCATCTAAATCAAAGATAATCTTTTTCTTTATAGACTAACTTTCATTTATTCTAATCTCAAATATATCAATATTCTATACTTAAAAGCATCAATTTTTTTTTTTACAAGAAATACCCTACACCTACGAGTATACCTATATACACACACACACACACACACATATACATATATATATATATATATGTTTATACAATTAATTTTCAGAGTGCTATTGATAGAACATTAAAATAATATACAACAATACATTGATAATTTTATAACAATAGAATCACTTATATATATATACATACATACAAACATACATACATATATACATATATATATACATATACATATATATATGTATATATATATACATATATACATATATATATATGTATATATATATATATGTATATATGTATATATATATGTATATATGTATATGTATATATATATATGTATATGTATATGTATATATGTATGTATATATATATACATCTCTATATATATATACATATATATACATATATACATATATACATATATATACATATATATACATATATATATATATATACATATACACACACACACATATATATACATGTATATACATATATACATACACACACACACACACATATATATATGAATGCGAATTGCAGTAACAAAACCGATCAATGCATGCAAATGAGTATAAGGAGTACAATGACAACATGCATTCTAATATGCATTTCATTCAAACATATGTAAGCATTATAATATGCATTTTAACACCACACCATATAAATATTCAAATACCAAACAGGTTAATTAACATCGATAGAAACAAAGGCCATGATGTGCGAAAGTCAATAGTAACATACAAACAAAGGACGCCATATTATATGTAAAATTCAAACCAAATCAAATGTCAAATTGTATTATGGTGTTGTAAGATTAAATTGACATTCTAACCTAAGGTGATTTCACAAACTGATAGCATGCAAAATGCATCATAGAATATACATCAGACCATTGAATGTTTACATAAACAACTTGACCCAACATGAAGAGAGGCAGTGACTTAAAATAAGGGAAATAACAAATTACTTCAGATTGCATGGCACCAAGTGAGGGGAATAAAACATTAAGAAGAATGCATCCCAGTTATAAACTAAAGAAGAATATGAAGCCCCATACAGGGCCGTGACTTAGTGGTAGGCTAAACAAAATGAATAAGATCAGATACAAATGGTATGCATAGTAAGAGTTTATCAATCGAAGGTCATTGTTTTGCATACTCATGAACAACTTAAAATGCAAACCAATCGATAATGAACTAAATTTGCATGGCGCCGATTAAGGAGCCTAAAACATGAATAAGAATTAAGCCAACAAATATTGAACTTGAACTTAGAAGATGCAAAAGAAGAACATGGACCCAAACGAGTCTGCGATAGAGAGGAGGGTATAAAGAATGAAAACAGGATACACATGCATCGAAAGGATGACAAAGAATTAAGAAAACTTAAGCAAAGCAATTGGAAGGAATAAGGCAAGCATTCTCCTTGCAAAAACAATATTAAAAGATGAAAAATGTGCCAAAAGTACCCAGAAGATGGGTGAGCTACAGGATAAAAACTTAATCAAACTGTGGCACATTACACCAAATAAATAATGGAGAATGAATCTATTGTAGCAAATCAAATGCTTTGTTCATTTGTAGATGAATTGGGGAGAATATTATACATAGAACAAGATAATAAAAGATCCCCAAACGATTAAAGATTTCAAGAGCTATATGACAATTAAAGAATAAGCATATTTAGAAATTAATAAGAGTGATTTTGTTTCAGTAGAACAATGATTCCATTTCTATTTCCTAAAATTTAGAATTTAGTTTAGCAAGAGCCTGGTTTTCTCCTATTTCCAAAGTGATAATTTGATGTAGAGCTCAGTCCCAACCTACTACTGCAACCCCAACTTCAACACCTTCTGAAATTTCACAACTCTCTAAAAACCCCCAATTCCAAAGCTTCCAAGAAAAGATTGGAAGAACTAGAGAAATATTCCCAGAAGAACGAAAAATGAGTTTTTTTTTCTAGATTAATCCTCAAAATCCCCTTAACTAATTTATTTATTACTCCCCCATCCGTAACTGCATGCACTCTTAATTCAATTAATTAATTATTTTTTCCCTTCATTTCCATTTTGTTTGCACAATACAACCATTTAATATATTTATTTAAATATTTCTTTTTAAACCATAAATTTTAATTTATTAAAATCAAATAATGACTTTAATAATATTTTATTTAATCAATACTTCAATTGTATAAAAGCTTTTTTTTAATTATCACAATATATTTTAATTTCAATAATATTTATTGTAATATAACAATTAATCAAAGTGCAATCAACCAATTCAATCTAATACACGAAATACCCAGCAATACCAGACCTCACAGTGAAGATGGAAAACAAGACCATGACACAAGACATAGATGAACAACATGGCCAGGGTGACACAGATATACATCCTCGTTCAGGATGATGGTTCAACATGGGGAACCAGATGCTATCTCCAAATCAACTATCTCCATTGGGTATTTAAGGCACACTCAAACCTAGCAATTTATGTGGAGTCGATGCCTAGTACCTACAACTTGCAACAAACCACACAATTGACATGAACACAGACAAGCAGTCAAACACACTGTGAAGGGAAAAATTGCAGCATCGCAGGGCACTCACAAGTGAGAGATGCAACACTTTTCCCCTCTACCAAAACGCATCAATGCACAATAATCAGATACCAAATCATGATAAGAACATACATCCAATAATCACATAATACTCATATCAATAATAACCCACATAATCAATTAAACTGATCAACTAAGCATTGTATAAGCATAATCATCAGTGATAAAAGTGCCATCAAGTATCATCATAACTGAGCATGAAAGTATCATAATATCCAAGTACAACCAGTCACAGTCAAACAAAAAGCAAACTGAGGGGCACTACATGAGAACCCATGCATTATTGAAATTCTTAAGAGAATCAAGATTGTATGGAAGATGATCAAGGTTTCCAAAAAATTACAAGATAATTTCCCAATTAGTGTAAGGACATTTAGTGTGTCTATTGTGATATCTCAAATATCTAGGAATATTACTATAATTTGGTTTATAGATTGAATCATTGCCATCATGCCATTTAGAATTTATCTAAAAACTATTACCTTATAGATGATGCCATAAAGTGAGTGAGAGATCCATTTGATGATTTTTGATCCCTCTAAACTAAGATTAGTATTTCCATTGATTCAATTTCACAATCGAAGGGTGAAACATAACAATGAGAACCATGATAAAATCCCTAACATAATGATTTTAGTACTTTATATTTAGTGCATGTATAATCAATACTTGTAAAAAATCACAAAGTGGACTTGATTTTGATGTGCTATAGACACCAAAAAAATACTACAATGTTGAAATTATAAACTTATTTAAACTTCCAACATATAATAAGATTTAGCAATTTTCTCAAAATTCATAATAACTTACAAAAATAGAATCAAAGGTCAATTTTAAAGCATCACATTTTGTCCCATACAATTATAAATGTTGATTGTAACTAATTTCTAGGAATATATCAAAGTCATATTTCAAATGAACCTAAAATTATTTTTTTCCAAGATTTGTGTGAGGCGTACAAGATTTTGCCAACATGCATATTTTTTGGGAAATAAATCAATTTTTTTTTAAAGGGTCTTAGTCTAAGTGCTTTGATTTCAATTAAATAAAAAATTTGATTTATGGATTTTTGGGCCTTTTGGACATAAAATTAGACATGGTTGATTTTAATCCAAAATTATTTGAATGATGAGTGATCTATAGATATAAAAATACCTGAAATCCTTATAGATATAGCCTCCAATGTCTCATTTAGATACAAAAAATAAAAATCTAACATTAATAGATTCTCTAAACTCAATAGTGTACCTAGATTTTCTCCATCAAGATCCAAAGTACACATGCAATACAAAGCTACAAGGAGGAACCCCTAGAATCTAGTATTTACATCAATTTTTTCTAATTCTCAATGTCATCATTCAATGCAAGAGAAAATACATTTAATTTTTTTAGAAAACACACGTTTTACATCTTAGATATTAAAAAAGGGTAACAAAAAGAAATATCATAATATTTGACATCATGTAGGATTTGGCTATGGAGATATCCATGTAAGATCAATGATCTTCAAGAAAATAACAAAGAGACACTAAATGAGAGAATGCTTCTATTATGCCAAAGGACATAAATATGCAAATGAGATTATAAAAGATTAGATTCAAGACTACAAGAGATGGGTATATATAAGATACAATTCCAAGAGATGTGGATGCATAATCAATGTGGGATAAAGGAGATGTACTCATATAATTGTAGTACAACTCCACCAAACAAGAAAAGTATAGGTTGCATATGCAAATTCAACCTACCTAAGTAAGCTTATCTTATTCTAGGTGTAAATATGCAATAAATTAATTAACTAAATTTAGGAAAATAAACAAGGACCAATGCCCTTCTATAAACATATCTTAGGTGGGTAGGAAAGAGAGATGTCTAGGTCCCGAAAAATATGTAGCCACATTAGGTACCCATTTTCAAAATGTGTTTGTAAAGGAACTGAGAAGGATGAAACCTCATACGAGGGATATATCCTCCTAGAAAGAAGCCCACCAAGAAAAGAGAGAATATCCCCAAATATATAGACACAAAGAGAGACCATGACACCCCCAAGATGTAATCTCTTGCGTTTATGGTAGATGCTTGACATTGAATGTTGAAGACAACCCATGATTGTAGACAATATTCTCCCCTTTGGAAGAAACAAAAACACAGGTGTATGCAAGATATTATCCTATTATTGAAAGAAATATGAGGGAAGAAAACATAGAATGTATGATGTCTCTTGTAATTTCTTAGTTATCACCATCTTAGTGTCAAGAGGTGTTGTGTAGTTAAAGCATGAGTTAGGCCTAATTAAAAAGTGTGACAATATAGAACCTTGTGGAAATAGATGGAGAACAAGTTCCAAAGATGATAATGGTAAAAAAATAGTTATGATAGAATTACCATTAAAGAGGATATAAATGATTTCAAGAGTTTCTTCCAAATCTACAAGATGGGACTCACAAAACAAGCTTGAAATATTTGCCAAGTACTCATTCAAAAAAAATCTCTCTAGAAGACAATGAATACAAGCCTACTGCAAATAACCATTAGAAATCTCATTAGAACCACATTAGAGAAAATTTATATCTAAAATGGGTCTCTAAGGATGACATCATCAAAATAATGAACTAACAAAAATCAATTAAAAGATGACGTAATCGGTTATGGTGACATCATATAAAATAAAAATATAATAATTTAACTTATTATATTAAACTTACTAAAATCCTATAAATTAACTCACTAAAATTAATTTGACTCTACATATTTTATTCCATTTAAAAAAATATTTTTTAGATTTATCAATCTTTAAGTACTATTATAGAAATTTTGTGTTTTTCCCCAAGAGATTTTTGGAGAAGATTTGTTGAAATGATTTATTTTAATGTACATGATTTTAAAAACTCTTTATCATCCAATAATCATTGTAAAATATAAAAATAATTTAGAATTGTTTTATTATTGTGGAGGCTATTGTCCTCAATTTTTGCAGAGCAAAAATTGGACAACCTATATGAATTTTTCTCTAAAAGTTCCTATTTTTGGTTGCTCTAATGCATGTTTCTCAAGGGAAAATCGTGCCTTGTATATTCTATAAGGTCTTTTGTCATCTTGGTTATTTTCATTTTGGTTTTGTGTCCGTTTTGGTCATGTTTTTGTGTCTTTCCTTCCTTTGGTTGGGTTTTGGATGTCTTACTGCAAGTATGGAACTTTCAAGCTCTAAAATGCAAGTGATACTTGAACTTGCAATCAAGTCCTTAAGACCCAATTTCCTTTTTGGTCTTTTAAGTCACTTTTTGTGTTTTGTTGTTTATTTGCGATGGGGGTCTTGAGACCCAATTTGCAAGTGAAAGCGCTTTTAGTCACTTTATAAATTTCATGTTACTTGTAATGGGGGTCTTAAAGCCCGATTTGCAAGTTAGAGGTTTTTAAGTTACTTTTTGATTATATATAACTTGTAATGCGGGTCTTGAGACCCGACTTACAAGTTGAAAAGTAAAAATCAAGTTGTGTGAAGTGCTATTGAAAGATTTGACCCACTTAAACTAGTGACTCAAGTCATTCATAATGAGCATCAAAAAACTTGAAATTAGTTTTGCAAGTGTTTTTGTGGATTTTTAGCTTCCTCTTGCTCATATGTACCCCGATTGGAGAGATTTTTGGCATGAAGAACACTTGGCAAGGTCTGCAACTTTATTGAATTCCCCATTTTTGCTCTACCATTGCCACATTTTTGCAGATTTAAGTTTGATTTTAATGCTCTTCCCTCCGTGGTTGGATCCCCACAAGGCGACTGCAAGTTAACTTGTAACTTGCAGTCGGGTCTTCAAGACCCGATTACAATTGGAAGTGTACAAGTTTTTTTCCCTACATCGCACTTGCTATCAGCCTTCCAAAACTCGAAATTGGTCCAAAATGCTTTAAAAAACACTTGAAAATGAGTCTCTAGGATCCAATCACAAGTGCAAAACTTGTATTTTTCCATTACACATATATGAAGTTGCATATTCATTGTCCACAATTGCAAGTCAATGTTCTTGTTTTTCCACACATGTAATGCAGTCTCCAAAACCCGAAATTCACTTGTGAGCCCATTTTGCATCAATTTATCCCTTCCCTTGTCAGTCTTG
The DNA here is from genome assembly GCA_007258455.2 of Sequoia sempervirens. Taxonomy (NCBI): domain Eukaryota; kingdom Viridiplantae; phylum Streptophyta; class Pinopsida; order Cupressales; family Cupressaceae; genus Sequoia; species Sequoia sempervirens. Next base: position 75,854,975 of record VDFB02000002.1, on the reverse strand, counting down.
TTTGCACACATGATCTATCAAACCAACAAATCAAGGCATGGGCATTGTTTTATAGCAATTTCATCTTGAATAAGGTGTTATGGGTTCTTCATCAGTGAACAAAAGAAGAAGAGATACAACTGTAATTCATGGGGCAGCTCGAAGGTCAATAATCCTCATGAAGCCATCTAGGGACAAAGTGAGTCAAGCATGGAAAAAGAACGCAACGAAGAGAAGAATTTCCTTCCTAAAGAAGTGGTACTACTCCAAGCCTGTGATAAGGTTGAAGTTCGCTAAGGACAAAAAGATCATTAGGAATGAAAATTCCCATTCCAAGTTCAAGATGTCTTCACCAATCCTGAATACTTCAAGTTCTAAAATCCTGAAGCAGCATGAAGATCGTCGTAGATGAAGAATGATGTAGTTAGAGTCGTGTCTTGGACACTTAGAATAATTTCAATTATGCATTTGTAATTTTTTTTTGACAAATTACATGTAAAGTCAGAAATTGTAATGGCAAGTGGCCATGCTACTTGCATTATTGAAGATTGTAATTACATGTAATCAAGTTACACGTTAAATTACAATAGGACTTGTAATGTTGAATAAGTCAACTACAGTCAGTTAGTGGTTGAGAGAATTTCTCAAGTTAGTTGGGATCCTCCCACCTTTTTCTCAAGGGTTCTCTCCTATAAATACTTGAGGGAGTCTATTGTAATATTTATCTTTTTGGCAAGCAAGAAAATTCTGCAGAATTTTGTACTCATAAAGACTTTGAGCTTTATAGTTATAAATTGTTTATTTTCAAGTAATATCAAAGAGTTGAAAATTTCAGACTTTGTGTTGAAGTCCTACTTTGCATCCATTGTGTTCTTATGTCATTTTGGAGAATTACTTTGTGATTATTGGAGATTGTGGAAAATTGCTAAAGAGAGTTTCACTTGAAATATCTGCAGACTTTGTGCTATGAATGTTGAAGGTTGAATTCATAGTTTGAATTTAGAAATTGAGAAGAATTGTAAGTCTTTGTGCTCGTAGTAATTCTCATTTGTAGTAGTTAATAGGTGCATCATACTTGTAGACTTTGTGCTGACTTCTGCTATATATTGTCATTAGGTAATCATTCTAAAAGGGTAGATAGGCTTGCAGATCTTCAAGACTTTGTGCTTAGTAATTTTTTTCCCATCCCGGAAGAGATGACGAAAGTCTTTGTGCTTTTAGGAAACTTTATTTCCTCTCTGTCAATTTCATTTCAAGGATTTTGTGATAAGTTTTCTTAAAGTTTGTTGTTACTTTTTTGTGAACAAAAAAGAATATAATCCTCCCTGAAAGAAGAGGAAAGATTGTTGTCCTCCTCATATTAGTTGAAATTAGTTAAAGGGGGAGCCTTCCCTTAATTAGGAGAGTTTTATCTCACATACTGTGGCTGAAATCACAATTTTGTACGCTTTACGAGGTATACAAAATTTTCAACCAACAGAGGCAAAGTTAGGGCTTTTCTTATAGATGATATTGTAGTATTGAAAAAGTACACAATTTGATTTATTTAATAATACTCTTTGTCAATTGATAAATATTGATTTTTTAAAAAATATTAAGAAGATTTTTTATATTGGTTAGAAGTTTCATAGAGGTAAGATACATTTTTTTCTTGTATGTTTTTTAATGTTTTTTTTGCATGACTTTAAAAAATTTTAATTGAAAAAGATTGTTCTTATGTAGGTGTAGATACAGATTAAGGTTTTTAAATCCACACATAAAAAAATGAAAAAAGCTTGGATTAGCCATATTTTCAAACTACATGCATGCAAATTAAAAGCAATATCGATGCATGTAAAGTAAGGAGTTTTTCCTTGAGCAATATCGATGCATGTAAATTAATATATCCTTAATTTAATCTTTTCATTGATATTAATTTAGGTATACAAGCATGCAAATTAAAAAAATATTGATATATGTAAATTAAGGAGTTTTTCCTTAAGCAATATTGATATTAATTTATATGCATCGATATTGCTTTTAATTTACATGAGTAAAAAACTAGTTTAGGATAATAGTTCCATTGGAAAGAACTAATAAGTGCGTAAAGTGTTATGCCTAGAAAAATGAGTATAGCCATTTAGCTTGTAACTCTAGTGGAAAATAGATGTACTATAAGAATCTAGAAATAAGAACATTGTAAACAATATAATTCGTATTGCATATCTTAATCATATTTTCTAGTTTTGTTCGAGAGCTTGAGCATTTTGAACCTAGATTCATAATTTTTTCAAGCCTTCTAGAGTTGAGCCTTTTTCTTAGCATATGATTTTTTTAAGGGATTGACCTAGAATACCTTCCAAATATACTCAAATTTAGGATGCTTTTAGGGTGATTTTTTTTAATAGTTGGAAAGATAGAAATGATACTATTTTTCCTATCTATTTTGTTGATCATAATTTTTTGCCTTATTCTAAAGCCATGATATTCTCTAGTGTGCTCATGTAGATTCATGTATAAGCCAATGATGTTGCAGCTGAGTTTTCTTACCTCTAGGTGCTACTTGATCATTGGGGTAGTGCCAAACGTATTGTTGGTAGGGTTGCTCTGACTCCCACCTCCATAAGAGGTTGGTCTTTGCTTCATGGGTGTCATCGAGGTCATAGTTAGTTTGCTTATGGAAATCAAGATGCTCATTCTCCAAGCCTCTATATTTCTTGTAAGAGAGATCATACTCACTGAGGATGGTTATAGTCAAGTTGTCGATCAACTTCTCCCTTAGCTTTTAGTTGTGGAACTACTAGCTAGCTAGACATTGACAAGTTCCCTTAGTTGGCTCTTGCTATTTTTCTTGTTTGGGTTGCTAAATAGTAATGATAATGAAGATAATGATGGGTGGGACCCTTTTCTAGAGTCTTTGGATCCCACTCATGTAGAGTAAATCGGATAAGTGAGATCCTCCTCTCTCCAGTGCTCTTGCTCTTGCTGTGTAGCAACTTTATGTAATTTTATTTTATTCTGATCCCATTTCAACTTTTGGATATGACTTTTTTCACCCACCCTTTTTTTGAATATATATAACATTATTTTATAAATGATAATTAGATGCACTATTTGTTTGAACTATAAACTTATACATGTTTTACTTCAAATATTATCAAAATAGTTTCTTTCTCTCTACCATTAGATTTTGGTGTGAAAAGAGTGTTTATATTGGACAAATGTTGTAGGAATAGACACTATCCACAACTATCCTCGAGGAGAAGCACATTTTGCACATATTATCACCAAAAAAAATACAAGGCATATAAAAGGCATTCAAAAATAGGTGTGCATTAAATTTGTGATCTACAGGAAATTGTTATACTAGGTTTTATTTAGTCTGTATTGTGAAAATAATGAATAGTCAGAGCTCCTCTTCTTCTTATTGTCTACACATGGTAAGGTGGGCACAAAAGAAAAAAAGAAAAAACATTGCGATGGAGTTGGAAGCCACTTTTTTGTTGCAGAGAAAAAACAAAAAAGATGAAATCTGGGAGCAGGTCTTGCCTACTAAAGAGATAAATCACTTAAGCTTATCGTGGTATATTAATATACTCAGCTTTGTTCAAAAAATATACTTTTTCATTGTATATACATCATTCCCCTCTGTCTCAGCATAGTTTATTTATGTATTCATGGAAAACATGATTCTATATATACTTTGTAGTATATACTGCTTATTTAACTCCCTTACTCAGAAAATTATAAAGAACAATATTTAGTCAAATACAATGACAAAAAGCTGGAAATCTCAGACACAATGACGCATAAATTTAGAGACCTCTAAAACAAAAAGTTGCACTGCTGCTCTTTATAAAACACCCACCTCAATCTCAATGGTAAAGCCCAGCTGTTATTTGGGCCTACATAATTTTAGCAACCTGTTAAAAGCCATATATTTGGAAGAAAACTTATATCCTAAAATGAGATTAACATTATTGTTTAGCATGTATTTTTTGTTTTTGAAAACATTTACCTGTGAATTTCTTCTGCCATGCTCCCATATTTCATCACAATTTATAGAAGAAACGAAAACAAAGCAGATTTTGTGTGTATAAGCATCCTCAATGGGTGGATTTATTTATCTAGACACTGAATTTCTAGTATGTTTTTAATTTTCTTAGGTCTTCTCCACGAAAGGCAGCCTGTAATCAAATCCCACCTGCCATATATTGATAATAGAAACAATTAATAAAATGAAACCATGGATAATCAAATTGAGCTTGGAAAATCTATTTTAGAAACCAAAACATTCATAGAAACAAACATATGTTTAATTAATCTTAAAAAGGAAGTTAGGTCTTATAACAATATCATGTATATTATGATTGATTAGGAAATAGGTATGGTTAATGTAGAAATTATTTTTGTTAGTGTTTTAATTAAACTGTTTTAAGTTTTTTTTAAATTTTTTTGTATAATTTAATCTAAAAACATTAATTATTATTATAGATTATAAACAAATCATTAATAACAATTTTCTTAGATATATTAGATTATAATTATGAGAAAAAAATTAATAATTTTTTAAATAAATATTAAAAAATAAAATAAATAGTATATTAAAAATAGATCTAGGAAAATTAAAAATATATTAATTTGTAATATTTTTTAAGAATTAAAAGAGAATAATAAATTTTTGTAAATTTTGAACATTTATTTACAATAACTTGTTATATTATTTTAAATTTTATAAATTATATTAAAAATATTATATTATAAATTATTTTTATTTGGCAAGGTAGAAGAAAGAAAAAATTGTTAATCGATGGAACAAATTACAAAAAAGAAAAAGAAAAATGGGACAAATGATTCATTAAAACAAATTAAATTTAAAATTATGTTTATTAAGTTAATACATGATATAAAATTGAATGCCATATAAAACAAAGATATGAATACCCAATCTTCTTTGGTTGTGATACTATATGGCTCATGTATATAATGATTCAATTCCTTATGCCCTTTTAAGTGTTGGATAAAGTTTGTCTACTATCTAAGCATGCAAAGATACTATATGGCTCATGTATATAATGATTCATTTTAAAAATCCAATAAGTATTTGTGGTGTTTTGGTCAATAGGCCTTTGACACTCTACCATTGATATGTATTTATGCATCATGAACAAATTGACCAATTGCATAGAACTTGAGGGATTTATTATAGATAATAATTATTATGAAAAACATTTTTACCTTCATCTATAAATTAATTTTCTAGTTGAATTTGTAAAATTCATCTTTTTTTTATGTAAAGTTATCTTGAATTTTTTTCTTCTCAACAATAATGACTTACTTTGATTGCAAATCAATACATATTAAGAATATTTAAAATAAACGATGTTTTAAATTTTCAATTAGGAAGGATTATAAATTGAGACTTGATTTATTTTACTTTTGAAAATTACATATATGTTTTAACACTTCTTTGCATCTAATTATTTTTGTAACACCCCACCAAGGAACCCCAGAGGACGACACAACTAAAGCTCAAAGATGGAACAATTTTTTTTTTAGACAAAATAATAGTGGAATGTATAACATCACATAACATATAATCTAAACCTAAGTCCTCTAAGGTTCCATGACTACACTACTAACACATCTATTAATCAAGAACTAGAATCATTTCATCATGATTTATCTAACAATCAAGAGATCATTTTAAACCATCACATTACATGATTCTACAATATGAATTTCCATAACATGTCATCAATTAAACAACATTAAAGATCATTTATAAAAAACTAACAAATATATATGCAAATTCCATTACATGAAATTACATCATAATCTGTTACATCGTTACATTGTTTACAATAATGCTTCCCTGAATATAATTGGGAAGAATACATCAAATTACAATAAACAATACAACTGATATACAAGTCAAGTGCATATACATAAAAGACTGTCCTCTCGCTCTAGAACATGAACTGGAATCTGCTACACAAGGTACAACCTCCATGCACACGAACAAACAACAAGGAAACCCAATGGAGGAAAAAGCACCAATCTCCTGACCATGTAGAACCCTAAGGTCCACCCGTCATGCTAGGAAATAACACAAGGTCCACTATAAACAAATAGTCAAGAAGACAACAAGCTAACATATACCAAGGCTATACATGACTCCAACACAACACTGCAATAACATTAACATCAGATACAACCCTTACGTCGCTTCCAGAGGCATTCACACAACATAAGGGAAAGACATAACTAGGGAATGTTAGATTGCAATAGGAAAGAGTGTCATCACATGGTCTTGGCATGGGTTGTCCTAATAGTCTTCCACTAGACACCGACCCCCATCTATGGTTGTCCTGACAGTCTCTCACTAGACGCTGGCCCCATAGGGTGACACATGCAGAACCAACATTCCTTTCATGAGGACAAGGAAGTTGATCTTTCCAACCAGGCCTTCTCAACCTATCCTTAGCCTAAATGAGAACTACAGGCATGGGTGAGACATCCATTATCTTGTTTAATGTGAAATCTATTCATTCCCCCTAATTTATTTTTAGGTTATCACTGGATTAAAAAACTTTCCAATGGGTTGTCCTGGTCACCACTTTGGGCTCCGACCCCCATTGAGATCCACTCCCCCTATTTTCACTAGTAAACCCTACACAACAAGCAAGGTATTTACCATCTTGCATACTCATCAAAATCACATGAATCCAAAAATAGTGCAAGGCATTGACCTTCTCGCACATTCATCAAAATCACAAGAATCTATACAAAGTGCAAGGCATTGACCCTCTTGCACACAACATAAAACATTACCAAACCACTTCCAAAATAAAACAATCATAAAGCCATACATACAAAATTACTCCCTCTTAGGCCTCTGGGAACCAACCTTAACAAATTAACACGAATGGCTCCCACTTTTAAACAACTATCAAGATCACTCCATTTCCCAATGCTCGACCACAATATTCTTACAAGCAATCATACAAATATTACAACCATGAAATAGACATTGTTTTCACCTTTCAAAGTACTCTTTAACTTAACCACATAATTCACCTAATTGGGATAGTTATATCAAGATTATTTATTTTGAGTAACTAATTTACATAGTGAATTAATTATAAAATAAATTAACATTCACTCATTAATGAAGTAATAATCTAATTCATTTATTTACACAAATCTTTCAATTATCTACATATAGGTAATTCAATTCAGCCTACTTGATTACCCAATTTACTTGTTTAACAAAATAAATTAGTCATATGGGCATAATCATTCTTCTACTATAACCATAGTACACACACACACACACACATATATATATTAAACATAATGAAATTTTGAATATAGCAGATTATAAAATGACATATACATACATATATTTATATTCGAATGCCAAAATATAATACATACACATCGAGTTACTTATAATCGAATGCCAACCTATACATCTATTGATTACCAAATGTAAAACATAGAAATCGAATGCATAAAATCGAATTCAAGCATACATCACATTCATCAAATACCAAAATTTTACCAAATATTAAGAGTATGCATCAAATGCCTAATACAATGCATTCAAATGTAAAACACAATATTCAATATCCAATTGAAATGCGTGGTAAACATCGCTTTATGAAAAGTTCTATGAAATAAAGCAAACTAACCGAGTTGCGCAACTAAGACAATGAGTACATAGAGGAAGGAGGCAACATGGATTAGAGGGGCGGTGGGTTGCGTTGGCTCTAGTTTCAAACGGAAATCATGAAATAAATTCATCGAATGCAAGTAATATAAAGCATTGAAATACAACATAATATATGATCATCAATTTTCAAGTATAATGCAAATTAGTCAAATTCCAAGCATAATTATTCATCAAAATGAAACACAGTATGGAGCATCGAATGCCAAATAAGAAACAAGCCAACAAAAGGAGATCACAACTCATAGTATGTAACACCATCGAATAAAGCATTGAATACCATAAAGCATATCTATCGGATGAAACCATATGGAAATTGAAACACCAAACATGAAATTAACATACAACAACATTCAAGGAAAAGCAAACCCCAAACACTAAGCAAATTCACACAAAATACAACAAGCTCGCAATACTGAAACATGCATCACTTATCAAACACATTTTTTTAATCATAATCTGTCAGCCCTAGACCACCAATGTGACCGGAAGCATACTGTGCAGGCAGTAAGGAGGCACAAAAACTGATTTGTTGAATAGACTTAAGTAACTTTCAAGCAATTGTTTTCAACAAGCAGAAAAGAGAGAAATCAATGCATTAATCAGAGAAACAAAACAAAGAAAAATGAACAATGAACAAAGCCAACCTGGATCCAACGTTGGTTGAGACGGGAATCTGCTGTCAAGATCAATCTTCTACAACACAACTTCTTTGAAATCCCCAATCAATCTTTTCAATAATTCCCCAATTCCCCACAAAATCTACAACATAAGAACTTATCTTGTAGACAAAATTTTCTTCTCTTCCCAGAAAACAAAAATCAATAATAATCAAAATATCTCGGAAGGATAATTATTTACAAAAGGAAGGCTACTTGATTTTCAAAAACAAAAATCTAATAAAATCTCTAAAATCTCCAATAAAACATCAATTTTCTTTTCGACAATCAATTCGAAGTTATGCATGTGCTCCATAAAAATCCTTTCTATCTTTTTATATTATTTTTACTATTTATCCATTATCACATTTCATTATAATTCAATTTTATTTTATTTTATTTAATATTACATTACACTTTTAAATTTATTATAAACCATAATCATTAATAAATATATTTATATCTATTTATCAAAATACTTTTACTTAATAATTTATTTAATACAACAATTAATAAAAAAAAACATTTATTAAACAAATTTAAATCAAACAAGCCAAATATCAACAACAATTATCTAAACCATAACTAGGGTTGAAAAGCAAGACCAACTGACCATAGACATCAGACGACATTGACAAGGTAACAGACCAAATACGCATCCTCTTCGAGGATGATGGCTAGGGTAGGGGACCAAATGTTATCTCCGAACAACTATTCCCTTGGTTTTAAGGCACACTCAAACCTCCTAATTCAGGTGGAGTTGATGCCTAGTACCTGCAACCTGCAACACACAGAACAATCGATCATATACATAATCATACAATCAGGCACACCATGAAAGGAAATTGTAACGTAGCAGGGTACTCACAAGTGAGTAATGTGACACTGTCCCTTTCACCCAAATACATCAAACAAGTAACCACACAAAACTCATAACAATCAGTTGCATAACAAGCAAGATAAGAACAATCACCAGATGATCGCATAATAACTATGATCAAATAATCACATAATGCTCATAATAAGATTAATCCACATAATCAAATAAGTCCATATACTAGTCATAACATATGCATAAAACTAAAGTAATAGAAGTATCATCAACATATCAATGTAGTAGTAAGTCCAACATCACACAAAATGTCATAATGTTTGATCATAAGCAAATTAACTACCAGTCTAACAAAGAACACTATGAGGGGCACTACAATTTTAGACTAGATTTGGAGTCTACTCTTTAGATAAATTTATCTAGAGACTATGAGAGATTGAATGAAGTAGAAATATTGTACACTAAGAACACATAATCATGGAAATCCTTCTTACATAGAAAGATAAAGTTCATGCATGTAGATAAATATTTAAAAGGTCACTTGATACAATCAGACTAACTACTAAGAAGTTGGAATGTGGAGAAAGTTTTAAAAAAAATCATAAATTATAAATTGAATACTTAGTATTTTTCAATGAACTCTTCTAAAGTTCAAATTGTTTATGCAATCAAGAGTGCAAATAAAAAATGATATAGAATCATATGATTTTTGTTTCCAATTTACAAGAGAAAAATAAAATTACAAAGTTATACAAATTTCAAGAAAAACTAATTCAATGTTGAAGTTGAGTTTGTTTGATATTAAACTATATAAATATTTTATGTAGTGGTGAGTACCTAGTTTCATAGTATTGTAATAAAATTATTTGTTGTCTAGTTGATAGATAACATTTTAAGATCAACAAATTCTTGCAACTTGAATGTATCATGATTTTACTAGGTTGATGAATATTATAGTTGTTAGGGTTGACATTGATTAATTTACACTAGACACAACTATGACTAGCAACTCATTAGAATAAATATTTGTTAAATATTAATGAGAATAATTTTTTCATAAAGAGCATTCATAATTAGATTGGTTGATTTTGAATTTGATAGCCAAATAATATAAAATAAAATAATTTTTGGATACCTCTAAAATAAAAACAATATATTTTTAAAGTAAATAAAATAAATCTAGAATAACTTATAAGGAACAAATCTTGAGTAAATAAAATAACTCAAGATACATATAATTAATTTATCTAACATTGACATATAGGAGGTATATACATTTAAAACATTTAGTTCATACAAAACATTGACATACATACATGTAACATAAGAATTTAGATATGTCAACTTCACCAATTATAATCAACAAATTCAACTATAAAATTATTAAACACATTTATATTTATTGCACCAATAACCCAATTAAAAAATATTAATATAAAAACCTTATTTTATATTACTATAAGTTTGTAGGTAACCTTCAATTTTACTTCCGATACAAAATTTTCAACTAGTTTAAGATTATCTTCTTTGTACTAATGTGGAAGCTAGATTAGTAAAAAATTGACAATGAATATGCTTACGAGTTGCGTGTGAGAGTAAAAAAACCAAGAAATTAGTGTCATATATTGGCTAAGGTGACCAACATGAGGAATCATTCCATTTTTTGATGAAAATGATTGAAAATTAAATCTACATTAGCTATAAAACCACATTTATCAAATTATGATGCACACATGTATGTCATGACCAACAAGAAAATGCATGACAAAAATTTACTTCACACCAAAAAAATAATATTATTTATATAAATATAAATACAATATAATTATATAATTACTCCATTGAATCCTTTTCCTCTTCCTCTTCCAAAGTTTCCTCTACCTTATTGGATACCAATCTAAGAAGTACTTGCTGATCTTGATAACCATGTCTAGGATTTGGTTTTCCTCTTCCTCTAGAATTGTTTCGTCTTCTAGAAATATTTCTATTTGCCTTTAATGCAAATTTATAGGCTTCTTCTACATTAGTAATTATTATCTTGAGGTAAGTGCATGGAAATGAGAGACCAAAAAAGGGTCTTAAGTAGTCACTTTTTTTTTCTAAAATAAGGAAAGACTGATTTTGGATGAGAAACTGAAGATAATTATGTTCAAAATTTGAAGACACAACAAGACAAAGAGTGAGTCGTAATTCTCTAAATATACTTTTTCATTGTATATACACCATTCCTCTATGTCTCAACATAGTTTATTCATTGAAAATTTGATTCTATATTTACTTTGTAGTATATGTTGCTTATTTAACTCCCTTACTAAGAAAATTATAAAGAACAATATTTAGTCAAATGGTAGACAACGACAAAAAGCTGCAAATCTCAAGCACAATGATGCATAAATTTAGAGACTGCTAAAACAAAAATTTGCATTGCTGCTCTTTATAGAACACCCACATCTCAATGGTAAACCCCAGTTGTCATTTGGGCCTACATAACTTTAGCGACCATTAAAAAAACCATATATAGAAGGAAAATTTATATGCCTACAATTAAATCAATATTACTGCTTAACATGTTTTTTTTGTTTTTGAAACATTTATCTGTGAATTTCTTCTGCTATGCTCCCATATTTCACCACAAGCTATAAAAGAAAAGAAACAAAACATATTTTTTATATACAAGCATTCTTAATGGGTGGATTTATTTCTTTTGACTCTGACTTTTCAGTATGTTTTTTATTTTCTTAGGTCTTCTCCATGAAAGGTAGCCTACAATCAAAACCCACATGTCATATATTGATAATAGAAACAATTAATAAAATGAGAATTGAAAACCATGGATAATCAAATTGAGCTTGTGACATTGCTATCAGGATTCAATTGTGTAGTTTTAGGAGTAAAACTCATTATCATGAGAGATGGGTTCTTATGAAACATGGGTTAATGAGAGATGGGTTCTTATGAACCACTACTCATGAAACATGGGTTACTGAGTTTGACTCATAAAACTGTACGGTTGAATCCTAATAGCAATATCACAATTTGACATGCTGTGGAAAATACCTCGTACTTATCAAATTGAACTTGTTTAAATTTTAATTTAAAAATTTAAACACTCATAAACAATCTACTAAATGAAAACAAATTTTTGATTAATCTTAAAAAAGAAGTTAGGTTTTATAACAATATCTTTGAATGTCTATTATCATTGATTAGGAAATAGGTATGGTTAATAAATACTTTTTTTTAAATGTTTTAAAATTCAACTATTTTAAATATATTTTTTTTTAAATTTGTACAAATTAATTTAAAAGCATTAATTATTTAGATTATAACAAAATCATTAACAATAATTTTCTTACATATAATAGATTATAAATATGAGAAAACTGCCAATAAGAAATTTTATAAATAAAATAAATAATATATTAAAAATACATTAATTTTTAATATTTTTTAAGAATTAAAAATGAAGAATAAATTTTTATAAATTTTGTCACTTTTTACAATAAATTATTTATTATTTTAAATTTTATAAAATATATAAAAATATTATATTAAAAATATTTTATTACAAATTATTTTTATTTGGTGAGATAGAAGAAAGAAAAATTAATGTTAATTTATGAAAAAATAATAATAAAAATATTTTATTACAAATTATTTTTATTTGGTGAGATAGAAGAAAGAAAAATTAATGTTAATTTATGAAAAAATAATAATAAAAATTTATAGGACAAATGATCCATTCAAACATATTAAATTCAAAATTATGTTTATCAAGTTAATACATAATTTAAACTTGAATGTCATATCAATAAAGACATGAAAGCCCAATCCTCTTTGGTTGTGATGCATACTTTTAATTTTCAATTCCTTATGCCCTTGTAAGTGTTGAATAAAGTTTATCTACTATCTAAGCATGCAAAATACTATATGGTTCATGTCTATAATGATTCATTTTAAAAACCCAATAAGTATTTTGTGATGTTTTGGTCAATAGGCTTTTGGCACTCTACCATTGACATGTATTTATGCATCATGAATGAACTTTAGGGATTCATTATAGATAATAGCTATTATGAAATCAAAATTATTTTTACTTTTTAATTTATAAATTATTTTTTTAGTTAAATATGTATTTTTTTTCTTACGGTGTTGTGAAAGTATTTAATGATGTTCAAAAGAGATGTAAATTTTAAATCGATTTTATTGACATCAAGTTATTTGATTTTTTTGCCTCTCAACAATAATCACTTCCTTTGATTGTGAATTAATACATATTAAGACTGTTTAAAATAAATGATGCTTTAAAATTTTCAATTAAAAAGAATTATAGATTGAGACTTGATTTTTTTCTTTTGAAAATTATATAATTTCTATTGTAATAACACTTCTCTACATCTAATTATTTTAGACTATATTTGGAGTCTACTCTTTAGATAAATCTATCTAGAGACTATGAGAGAGATTGCATTAAGTAGAATGTTACACTAAGAACACATAATCATATAAATCCTTCTTAGATATAAAGATAAAGTTTATGCATGTAGTTGGAATATGGAGAATTTTTTTTGAATAATCATAAATTGTAAATTAAATACTTAGTATTTTTCAATGAACACTTTTAAAGTTTAAATTGTTTATGCAATCAAGAGTGCAAATAAAAGTTGATACAAAATCATATGATAGTTGTTTCTAATTTACAAGAGCAAAATAAAATTATAAAGTTACACAAATTTTAAGAAAAACTAATTCAATGTTGAAATTGAATTTGTTTGATATTAAACTATATAAATGTTCTATGTAGTGGCCAGTACCTACCTTCATAGCATTGTAATAAAAATAATTCAATGTTGAAGTTGAGTTTGTTTGATATTAAACTATATAAATGTTCTATGTAGTGGCCAATACCTACTTTTGTAGTATTGTAATAAAAGTATTTGTTGTCTAGATGATAGATAACATTTTAAGATCAACAAATTCTTGCAACTTGAATGTATCATGATTTTACTAGGTTGATGAATATTATATTTGTTAGGGTTGACATTGACTAATTCATACCAGACACAATTGTGACTAGCAACTCATTAGAATAAATTTTTGTTAAATATTAATGACAAAGTGATTTTTTCATAAAGAGAATTGATAATTAGATTGGTTGATTTTGAGTTTGGTAGCCTAATAAAATAAAATAATTCTTGAATAGTTCTAAAATAAAACAATATATTTTTAAAGTAAATAAAATAACTCCAGAATTGTTGAACACCCAAAATACTAAGAGGGGGGTGAATCAGTATTCCCAAAAACCATTTAATTACCAACCATCCAATTAACATAACATGCTTAGCAACTAGCAAAAATAAGAGCATAAACAGTCCATAACACATGCACCACATGAACACCAAAAATTTTACATGGAAAACCCAAGATGGGAAAAACCATGGTGAGGATTAGTTCACAAGTTAGTATGACCGGTCAAAATATTACATAAAGGCTCATTGCCAGGAGGACTCACCGTCCAAGTGAACTCACCATTCACAACAAAAAAAAGACAAGAAAAGTGGCTACACAACCAAGATTGAATTGATACAAAATTCATTTGTCATATGTTGAATTTAGTTTCTTTGAAGCTCAAGATTCTGATCTAAAAAACTTCACTTGATATAGAACACAAATCTCTGATCTAAATTATATTCGCATATCCTTTTCTCAATCTTTTGTAAAAAAATTATTTGTTGGTTGCATTCAGATCACTTCACTAACATACACACCTCTTAATCTCAAAATGATCTATATATATACATGAGCATCATTGCAAACACTAACTAGGTCAGCCTAAATAGATGATGCTAAAGGGAATGCAAAATGTGCCTGCTTGGCACCCAATTCAAATTCAAATATGTTTGTGCCACAAACCTATGAGATATAGATCAACATGGACCTATAATAGACCCTTCTTACATTCATATTCTAATTTTAATCTCCACAACCTTTTACATATTTTAGGTCGGTCAGGCATAAGACCTAAAACACAATACTTTAATTGATCAACACACAAAAAACACATGGATCAAAAAATATCATGCCAGTTGGAAATATTAACCCACAGACACCTGTAAACATCATCCCACAACTGCAAGGCAAAGCGCACACTCATGGAGAAGTGTGAACAGAAAAGGCCATGCACATTGCACTGAAAAATGGGAACACTCTACATACAAAAAAATTGTCATATGCAACTTTTGAACCATTCATCCAGACCAACTAAAATTCTAGATTTAGGATCTGATATCATCCACAAACAACACATTGAATCATGAAGAAGGATCTATACACACGATGAAATGTGAACCAATCTATGGAGGGCACGAAGAGAGAAAATGTTGACGTAGACACATAGCAAAAGTACTTAATTGTGAATCGATTCAACTAAGCAGAGTATTCTTCATACCATTTTGATATTCACCATGTAGTTTTGACATCAATGAAAACACATGTCTTCTTCATTCTTTCAAAAATCTCCTCCTTTGTCATTGATGAAAATCTATACCAAAACTTCTTCTCCACACATCTCTCCTCCTTTGACATCGAGGGAAAAGGGTACATACGCACAAAAAAATTATATCAACCATATGTACAAACTGAATTGAATTGAAGTAGCTAACTCCCCCTTAGAAAAATTAACCAAAAGTTCCTAATACATCCACATATGTACAAAGAGATCTGGAAAATAAAATGAATGAGAAAAAATGAAAAATTATCAACCCCAAGATGTTGACCCAAGATTTTGTAGCATGCCTTGCCAAGAAGGCTTTCCTTCTTCCCAACTTCTTTTTGTTGCTGCAATCAACCAACGTAAAGTATCAAGCTCCATCAAGGCATCTTCTCCTTCTTCCACAATGTCAGGTTTAAGATTTATCTATGAAATATTGTCAGCACTGGCCAAGGCACATGAAATAGGTATGTGTTGTGATTGTTGGACTTTAGGGACACTGAGAGTGGGGGTGAATAAGTGTTCCACAATCTTTAAATTTTGATCCAAACTTAAGACTATCAACAACAATATTTAAAGTTCAATATTACTCTTTGCATATAAACTGAGACAAACATGCAAGCACATTAAAGAGACAATGTAAACACCATAACACCAAGATTTTTATATGGAAACCCTATTAGGGGAAAAACCACGGTGGAGATTAATCCACAATTTATACTCTGTTAAAATTATGAACAAAAGGGAATGCACATGCATTTAGGCACACTGCCTAGAGCTCATTGCTCAAAATAAGAAAGGTTCACTTCCTTACAAAATGTTTGTGATTACAACAAAATTGAACTAGGAAGATAGCATCTACAAATGCCTGGATTCAGTTCTGGTGAAGTACATAAAATAGATTATGGACCTTTTGTCCAATTCACACTTCTGTTCTGCTCTTCTCTACTACAACAACCCTTCTGCTGCAAAATTCACTCAACAAATCTTATGATGTACGCTCATACAATTGTTTTGAAATTTTTCGCACACACACCTTCTTACAACATCATTCACACACACAAAAATGAATTATTGATCTCATATATATATTGGCTAGCAAATATTTTAATCACTTAAGTCAGCTTCAAAAAAACATAAAATATCCTTTAATGGTCAGCTCAAATCACCAATTAAAATTAATGCGCACCCACAAAAGTTGGCTAGACTATAGATGATACCCAAATCAAAATTCCCAACACAAAAAATATTAAGACAACTACTCCTTATACATATGCGACATGCTATATACACTAGGTCGGCCATAATGAGAAAATAAACAAGAAATCATTCTACCGAATCTCTTAACTCATACACCGATTGTTGTAACACAACAAAACTTACCAATGAGGTAATCATACATGCTTAACAAGCTTTCCTAGGTATCCACAATACAAAATAATGATCTGGTGAAGCATACAGATCGACTAACTAACCAAATACCCTGTTCTTCATGCTTTCTGTCGGTAACACACCGTCTTCTACATTTTCTGCTGGTATAAGTAGATCTTGATATGCGGAGTGAGATAATGACTTCAGTTGCCATCAATGACAACACTAGTAGCCAAAAAAATCTCCCAAGCCATATGCCAACAATCTCCCCCTTTGGCATTGATGTCAACATTTAGTGAAAAATGACTAAGTGTCGGAACCAAAACTCAAAACTTCAAAACTCATAAAAACACTACTCCCCTTTGAATGTCAAGGCATTTTTCACCGCATTCTCTCCCCCTTTGACATCAATGACAAAAAATTTTTTGCTCTCTCTCCTACTGCACTCTCTCCCCCTTTGATGATGCAAAAATTGATCAAAATTTGAAGAATTGCAACTGTTGCTCAAATCAAAAAATTATTTTATACTTATCTTTCATCTCTGGAAGAAATTTCTTCCAAGCATCCACTGCAATCCCAATAATTATTATCAAACTGTTATTTTCTGATGTCCTGTTGATGACCTAGACAAGGGATTCAAGAATGGTAATGGCTTCTTCCAACTTTTCTCCTTTCTTCAGAACTTCAATCATTTGTTCCAGTCTGCATTCAATTTGATCCTTCACTTTCCAGAAGGTATCCATAAGAGTGTTTCTAGAAAAGTGAACCTTTGCATGCTCAACCTACAACTCATGAATCTTTTTCTTAATTGCATCATCTTGGTCTTGAGACATATTGTAATCCTAACCGATTCTGATAAAACCATTCTCAATTTTCTCCATCTTGTCCTTGTATTTACCAACCACATGAGGCCACCTAAGACAATAACTGTAGATCTTATTTGCTGAGTCAATGTATTGTCTTAACACATTCATTTTCTTTTTCAGTTTGGTGAGAGATAGCCTAAACTGCTCCTTCAAATGTAAGATTCCTTCTTCTTCTTTCCTGTCCAAAGGCACATAGGCCATAGCCTCTCTGATACATTCAATCAATTGTTTTGGAAGTACATTCTGTAGACTTGCTAATTCAATGTTATTGTGCACAAAGTATTTGCCTAGAATGTCCTCAATAACGTCCTGTTCATATGATGGTCCATTTATCCATATGTCAACTATCTTTTGCATTTCATCTTCTTCTTGAATAATCTACAGTATCTTTTCTTTGAGTAAAGCACCTTCTTCGTCGCTTTCTTCTGCTATTAGCACATCTGGTTCAACTGATTCTGGTTCATCTCTTGGTGTATATTCATCAGAATCTTCATCAATTATATCCACAACTATTTTCACTTTTCCTTTTTCTTCAGTTCTTGGAGATTTGTGTGCTAGAGGAATTGTTGTGCAATTTTCGCATACATGCCCCAATGAAAGCATGGACCCTCTTTCACTTTGGTTTTGGTGTCTTGGCCCTTTCATTTTGAGGTTTTGTCTTACTTTGGCATGTGCTTAAATGTTTATTTTAATTGCCTAAGTGATTCCCCTAAGTTATTCATTGAAGATCTTTGATTTTGAGCTATGTTCGGGTTTTCACTGAAATTCGGGACTTTCCACCCGAGACGGATTTTCCCGGATCTTGTTCAGACTCCGGCTAAGCGCTATTGTTCAGAGATTTTCGGTCTTTGTGGATTTCCGCATGGGCCGGATTTTTCCGGATTCCATCATGCTATTGGGTTCCCGGGTTTTCTAACTGTCTTGTCGATCACATTAATGTCTTCTACGTGCTTTGATGGATGTATTTAACTTGATTTTTGAGGTCTTTTATGCTATCATGCTTATTATTTGCCATCGTTTGAGCTGAGGAGTGCATTCTTGCAAGTGCTTGGTTGGATTTGAGGTGCTGAGTTTGAATCATTCGAATTGGTGATATATTCTTGTGCATTCTTGCCCCTGTTCTTTATAGACGCCATTTTATTCGCATTTACTGTTTCTGAGATTGATTTTCACTTCATAATGGCATGTTTTTGATTTCCCTGCTTTGAATTGATGATTGCGGATAGCGCTTTGAAGTTATAGAGATTATTTGAGTCTAATTCCCTGCATTATTTGGGAATTTTCATGATTAGGGTTGCGTAGCATTGTTTTATTTATCACTTCCCAAGTGAGTGTTAAGGTCCTTTAGCTATTTGCATTTTGATGTAACTTGCTTGAGAGTTGTGAGTAATCCCCTAGTCAAGAATTAGCAGTTGAAGTGTTTAAATTCTGAGCTTGCCTGTGCGCTAATGGCGGATCTGTAGTGTTTGACTTAGGGCATCACCGTTAATCTTGAGTATGTTCTTGGATCGGTCTAGAATGCTAAAGGAATCCATAGAAAGCCGATGTTAAACTTGCCTTAAACTTGAACATTTGAAATTCGTGATCAATCTGATGTGCCGTGTGGAACCGTGTTTTAACGTCGATGTTCGGGTTTCGTAGTCACCTCAAGATTTTCCATCTTTGGTGGATTTTCCCGATTCCCTCTATGTTTCTAGAATCTGCTTTCATTTTCAGAGTTTCATGGATTTTGCAGATTTTCGTTGACTCTTGATTTTCCCGAAGTCTTGTGCTGCCTATATTTTCTGAGGTTTTTGAAGTGTTGTCCCCCTTCGCGAAAATCCGTCTCTAGCGGATTTTCTTGATTTCCTTTGATTTCCCAAAATCTGCATGTTTTCAAAATTTTACATTATCCGTGGATTTCCGGTAGCCCCGGATTTTCCCGAAGTCCTTGGTTCCCTGTTTTCTCCAGGTTTGCAAAATGTATCTACCTTCGCGGGAATCCGTCTTTGGCGGATTTTCCCGAAATTTGATGAAATGTGAGGAAATATGGATGGCATGATTTATTAGTGATTTATGATGCATTTTATGATTTATTCATGCTATCTTGTAATCTCTTATGAAGTTTGTTGATTGAAAATGATCGGATTTAATTGTTAGTAGGTGTTTTTATAACTATTCCGCTAGAATTCGTATGGCCCAGAATTTCTTGAAATTCCTCCTTGGCCTGAATTTCGCGGATGGTCCTGAAACCCAAAATTTGTTGTGATCATTTTTATGAGTTTTAATAACACCTTGGTTGTTTGAGGCTTATTCTAACGGTGTTTTCTGGATTAACATTCACTTTCCTATGGTTTTTATTATGATTTTCATGTTGAGCGCAGGCTGAACCTAGCAAGGCAGCAGCTGGGTCTTCAATGTCTGATGCAGAGAAGATTAAAATGGACATTAAGAGTAGGATCCCTAAGAGTAAAATCACTTCAGTCTATTTAGAGGTGACTGATACAAATGTCGGATTATGGGATTATGAAGAATTTAAAGGAAGAATGGCAGCAAAGGATCTTCCTTTGGTGGCTAGAAGGATGATGGAATCAGGGTTGTCCCATGTGGCTAGTTTCCCTTCCATGGTGCAGTGTTATGACCTAGTCCTTGAGTGTGCTAGGCATTATGATCAGGATACACAAAGAATTATTGGTCCTTAGGGGATAGTTGTAGCGAATCTCAACCCTGTTTCCATTGCTCAAACTTTTGATATGCCAGATAGGTCTCATGTGGTGGGATTCAGCATGAAGGCAGCTCAGGAGTTCTACGATGAACAAACTGTGAAGTCACAACAACTTATAATTTCTTGGCTGGAGAAGCCTAAGTCTCACTACTCCAAGTTGCCTAAGCAGTTATTCAGAGCAAAGTTCAAGAAGGAGTATTATGATGCCATCACTCTTCTCAGCAGGGTGGCTGGATTGAAGAATGCTGGCATGTTTGAGAATTGGATGTGCCATGCGATTGTGAGGATGGAGCAAGAGAAGATTAACTACCATTGGGCAGGAGTCATTAGTGGAGTAATTCACGAACAATTGTTCAATGTGTTGCAAACAAAGTCCTTCACAATGACCTCATATTTGGTCCATGCACTTGCGAGATTCCACTCCTACAAAGGATTGAGTACAAGGGGCACTTTCAGACAAGATATTATCTATGAGGTTTACCCTCAGTTGCACTTGGGAGGTTCGAACTATAGGAGGGTGAATGATGCATTCACCATGCACATCACTAGATTGCTCCAAGGTGCAGAGCATGCCAGGATTTTAGACCAGGCTAAGGAACTCATCAAGAAATATGGGGCATGATTTATTCAGTTCCCAACTTTCTCCTATATCCGGATTGATGGCTGCCAGAGAGCCCCATACAGACTTCCAAGATACCCTACTGATCACATTCTACTGCTGGAAGTCACTAGACAGATTTGTGACTTTGATGCCATTGTCAAGAGGGAGAAACATAAGACTAGTTTTGGTGGAGATTTCCCATTAAGGATTGGCACTGGAGAGGCTTGTCCTTCCATTGGTTCTGCCCAGCCTTTAGAAGAAGAAATGAGCACTCTTGGCCTATCTTTCCACTCCAAGAGATCCAAGTTTGATATCACAGGAGAGGCCCAAAAGAGGGCCAGTAGAGAGTATAGCCATAAGGTTGATTTGGAGGACTACTGGGCCAATTGCAATGATGAATTTGAAGTTAGAAAGAAGTTTTCTCGCCTCCCAGTTGAATTAGTCCGACTATACAATGTGAGGGCGGTCCCGGACCAGCTTGACAATGATGGAAACTTGATCCAGGATCATGCTTATGAGGCAATAAAAGACAGACCAATTGGTGATATAGATTGGTTGGAAGAGGAAAAGACAGAATTGAAACAACTGATGGATCCAATTATCAAATTTACCAAGATGTGGCTAAAGCATAAGCTATGGGAGTTGGAAAATGAGGGAGTGAAATGTACCTATGAGGTAATGGGAGATGTGGATCCTCACTCCACCTCTGAAGAATCGACCGAGCAGGATCCTAAAGGCAAGGGTAAGTTGGATTCCCCTTTCAAAGATCAAGGTAAAGGGTGTTCATGAGGAGGAAGTCCAAGAAGCTGAAAAATAGAGGAATCCAAAGGCTAAGAAGAGAACAAGGACTAAGAAGTTTGGACAGAAAGAGACTGAGGAGAAGGGTCCTGAGGTTGGTGATCTTGTACCCAAGAGGAGAAGAATCATAAAGTTGTCAAAGAAGGCAGGCTCCAAGGTGGGAGAAGAATAAATTACCCCACCGGTGGTAACTGTTGAAAGTTCAGAGGAGAAGGCCAAGGTATATACAAGGAGGTCTAGGACTCCTTCTCCTAAGGATAGTGTGCCTAAGGTAGATCTTCCTCCAGTGGTTCCTCATGAGGAGAAGCATGATGATGTGCCTCCCGCTCATGAAGCTCAAAACAAACCAGGTGAGTCAGAAAATGTTGAGGATCATCCGGATACTGAAGGAGAAGAGTTTCATGAGGGTGATCTTCATAGTGCAGAAGCAGAAATTGAAAAGGTAATGCAATCTCCCTTGGTTGCTTATGCAGAGTCACCTGTTGGAATCGAGGAGGTTAAATCACCGCTAGTGGAAGAAGAAATAGTGAAGGTTCCATCACCTGTACAAGAAGAAAAACATGCTGAAGAAAAGGAGAGCAAGATGGATGAAACTCATGAGAAACAAAATTTGAGTGAAGAAGCACCTAAGGATGAGCAGGAGGAGAAACAGGTTGAAGTGCAATTAGAATCCACTGTCCCTGGTTGGTTGGACAAGGAGATAAAGAGAAAACAAGTTATTGTGGAAGATAGTCCACCGAATTGGGATGCGCTGCTAGCCAAGATTGGAAAAGACAAAGGTAAGAAGAAGGCTAGGGTGATTTCAAGCATTGAAAGAGATGAGGCTCATAACAGAGTTGTTCACATTTCCACCCCTGCTCCAGATAAAAATAGAGACGATGTGGCTGGAAAGGATTACAATGTTCAGACTTTCAATCTGAGGCCTACATTCATTGAGCAGGATATTGAGGATTATGAGGGGTTTAGTGCAGTCATCTTGGGAAGATTGAGGAAGGAAATAAAGACCAAGCAGGAGCTAAAGAAAGAAAATGAGAATCTTAGGAAGTGCTTGGAAGATTTGATGAAGCCCTTGCAATCTATTAATCCTTCGGTTTCTGCTGCAAATCATTTACCTCAAGAGACCATTACCGAGCTGGAAAGGATGAAAGCTTCCACTCTTGCCATTGGAAATTGGTTGCGGGGAGTCCGAACCAAGGGTAATGATGCTATCAAGGAGATTTTGTCGACTGGGAAGGATTCTATAAGGGCAACTGATTGGTTGAAGGCGGTGTTGGCACATGATAGGGAAGATACAGATCTCCTATTGCAGAAAACCAGAACTATCATGGAGTACACTAGGGATAAGCTGGTAAGTGATAAAATTCTTCCTTCCTCCAAAGCTGTTGAACCTTGGGAATGGTTTGAAGCATTGCAAATCAGGCAGAAGGTTTTGAGAAAGATCTACAAACAGAGGAGGCAGATTGATGATACCCTAGCTGATGTGTACAATGGCTCCATTTCTTTTTTTGAGATTATGACAGGGAGAAGGAAGATTGCTCCCAAATATTTAAGTTTGGAACAGTTGAGGAGGTGGTGGAATGATGTTTATGCCCCAATTAATGATGATTTTGTTTCTGAGCATCAGTTGGATGATGCGGCCACATACATTGATGTCATTGATAAATACCTAACATATAAGGTGGATTAGGATAAGTCGGTAAAACAGTCAAGGGAGGAAATTGCATCAATTGAAAGGCGACTTAGGGTTTTGCCTTTGCTTCCTATGGCTGACTTGGATAGGGTGCTTTTGAAAGTTCATGAGATGTTGGATAGACATAAAGAGAAAGGGGAAGGGAGTTAATGATTGGCTACATCGAGATTTGTGCTTCCCTATTATTTTTCCATGCATTGGTCCGAGCTACATTGGAGATTCCAGGCTGACCTGGATGAAGTTCATGCATTTAATGCATATATTATTTTATTTTGAATTTCTCTTGGCCGACTTGTTGTGCCTAATTATTATTGTAAAATCATATCTAGGCCGACATGTTTTGGGGGGTTCTATTTATATGGCATTTTGCCTCTTTTGTAAGGGTTAAGAAGTTTTAGATATAGTAAAATAGAGCTAGTTTAAGCAAATTAGTAGAGCAAGGAGTTAGCAAGTAGTAGTTCTCAAGAAAATATTGTAACAAAAAGCTGGAATTGTTGCTACAGTGGATAATTTGATGCAAGTAATGACATTGTGATTTGGTGCCATACTTGTGTTTTTCTTATCTTGCATGGTTCTTGTCATTCTATCTTTAAAATTGCTTTGAGAAGGTTAATATCTAGATTAGATTTGATTCAATGATGTTTATGGTTTGATATTAGAAGTGTCGCGGCAATCCTTGGTCCATACTTTTCGCAACCAACTGATTGTTAGTTGCTTTGCAAAGTTAGCCTGGACTTCTATATTCATTGTGCTTAGTTCAATTGTGAGGGTTTTTTCATTTCAATTGCGAAAGGGTTGTTTGAATGAATGTTCATGGTTTGAAAATCTTAACACCTTAGAAGATTGCACTATTTTCTATAAGATTGCAGATCCGTCTGGGTCAAGTAGAAATTAGTTTTGAGGGATTGGTCCATTTCTAGTGTTGGTCATTTTCATTGTTAATCTTAGGTTTAATATTAAGTTTAGAAATCTCTTTGAAACCCTTATCTTTTGTTATTTCTTTGATTATTAGGTTAAATTTAGAATTGAAGTATCATTGCATTGTTAGATTTGATAAATTGAGATTCAGTATTTTGCTTGTAGTAAGGTCCCATTGTGATTACCAACATTTTCACATTTATCACTGAGTTGTTTATGCATTGTCAAGACCTGACATTAGAGACCTTGGGGTTATCTCTTGAGGCTTGCTGATAGAGATTTACCTTTCAAGTGAGATAGGATATTATATTCTGTCTGAGTTGTTGCTGTGCAGAAAACATCATCAACAGGAATGTCATTTGAAAACTCTAGAGTCCTTTTCTGCTTCTTCTCCACCTTACTGGAGGATGATTCAACTTCAACCTCCTTTATTGGAAGAGGAATACCACCTACCCCAAACTTCCCTAACAATTTTCTAAAGAAAATTTCATAAACTTTCTCACCATTTTCAAGATTGTTGAAATGCTCAAAGATTTGCTTACAAACTGGTATATTCTCCTTCCATACCACATTGTCATTCTGAGGCAAGCAATTTAGGAAATACATCATAATGCATATAACTAGGGTACCAAACCTGAAAGAGTAATCTATATCCTTCATGAAATGTACATTTTCCATCAATTGATCCTTCAACAATTCACATAGATCAAAGTCTTCGTCTTCCATTATCATTTTGTGCGCAATGTAGACTGCGCTTGTAGAGGTTGCTCCTTCCCTATTTTTGAAGAAAATTTTGTAAGAAATTCCATATGCAATGTACATTGTTAATGGATCTTTGATCGTTGTAATTACTAGAGCCCTTTGAACTCCTTTTACACTGGTTAGGGCTTCCACCTCAATGTTCCGAATCAACTTCCTTTTTAGGACATCTCCAATATTGCATAATCCTGTCAGATTTCTAATCACATCCTTTGAAATTTCATAGGGTTTATCTAGAGTAAGGATATCATCATCCAATCTGTTCAAGATAAGCCTGACCACTTTTGTGTTTACGAAATAAGGAAACTCATTCTAGATGTCCAAATTCTTATGTTTTGCACCTTCAAGCCACTTCAATTCACGACTGGAAACAAATTTCTTCCATCCCTGATTTTCCTACTACTATATTCATCCAAAGTCACTATTTCTTTGATTTGCTTCATTTTTCGTACCAAACAGGGTTTTACCAATCACCGAATAAGTACAACATTGACAAGTAACTAAAATACCCAGTGAATTTTCCGCCGAATTGACTTTCACTCCTTTGGAATTTTGTTGCAGAGGCTCTCCAGTTCTCCTTCAATGCACAATGATAAATGAGGGTTTCAAATGCCCTTTTAGAGCTTCGTACACCTAATTTTTGCCGCATTAAGTGCTTTTCCCTAGGAGTTTTGGTTACTCTACATTCTCAGACAGCAAGAGAAGAATCCATCTACAAACCTTCCAAATTTTATCTTTCTGTATTAGTGATCATAGATACATTTGGAGATGAGTAACACGACTGCTGACAACTTCCTACATTCCAGTACCAACTACACATAGGGGGACAAAATATTTTCTTGAAAAATCCCCTAGACCAATGGCTTGAAATCAATTTTTGGAGGAATTACCGAAGGGAGCTTCCGGTACAACCTTATCACCTTCATTGGATCCACTCTTCTTTACCCACATTTTCTTCATTTGATCTCTTATCTCTTCCATGGATACTTTTCCTTTTCCTCTGTCGTCTTTCTGTGAATTTCTTCCTTGATATATTGGACCTCTTCTATCCATGTTCCTGCAGAATCTTGCAATATGACCAAATTTGTTGTAGTTGTAACACACCGGATTTCTTTTTCTAGACCACTCATTCCATTGATTTCTCCTTGATCTACATTGATTAGCAATATGCCCAAATCTTCCACAGGTGTAGCATTTAATATTATTTGTACTGACATACATACTTATGCATTCTAATGACTTGTGACCAATCTTTTTGCAATTAAAACACTGACCAAAAAATGATGGACTACTAGAATTTATCTTACTTCTACACTGAGAAGCCATATGTCCAAATTTATTACAAAAAAATTAGTAACCATTAAACTTTTGAGCATTGGGTTGCCTTATCGAATATCTTCTTCCTTTGTTCATTTGAATTTTCTGTCTGGGAGCCTTCTATTTAGATCCAGAGCTTTCACTTTTCATATAACCAAGAACTTGCTTATCATTTGCATCCTTTTGTCCTTTAGTCATCTCATCAAGCTTAGCAGAACTCATCCTGAACTTCTCCTTAAACTCATTTGCAGTAGGAAGTTCATCTCTAAGAATAACTATCTATCTCTCAAGCTCCTATTCATTGTTTATGGATTGTTGTCGTTCAATCTCCAGCTGAATGAATCCTCTATTAACTTTGGTGCATTATTCATATTTTTCTTTCAAGGACTGACCCAAATTCTCCTCATTCCTTTTTCTTTCTTCAATCTCCTTGGTTAATTTGAACATTGCCACAGATTCCATCTCAAGCTTCATAGTAGCATTGTTCTTAGCAAGCTTTTCACACTCTTCAGTTATTTCTTTTAGGGTTTGATTTAGTTGAACATCTTCTAGGCCCTTGCTTTCTTTTTGCTTCAACTAACCACATAATTCCCTCCTCTTTTCTCTTGACTCATTAATTTTATCCTTTAGTGATTGAATGAATTTTTTGGCAGCCACAAGATTTGCTTAATTCTGACTTCTACTTTAGACTGGTCAAGATCATCAAGTGCCACCATAAGTTGTTGTTGAATACCACCAAAATCCATTGTAATCCAAGATCCACCTCAAGTTGTTAAACTTATGAAGAGGAACCTGCTCTGATACCAATTTTTGGACTCTAGGAACACTGAGAGGGAAGGGGGGTGAATCAGTGTTCCACAATCTTGAAATTTCGATCCATACTTAAGACTATCAACAACAATATTTAAAGTTCAATATTACTCTCTGCATGTAAACTGAGAAAAACATGCAAGCACATTAAAGAGACAATGTAAACACCATAACACCAAGATTGTTACATGGAAACCTTGTTAGGGGAAAAACCACTGTGGAGATTAATCCACAATTTATACTCTGTTAAAAGTATGAACAAAAGGGAATGCACATGCATTCAGGCACACTGCCTAGAACTCACTGCTCAAAATAAGAAAGGCTCATTGCCTTACAAAATTTTTGTGATTAGAACAAAAGTGAACTGAGAAGATAGCATCTACAAATGCCTGGATTCAGTTTTGGTGAAGCACATAACACAGATTCAGGACCTTCTGTCCAATTCACACTTATGCTCTGCTTTGCTACAACAACCCTTCTGTTGCACAAGCAAAAAATCACTCAACAAATCTTCTGATGTATGCTCATTCAATTGCTCTGAAATTTTTTGCACACACACCTTCTTACAACATCATGTACACACACAAAAATGAATTACCGATCTCATATATATATATCCACGAGCAAATATTTTAATCACTTAAGTCAGCTTCAACAAAACATAAAATATCCTTCAATGGTCGGCTCAAATCACCAATTAAAATTAATGCACACCCACACAAGTTGGATAGACTATAGCTGAGACCCAAATCAAAATTCCCAACACAAGAAATATTAAAACAACTACTCCTTATACATCTGTGACACACTATATACACCAGGTCGGCCATAATGAGAAAATAAACAAGAAATCATTCTACTGAATCTTTTAACTCGTACACTGATTGCTGCAACACCACAAAAATTACCAATGAGGTAATCATACATGCTTAACAAGCTTTCCTATGGATCCAAAACACAAAATAATGATCCGGTGAAGCATACAGATCGACTAACTAACCATATACCTTGTTCTTCATGGTTTCTGTTGGTAACACATTGTCTTCTACATTTTTTGCCGATATAAGTAGATCTTGATTTGCGGAATGAGATAATGACTTTAGTTGCCATCAATGACAATAATAGTAGCCAAAAAAAATCTCCCAAGCCATATTACAATGGTGATTGTACATAGTCCTTTAGCTTTCCAAGTTTCCTGATAATCTTTTCTTTCTAGGTCTACATAGTAAGGAATTTGTCATGTAGATCTACTATAGCAGACCAGGTATGATACCTTCTATCTAGTGTCAGATCATATTCACTTGATGCTTTGGCAATATGAGACTCAATTGAGTACATTTAAGCTTTTATACCCTGTGTGGCTTCCGGCCATGCTATGCAGTATAAAATCAGTGTTTTTTCCTCATCCTCACAGTCATGTACCTCTTTCAAGCATTCTTCAACCTTAGCATGGGTTGATGCACATTTTTCTGTAAGCCTTGTTATAGCCTCTATTTCCATTTGACCTTTCAAATCATAGGCATAACCTTTAAAGGTATCAACCACCAATCTAAAGTTCTCCATAGAAGATAATGAATTATCAATATTAGTACCTAGAGTGATTTCTTGCAAGACTTTCACCGCTTTTTCCATCAACTCATTACTCTTTTGGTATGTTTCAAGAATTTATTTTCTTGCCGATACATGTAATACATCACTTAGCTAAATCTTATGCTTAGGGGGTATCTTGCTTAATGCACTAGTAGGAAATTGCAATAATTGTGAAGAGACTTTTGGTTGGAACCATGTTTGGTTGGGTAGTAGACTCTTTATAGGATCACTAGAGGATTTGCTAGAATTCTTGGGTAACACCTCAGATTTCTCATCTTCTTCATTCTTTCTAGAGTTAATAACTTCTTCTTCTTCTTCACCAGAGGGCTTATCTTTATGTTTGTACTTTTCTTCCTCCTCTCCTTCATCTTTTCCTCTTTCTCCTTGCCCACATTCTTTATTTTTGTCTTTCTCTTCTTCCTTTTAATCATTACTTCTACTTTTGTCTTCCTCATTTTTATGCCTTTGCGCTTTTTTTGCTTCATGCTTGTTACCTTCACTAGTGCCATGTTTTGTATCTTCTGGAGAAATAGATATCTTAGGATTGGTCTTGAATTGTGTTTCCCAAAGAGATAGGAGTGTCAATCTTCACAATTTCCTCTCCACTCACAGTATTTTTTTCCACATCATGCATATCTTGATCACTTTCTTGCATAGGTTCTTCTGTGTCTGAAAGGGTGTTATCTAGAATTTCATCTTCATCATCACTACTTTCTTTTTCTGAAACATGTCCCTTGCCGGAAGAACTAATATGAATCATCTCAAATTTTTGTGCTATCTTAGTAACCTTCTCTTTGGTCTCCTATATTTTCTCAATTTGATCCTGATCTTTTCCCATGAGAAACGTTATCCTCCACTTTGATATGAATTCTTTCTTGTAGATTTGAGCTAATGTGGCCTTATCATCTTTAGACAGGGAGAAACCAATCTTCTCCACAACATCTGATAAGATCTTTTCTTCTAATGTAGTGGCTTCGTCTCTCTTCTCCAGTAAAACCTTCCATATAGATCATTTGTGACCTTTTCCTGATATACTCCATATTAGCTTCAATAATGACAATATATTTGATGATAGTTGCAATTATGGTGACTCTATTTTCCTCATTTTCATTCTGATACATGATAGCAGTTTCCTTCAACATCTTGTTATGCAAAATACCCTCAAATAGTGCATTCAAGTTCATTAGGGTTGGATAATTCTCTAGAGTAGAATTCTTCCTCTTCTTCTTCTTCTCTAGATTATTGGATTTAGGCTTCTTTCCTTTATTTTCTTTTACCTTGTGCACATGTACTTGAAATGCTTGTTTTTCTTTCTCTATATCTTCTTCTTCAAAAGAGGCAACTATCTCTATTCTTTGTTTCTTCAAAGTGATGCTGCTTATTTTCATAGTTGATGGTGACTCTTCATCCTCTTCTTCAATGAGAACACTCATGTCCTTCTCTCTTCGAGCTTTCTACTTCTTTCCTCTTTTTGTCTTGGAGGCAGATGAGGAGGCTATCGAAGTAGCGTTTCTTTTCTTCAACTGAGATTCTTCTGCCATCGAAGCATTGGTCTCCATTTTCTTAGTGCTACGAGAAGTAGAAACCAATTCAAATAGTTGTTGAGTAGAGGAACTATTTCTACCAGATCGTCTGGGACTCAATAGTTGTACCAGCTAATTCAATAGCTCTTTTTCTTAATAATTATATTTCTTCTACTGTAAGTCTAGAACCTTGGAAATTTTTATTCACAAATTTTGTCACTCTTTTCTTTCTTGTAGGTTTTGAAAATTCCATATGTACTTTCATTGATTTTTCTTCATAAGTCTGATATCTTTTGTGGTTAAGGTCCTTAGGATTGTTTAGAATTTTTTTTATAAGACCATCAACCTCAACTTCATTCATCTTATATCTGATTGGGGGAATCTAGACTGTTTTGGGTTCCACAACTTTAGCAATATAGAAATCAGTAGAAACTAAGAATGTGATATCATCTCGATATTTTTCCACTAAGGTGCTAGGGATCCTTTCCCTTTCATTCATTCTCTTTTGAAATATTGCAAAGAATGTAGTAAGTGCCTCTTCTTGAACCTTCAAGTCACCAAGACTATGAAAATGTTCCAAAATTTGATGTGACACTAGTTTCCTTTGATTCCATATGACATTACTTCTTCTTGGAAGCTCTCTTAGAAAATAAAAATAATGAAAAAAATACCAAAGAACCAAACTTGAATAGATATTTCTTATCCTTGGTCTGTTTAAAGTTATCAAACAATTGATGTCGAAGCAATTCACATAGATCATAGTCTTTACCCTTTTCTGCCATCTCATAGGCAACATGAATTGTTGTAGCTGACACTGAATTTTCCCTATTGGTGTAATAAATTTTGTATCCTATGACCATTTCCGCATACCTTACTGTAGGGTTCCGAATAATGTCCACCGTGAGAGCCCTATGATTAAATGTGGCTCCAATCAGCTCCATTACATCTTTATTCTTTAAAGATTTTAATAATGGCTTGAGTCTAATAGCACAAAGTCCTATCACTTCCTTTATAACTTCCTTTGATATCTTGTCAGGCTTGTATGTCCATAAGTAGACTTCATGTATTCTACTCAATGCCATTCTTACAAACTTATGAACATCATCATAAGTGAAATTTGGAAATAGTTGCCAAATGTCCAAATTGTATGTCCATAAGTAGACTTCATGTATTCTACTCAATGCCATTCTTACAAACTTATGAACATCATCATAGGTGAAATTTGGAAATAGTTGCCAAATGTCCAAATTCTTTGCCACTAGATTTTTATATTCAGGCTTGATTTGATGATCATCTCCAGTTAACTTGTTTATCCATGGGTTGATGAGTTTCACATGATTATATTCTTCCATTTTTCCATGAATAAAAGCCCTAGTGTCCTCGGTAGGCAAAACCATGTTTGGAATGCTTGAAAAGGCTCCGAGATGGGTCGTCCTCAAATATCTTCATGGGGTACTTCTTGAATTTTGGTTGAGGTTTTTCACTTACATTTACTAATATAGGTGTACCCATCTCTACAAACTTCAAATGTTTAAAAGTGTAGTGCCCCTCCCTGTTTGGTCCTTCATCACATTTGAGTAAGTGTGGTTGGTTGATTTGAGATGTCTTGTTGACTTTGTGATTATATTACTTAATTTGATTTTTGAATTATGTGATAAAGTTAATATTATGATTAGCCTTGAGTAATCAATTTAAATTGATTTACAAGGTAACTTAAATTAAATTGAAAGTAAATATTAATTAAATACAATATGTTTGTGGAAAGGTGTTATGTGGTGATAGTGATTATTAATTATTAAATTAATTCGACAAGTTATAATGATTCGATAATTATATATATTATTATATTATTACTTTTATTAACGATGGATATTTTAATGAAATATAATGGAATATTATTGTAATTATTAATATTGTTTATTTTAATTTCAATTGTGATGGATAATGTGTTTAAATAAATCATTAAATTGAAATTTTAAATGGAAATTTAGAGAATGTTAAATCACAAAAAAAGTAATTAAAAATAAATTTAAATCGGAAACTATTTCACATGCAAGTGCATGCATTGTTTCAAATTGAAAATGAGAGGGCAACTTGCTGATTTTTGTGTTTTTAATGATTCAACATTTGATTTTTAATTTTAAAAAAAAAGATAATTTTGAGAATGGTAAATTGAAAAAGGGGAAAAAGAAAGTGCATGCATTGTTTCAAATTGAAAATGAGAGGGCAACTTGCTGATTTTTGTGTTTTTAATGATTCAACATTTGATTTTTAATTTTAAAAAAAAAGAGAATTTTGAGAATGGTAAATTGAAAAAGGGGAAAAAAAAAATGCATGCATTGTTTCAAATTGAAAATGAGAGGGAAACTTGCTGATTTTTGTGTTTTTAATGATTCAACATTTGATTTTTAATTTAAAAAAAAAAGATAATTTTGAGAATGGTAAATTGAAAAACGGGAAAAAGAAAGTTAATTGCTGGTAGTTCAACAAGAAGTTTTCTCTAAAAATTATTTTTCTCTCTTAGTCCCTTTCAAAAAAATAATACAAAATTTGATTCATTCGAAATTGGTTCTTTTTTGGATAACGGATTGAGGATTGCATAAGAGGTCGTCTTCACTGACCGTCTTCGTCAACGAACATTTCCAGGTTGGTCTTGTTATTTTGTAATTTGGGTTTTCTGCCTTGTAGTTTTTAAGAGGTTCGACTTGTTTTCAGTTCAAGCTTCGCAGATTCTTATTTTAATCATGCAGTCACTTGCCTATGTGGTGTTCGCTATGAAAAGGCTTGATTTTTGATTTTCTTGTAGAATTAAGGAAGATTGTTTCGATTTGATGAATCTATATGTATGTGTGTTGGTAATAGATGCTTATGAGTATAGTGAATCGGCTGTGGTGGATAATTTTGATATGGCGCCCAGTGTTGTGTAAGTTCAGCCGACCCCTCCGTCTCTTTAGGAGCTTTGGTTTGTCTTTCCAGCCAACATGGTCTTTTGTCCCCTTTAAGGTCTGTAGATTTTGCTCATATTTGCAACTGCTACCTTATCTCTATGTCCCAGCTGAGAGTCGATTTGTGTCCTTTTGTTCTTACTACTCACGCTATTTGCATGATAGATGGTCTTCGAGCTTTTATAGTTATGCTGCCCCTAGTTTATTCGATGAGATTGCATCTGTGCACTAGTGTTAATCCCTCAACTTTGATATGCGTTGCCCTATCTACTTGGCCTAACTGGAGATTCGATGTGTTGCAATTTATTTGGGCATTTGATTTTATATTAATCGATAACTATTGTATTCTCTGCTTGTTGCATTCGATACTGAAGGTTTTCTTTCTTTTTATTGATGGCTAGTATTTGTGATCTACCTTTGGTGGCCATAACTTATGCCTGGTAGGC
Organism: Sequoia sempervirens; assembly: GCA_007258455.2. Taxonomy (NCBI): domain Eukaryota; kingdom Viridiplantae; phylum Streptophyta; class Pinopsida; order Cupressales; family Cupressaceae; genus Sequoia; species Sequoia sempervirens. The sequence goes on along the minus strand of VDFB02000002.1, from coordinate 75,820,963 downwards.
GATGTCCTGTACCTTTAAAACTATTCTTTTAATTCCTATACCCAATGCATTGCGTATATTTGTTTGGAGTTATATCCCATTCTGTCCATTTCACCATGAGTCCTTTATTGTAGAATTTATCATCTACCATCTCTATTTTTGGCATTCAAGTTACAGGTTACATCTCCCTTAAAACGCGTCCTCATAATCTATAATTCTTGAACAATATTAGCCTGTATAAAGATATACGATTTGGACGCTTCCCTGAATTTATTGTTCATTTGTAGCACCATCTTCTAGTACGTAAAAATATAGGTTTGTAAGGACAAATAAAAGATTTAAACATGGTCATGAAGAGAATTTAAAACAAGTTATAGTATAAAATCTAAATAGGTAGAAAGATTTTGTGCAAGGATTTGTGATTGGATGATAGATAAGTGCAACGTCTGTGAGAGTCTTCAAAGTAATAGGGTGTTGTCTTTGCCAACAATACATCAGAATTTTCATAATATTCCAAAGACTTGCAATAGATTAAGATATCCTTAAATTCACAGAAAGCATGTACCATTTTATGGTCTTTGGTCTGACTTCATCTAGGTATATTCTATCCCTCTGCTTTTTGTCAAACTCTTTACCATTTAAACCTCGCGGCACCTGCCCACTTCTGTATAGATGTTTTGTGAAAGATTTGTCTTTTATTGGGTCCTATAGTCACTTACCTAAATGAATCTTTTGTTAAACATAATAGTTTAATGTTTCACCATAGAGTTGGGAATGTAGTGAATACTATTACTAGCACTTGCAGCCGGGGGAGCTGCAAGGAATACGCCGATAGTTTTATATATTTTCCTGTGCATTATTGACCCTGTGTCTCACAATTGCTGGGTGTATGATATACTAATTGCTTTAAACTAATTTTCTTGACTGAGGGAAAATATAGAAATGTGAATCGCAGTTGAAACAGGGGAGGTAGTTTCAGAAATATGTACATATAACTATTGAGATATTGTATACGGAAAGGACAAACATAATCACAACCTTCAGCAAGTAACAATGATCAGGTGTTTGATCCAACATCGTGCCGTGTTTCTGATCACATCCTGAATCACAACAGAAAACCATTCGACATCAAAAGTGACAATTGAAAACAATCACAAGCAAATTATTTTTTGACCTAAATGAATTCGATGTTCAGTTAAAATGCTTCTACTGTTTCCAGTTTGTAATGATTTAGAAAGTAGCCTAAATACCATTGCACTGTCACTTTTAAGGGCAGTCAAAGGTGTCATGACAATGACATCACATAGAAATGGAAAGGGTTTTATAGGATAGCACGGTAGATTATATTGCCTCTGACAAGTACACAACAGTTAGATTCAACACTTAAGATGAAGACACTACCAGAGTAGTAGGATTGTTTCCTAAGAATTTATTTTTGGTCAATTTCATTTGTTTTTTCTCTATTAAAAGTAATCATGGCTGCTTCTGAGATTTGCTTCTCTAATGTGACGCTTTAATTCCCAAAAGCACACTAGAAGGCAATTTGTTTAATAGTCTTCCTTTGTCTTATTGAATTTACAAGGGCTAGTTTCATTGTAATTTTACCTTCTTACTATTAACGAACTGAAAAAAGAAAAGCAAGAAAAGCATATTTCATTTGTTTCAGAAAAGCAGTTTCATTTATTTCCATGAGTTCAATATTTGAGAATTATTCCAGACCTATGAAGTTATTTTCCCATTATTAGTCATTAAAAGAGCATCATCTTAAGTTTGTTGTTTTGTTTCAAAAGTGTGTATGGATATTAGTCAATACCTTGAGAATATCAAACTTCAAGTGAATTGTAATAGATAGGATTATTTTGAATTGACTTCATATAATATTATAAACTACCTGAACAGACTGATTTCAAGAAATATGATTGTTTCTTTCATGTCACTGAAATAAGTACAATCAATTCACATTTCTGCAAAGTCCATTGTAATTCATACCACAAAACAAGGGATAAATATTCCATAACTTTGATTGAACATGTACCAATTCCATTTCTAGTTATTTAGATGAGCAATACATTCATTTTATAGTTTATACCTTAAGCTGAGAAGTTCATCACTACCTAAAGTAAAAAAAATTAAAAGCTAATCTTTCTTGGTGGATTTGTTAATAAGCAACTTGTGAATGTGAGGGATGAAACCTCCACCTGCTATGGTACCCTTGATCAAAGTGTCAAGCTCTTCATCTCCTCAAATAGCAAGTTGGAGATGCCTTGGAGTGATGCGCTTCACCTTGAGATCTCTACTCGCATTTGTCAGATACTCCAATATGGCTGCTGAATATACTGCTGCTGTTGCCCCCACTCTCCCATTTGCAGACACTCTAGATTTCAACAGACGATTAAGGCAAAGCATTTAGAGAAGGAAGAACAATTTGTTCGTGCAACATTTTACTATAACAAGGCTTGTAGAATTGATAAGCTCGAGCCATCGACTTGGGTTGGAAAAGGTCAATTGCTTTTAGCAAGAGGAGACCATGAACAAGCATATGGTGCATTCAAGATTGTGGTGGATGGACAACCTGATAATGTTTGAAGCTTCCAACAAAAGCATTTATTCCATTTGAAAGCCAATATCTACATCCAAATTTATGAAGCATTAATATGTATACTAAAACAATCACCCTAAAGGATTGAGCCTTGAATTCATTCTTGTGCAGTCGTCTTCCTATGGTACATGAAACTGTATTAATGATCACAAAGTATACCTTCACAAACCGTAAAGTGTGGTTTAATTGTCTGATTTAATAAAACTCAAGTCTCAACGATATTGAATTTGCAGTGAAATTTAATGGAGAATACTCTTTAACACAGGCACTACTTCGCTGAAAATTGTAAGGAACAGTTCACTCCATTTCTTTTAGACTTAATTGACTGCAATTTTGTGCATGAGATGTTCACAACTTCATAGTAATTGTTCATTTCTGTTGTCCTCATCTTCAGCTACATACTAAGTGGGTATACATTGGGTTGGCACTTATATAAGTTGGTGTGATGCTCATTGATATTCTGGATTATTTACATACAATAGAGGACATCTGTAAAGTCATATACCCAGAAGCTTTCTCACAACTAGGTTATTGGAGGTCCAAATACAGTCTATTATTGAGCTACCTTTCATTTTGTCTTTAGTTAGCATCTATGATTTCTGTTTCATCAGCCATATATTTGATGAAGGAATTCTTCTACTAGTTATTTGGTGTTATTCTGGGAATAGTGAATGCAACCCCCTTTCCCAGACATTCCCAAAGGACTGTTATTATGCATTGGCTTCATCGCACCAGAACAAGGCACTTTGTACATTGAAATTGTTTGGGCTCCATGGCCGGTAATTTTCTTTCATTTTTTTTGGGTTTTCAGGGTTTTAAGGGTCTAGAAAATTCATTATTTTTATTAGGTCTGTGTAATCATCAGCACAATTATGTAGACCTATGGTTTCTTCTGTATTTTGTATAGAAATGTAAGATTAGTTGGTTTTGTGCTACTGTTGCTAGACTGCAATTACGTACAGAGAATGGGTCTTATTTAGAATTGTTTTGATAGGTTTAGTTTTCTTTGCCCAGATCTAGAATTGGATCTGGTTTATTTATACACATTATTTTTGTATATGCATGAGGTGATAAGGGAATTGGTAAGCTGTAACCTTCCGGGCAAAAAGTCTTAGGTTTGAATTGTAATAATTTTTTTTCCTACCCCTGGAAATTATGTGGCGGTTAAGCTCGACTCATTAGGTCCAAGACGTCAAGTGATAAGAAGAGGAAATTGAATTTTTTAACACTACCCATTTGGAATTTATATGTTTAGGTCCAGGAATCAACCGATAAGGAGAGGAAGTTAGAGGGTTCAAAAACCATTTATTGACTTCAAGTACCTTGACTAGTAAGGAGAAAAGGTCTGGGAGGTTGAAGGTCTGAACGACCACAACCAATGGAGCTCAACCACCAGAGCATTTAGTCTTTCGATTCAAATGGCCTTTCTAAACTCCACATAAACCTTTGACAAGCAGTAAACTAGCTAGTTAATCGGTTTTTCTTAAAGAAGCCAATGGAGACTTTAAATTAAATTATTAAAATGGCATATAAAAGATTTAGTGTTTTTTCTTCTGTATAATAGCGAGTATAACAGTAATCCAATTTTCCAGTACCTGCTTTTTAATGAGAATACAGATTGGCTATTCCTAGAATTAGATGTCTCAGCCAGAGAGAATGATACTTCAAATCATCTTATAGTATCCATTCACTAATGGCAATATGGCAGTTAGTAACAAAGACTAGTATGTAACCAAATCCAGATAGTCAATGTGGGGCATAAACAATGCCAACCAATTAATGAAATTGAGTACTTATTTACTCTGCCTAATTTCTTGAGATAAATTAATACATGAATTTTTTTCCACGAATTTTTGTGCTTCTTTAGTTCAACCTGAATTACTAAAAAAATTCTATATACATCATCACAAGCAAGACCATTCATCAGCAAACTGAAGATTGTTGCACTTACTAGTAGTGCTTTTACAGATAAAAACTAAGGTTTAATATTCAATTTGCTAATGAATGGTCTTAATTGTTATGGTGACTAATCCAGAGTTAATTTTCTTCTTGCTGAAATGAATGATATGGGAATTGTTCCAAATATTATAACACCATGATGAATGCTTTACCCAAGTCAGCTCCACTTGGGGAAGCACAGGTGATTTTGATCAAAATGATCTATGGTCATTGTTATCCTAATGCTATAATGCACAATAACTTAACTAATCGTCTCTACAAGGTAGGAACAATAGATCAATTGTAGAGAGAACCCCTGAGGATTGAGATATTGAAAAACATGGACAGGGGTTGCAATAAATTGAGATAGTTCCAAGAAGTGGAGACAAGCTGTATTGGGAAATTGGAGATTTAATGTAGTTAAAGGATAGAGAATATAAAGGATTGAGATGGAGGCAAGAGAAGGAAAGATGGTTGAATCTTCTATAGCTCTATTCATTTCTTAGAGTGAAAGAACCAAGTAATTTGGTGGAACACCCAGAAGCAGATGGAAGGTCTGAAGTTTGAGTTCTCTTTGTTCATGGATAACTTCTACTAGAGCTAAACTAATAGTTCCACACATTCAAGTGTGACTTTACCATGGGGATTGCAGTCAGATTGTAAGACATGGAACTGGGTTGCAGTCAGATTGCTTATAAGCCCATGGATTCAGATAGTGAAAAGAAAGCAAGTTGGAGGATTGGATTACAAGGATAATCTTCTGACCAAGTAAATTTCACTTTCACCAATTGTCTATAGTCTAAGGCATAAAAGAAATATAAGCAATCTAAGATGCAACTAAATACTGTAGATTAGAATCTAGAAATCAATCTGTTGAAAAAACTAAGGGCCACTTCACCATCTTACAGGAAATCAATACATAATAGTGAACTAAAAAATTAATGTTATACCGTAGTAGAATTTTAATGAGTGAGAGAGAGAGAGATATGGGGAAATGTATAACCTCGTTGGCAGCATAGATGGGCTCCAGTGGAGTGAAATTCAGAGCAAGAAACAGTATGACCCATGTCATAGGTACCATGACCATCTCTGTAGAGAATTTCAAGAACAGATTAAGAAATGGAAAAAAACTAGCATCAGTTTTGTTCGCCCGTCTGCTTTCTTCATCACAAAGACCATTTCATTCCTCAAGAAGATACACACAAAAACAAAAAATAAAAATAAAAGATGCAAGAAACCCTAATCGCCCATTTATCAAGAACCCCACTAGTTAAAGCCAATTACAAGAAAAGTGTGGGTAGAACCATTTGGCACCATGGCAATACAACGTGCTATGTGCTGGTAACCATTCCCTTGTCATTCTAGGCACCACATTTAACCCTAATGCAATGCACATTAGTTCCGCCCAGAGGCATACCTGAATGCGATGCAAAAGAGTTGGTAAATGATACCATTCAAAACTATGGATCTGCTATGCTATAACTACAAAAGCTAAAAACTATTAATATTAAGCAAGAAACAAAACCCTCAATTGGATTGAATTCTCACAAGATATAGATACATTCATCGACTAATCTCAGAAGTTCAGACATAAATGTTAAGGTCTTCATCGCCGCAAATGAACCAATCTCCACCCATTAACAAAGCAAATTTCAAGATCTTTTAATACAAAAAAATTGCAGATTGATATTGAGAAAAGGTTATAGACAAGTTTCTACTTACAACCAGAAACCACCCAGCGATAGGATAATCTAATTAAAAACACATTTTTCCTGTTACGGACCAGCCACAATGAACAAAATGAAAGCCACTTGATGAGGATAGTTAATGGTAGCTTGCACGTTTCAGAAATCATATACGAGTTGTGTTTTTTATTTGAAGAAACAGAGGACCTTATAACATCGCGGACACGAGGCCGCTCCTAGGTGGTCGTCAAGCAGCTTAGGATCATGAGCATGAGGTGGGTTTACAAAATACGCGCCAGCAGCTATTAAAAACTCGGATAAAAAACAATGCTCTTACCCCTCAGCGGTGGCGTTTCCCGGCAACTTTTCCGGTGTGAGACAATTTTCCGGCCACAAGCTGGCACAAAATATAGCCTATCGGCTAAATTAGGAGTTCGATCTCTATGTATTGCTTTTGGTAAAAGTGTGATATTAGGGCAGGCGCGGTATGCTTGATACTCGACTTATAGGCATTCAATTTGTATGCTTATCTCTTGGAAATTGATGGATTTATATAGGCATTTGAATGTATATGCATAAGTTTATATATATGTATGGAAAAGTAAAAGAAAGCACATTTAAGTGGATGTCTCTTATGATTTCTTAAGCAACTTAATTTTAAGCATTTTAAATGCATGTATATGATAGTGAACATAAAATACTTACATATTTATATATATAATCATATTCACCTAATACCTATATATGCCTTAAATTTATTTGAACCATCTTGAGGATACCTGAAGGCACATATAATTACCCAATGGATTATTGTATGTTCTAGTATTGATGAAATTATTTATATTTTCTTGACTATCATATTGTCATTATAGTCTTCCTTAAACTGATTTGTTTAGATATTCATGAAAAATCTTCCTATTTTACTTATCTAAACTAACAAGGTATGTTAAGTTGTTTATTTATTATGTTTTGGGGCATTCTATTATGTTCAAAAGGAATATAGACAAATCATTGTTCAAATGATAATATAGAGGTCTTATTTCTAGGTTGATATACTTAGTTGAATTGTAAATTAGGTCAATGGATTGTTTTGTAATTTAGATAATAATAGCAATAATTAAATATTTTTTTATCATAGTAATAGAACATATTTCTGTCTATAGGAGTGAATTGATTATGTGGATAAGTAAAATGGGTAAGGCGGGTTCCAGACGGGGACTGGGAAACAGAGACGAAGATTTGAGGAGGGGGACAAGGGCCTAAGTTTGGGGGGGGGGCGGCGGCGCGGGGGGTGGGGTGGTGGTGCTGATATAGTTATAAATATACTTATAGTACTTGAAAAACTAGTTTTGAAAGGATGTATAACAATATAACAGTATAAGAATTACATTTCAAATGAAACTATAGGAAATTACTCAAATTACTAATTAGTAAAATTATAACATAGCAAAATTTGAAATACTAAATCTAAATACGAAGATATCTTGAATGCTAATTGCTAAATAAATTTGACAAATGAAATTGTTTTTGTAAAATTGAAGGTAACTAGTGGAGAGTACCTAGAAAATCAAATGAATTCAATGGGAGTTTGTGGGCAATGCCCCTAATGGGTTTGAGGGTTAGCGCCCTTAGTGGGGTCAAGGGGCGGTGCCCCTTGCGGGGGTCTGGGGGCAGCCCCCCAGTGGGGTCAAGGGGCAGCGCCCCAGCGGGGGTCGGGGCAGCGCTCCGCAGGGTCCCGGGGCAGCGCCCTGGGCGCGCTCCCTGTCGGAGCCCAGGGCGGGGTCGAGGGGCGGAGCCCCCGCCCCGCCAAGCCAAATTAAGACCTCCAAACCACACAAACCTTCATGGTGTACATCATTTTGCATTAACAATAAAACCCAAATTAAGACCATCAAAGCCAGACAAACCTTCATGGAACACATCTCCTAGTCTCCCAGGAAACTCCTGGGCGTCTCCCAAGGAAACTCCTGGGCGTCTCCCAAGGAGACTTGGAGACTTGGAGACGTCTCCCTAAAGTGGAGGACGCCGTCTCCCGTCTCCTTGGGAGGCGAGACTTCCCCGTCTCCTGGCTGAGGGGGGGGGGGGGGCCCAAGGCCCGTCCCCCCCGGGGCAAACTCATTTTTGGGGAAACGCTGGTCCCGTGGTACAAGTGAATTAAGTGAATAGATAGGGTATTTAAATCCGCATAGGGAAAGTTCATAGTTAGAGGAAAAATTTATAGGTCGTCTTAATTGAGTCAAGTATCTCTATGAATAAATTAAGACTTGTGATTTTAAAGAGGGATTTAATTGGATTATATTACGTATTATTAAATGCACCTTTTAGTATTTAAGGCTCTTGTTAGGAATACACTTATAGGATAATATCATAACCTCCTAAGTATGGTAGGAATATATTAATATTTACATGTTAGAATCATGAAAGTTGTTTGGGTATAGCTTTATAGAAAGATACTTCAAGGGTTAATAGTCACTTTTGTGGAAGTAAGTTAGTTTCCTTATTTTAGGCATAAATGTATATAATGTATGATTTTTGGAAAACAAAACAAAATAAATATTTATTTAGATATAATGAAACAATTAAAAAGATTTGATTAAGTATGTTGGGTTAGGTTTTCTTGCCTATATTATAGAATGTTATTCTTCCTCAAAATTATTTTATAAGATCACTAAGAATTAGTTGTTGAATATCTAATGAGATAATTTTTTTTTATAGGGTAATATTTAATTATGTTTTAGAAAAGAAAGGTATTTTTGATTGTGGGACAATAGTTTGTTGTGAGTTGCATTCGAATACATTACAGTTAATAGCTAAGGTATGATAATGAGAAAGTAAGAATGTTATTTAATGCATTATTATGCGTTAGTAAGGATTATACGAGTATCTAACATGATTGATTAGGTCATTCTTAAAGATAATTGGTTGTATTGTCGATTGGTTGTTGTTGGATTGATGTGTTGGATTAGTGGAGTTTGGGTGAGTTTGTAATTGTGCAAAAGGGAAGTAATGTTTTATCTTTGGAGTAATTATGTTTATGATGCAAGGATTGCAATGATTGAATATCATGTCATTCGTTGATTATTGTGGTTGATTTTACATTGAATTGATTATGTTTACATTGATTGAGTTTGAAGATTTCATTATGATGTTACCATCTTATTCCACACTTGTCATTTTGTGATTGGGGATTTTTATATAGACTTTTTGTGGTTCCATGATGCAAGTCTTTCTCTTGTGTTAGTTTTGGGAATGGGGAGACTTTATGTGTTAAATTTCTTGTATTCATGTTCTGAGATGGTTGGGAACCCATAGTGATTGAGCTACCCTCATTTGGGAGATTATGGTTAGGTGGCTTGTCAGGCTTCCAGAGGCAATGGGGAAAAATTTCTTATGTTGGATTTCCATGGTTGGATCGGGTGTCATAATAGTGGTTTACAATTCCTAAGAGGAACAAATTTTAGCTGAAATCACATATTTTTAGAAAATATAATGATTTAAGCCTTAAAAATTCCATTTTAAGGATTCCAATTGAAGAGGGTTTGATCAAATCACCTAAGATCAAACCCCCTTGGATAGAACCTCGCTAGTTTTAAACCATACCTATAAATGCGTCTCCTTTACACCTATCAAAATGCTGATAAAAAATCACTTTTGATTTAGATTTTGGGGATCAAATGAATTCATTTAAAATTTATTTCAAATGATTATGGTATTCCTCAGAACAAGCTATCCAATGAATATAATTTTAATATGTTTTGGTTTTGTTATGTATTTGTTTTTTAAGTTTTATTAAACATAGGTTTTTCATCGAAAATGAATTTCTTTGTTCTTCACATGTGGAAAAATAGAAGATTATCAAAAAAAAAAATTGAAAAATATGAGTGCACTAGATATTGAAGTCCTTGATCCAACAAAAAAATTAAATTAAATTTTGACATATACAAAAAGATACGTGTTATACTACGCGGTTCTCAGATTGTAATTCGTTTGACTTTGAAACTTGATTAAAGTAAGAATATTCAATAAAACTATCTAACCAAGTGGAAGCACTAGATATCAGAGTTACAAATCTAAATTTGAAAGAATTAGAATTTTATCCTTCATGGAAAAAAAGTTATGTATACGGTGCGTCACTTTTAAAAATGTTGTTTCTGAAAAAAATCAATTTTCGTGGAGATGGAAAAAGAAGTGCAATTTGATTCCAAAAATTTTAAAAAAATATTTTAGAATCTACGACAAAATTTGATGAGACTCTAGTTTGCACCATCTTCAAATTCTCTCACGTTTAGCCGCTATAGGTGTTCGAATGTGAAGATTTAGTTAAAAATAATAATTTAGTGTCTAGTTTGGCCAAAATTGTAAACCTCTATTATGGGATCACCCATCGCTAGAATTATTTGTTAGATTATTTCTAATTTTGAGCTCTTGTGGGTGTTAACTTGTACCATGATTTTGCCTTTGTTATGGCTTTTGGGTGAGAAGGTTCATGCCTCGCATATATACTTGGTTTTCGTGATTTTGGTGCTTTGTGCGATTTGGTACACCCCTTGATATCTTGTGGTTTGTTTTGATGCTACTAGGCAGAGTGGCTCTTCATGGGGGCCGACGCACAAAGGGGCGGCCTGGATAAACCATGGAAGAGTTTGTTTAATAAGTGAAAACCTAATAAAATAAAGTAGTGGGTTTGGGTAGGATCACACTAAATAAGATAAGTAAGATGCCTTGACCATGGCGTTAATTCTTTTGCAAACTAAGGGTGGGTTGAGAAGGCCATGGTTGGCAAGATCACAACCTTTTCTTCACAAGAGGTTAAGTGGTCCCGCATGAGTCACCCTATGGGGTCGACGCCTAGTGAGAGGCAACTAGGATAACCATATATGGGGGACGATGCCTAGTGAGAGGCAACCAGGATAACCCATGCTAGGGCCATGTGATGACACTCTTCCTATTGTATCCCTTGTTATTCTATTTCCTTTACGAGCCTCTAGAGTAGTCATTTGATGTAGTGGTTATTTATGTTTATTGTTACTCTTATTTGTTGAGTCTTGTAGCCTTTCCGCTTGACTGTTCTTTGCCGTGGGTATTTCTTGTTATCTCCTAGCATAGGGGGGTGGGCCTTCGGGTCCATGTGGTCAGGTGGAATGTGCTATGCACCCCATTTGGTTCCCAGCCAGAGTTTGTGAAGTGCAGAGAATGTACTGATGTAGTTGATCTAGAGCTTCACCAGAGTTCAGTTGTATTATGTTCACTCAGTTGTTTATCTCTTGTAATTGATGTATTATTTCCACTGTGTTAGGAAGCACTGTTGTACTTTTGTAAACCTAAAATGATGTAATTCCATATTATCAATGTATATGTACATTCTAAATTGATCAATGTAATGTATGGATATTCTTGCCTATATCATGTGTTCATATATGGATGTTTCTCATTGTGGTATTATGATGAATGTATGCACATTGTTCAGTTATCCTATATTATGGTTTTATAATGCAATCTTGGGATTCATTAATTATCGTTATGGTATGGGTTTTTTTTTAGTAATGCAGTCACGTGTACCCCAAAGGACATAGTAGATATTGTATATGTATAATTGAATTACATGTGGTGTATGTTAATGTTCATCTTATGTTATGCTTTACTTAAAAAAAAATTGTGCTATAATTTGTTAGTTCTAGTTGTCCTTTGGGGTTCACATGGCGGGGAGTTACAAAAAGAAAGATTTTAAGGCAACGGTAAATCCTTTTCTTCGCTTGACTAAAACTAGGGTTTGAATGCTCTACTTCCTAAACTTTTGAATTCGCTTCAATTTTCTTCCAAATGCATAAAATTGAGTGAATTATGCCAAGTTTAGAAACTTATAGTCCAATATTTTTTCCCTAATTCACATTCAATGCACCAATCAGTAAAGCTGACAAAAACTCTTCACTATGTAACAACAAACCCTTTTTTACACTGCCAAACTCCACGCGTATTTTCTTCTACAATTTTCTCTAAATGATTTAGACTGTTAATCTCTATCTCATGTCTTTGTGCTAAGTTGTGGCACCTTATAATAGAAAGGAGTTTTTTTATTTTCTATAATTTCTCCCCCTAAGCCAATGCCTAGGTGTTTAGTTTTCAAGAGAGTTTTTTGCATCAGAAGGTGGTATAGATTCGTTTGCAATTTTTGATTCTTTCTTGTTCTCAGGATCATCTTTCTTCCTCTAGATATTTTTCATTTCCTTCTTTACTTTTGTTAGATCAATCTTTGTGACTGGATTATTTATGTCTTCAGGATTATTGTTTCTTATGTTTATGCAAAATCTAGCAATATGTCAAGATTTATTGCAATTGTGACATGTAATATTCCTTTGAGTGTTACTCTTTTCATTCATTCTGGATCTACATTGGCTAGCCTTGTGTCCAAATCCATGACATGCATAACAATAGCCATTGAAAAATTGAAACATTCTACTATTGGTACAAAAATTCCTCATTTGATTTCTACATTCAATTTCTTTATGTCCAAACTTCTTGCAAGTAGAGCATTAACCAGAAAAGGATGAAACATTCTGATTTGTTTTTCTTCTACATTATATTGCTTTATGACCAATTTTTTTGTAGGAATAACAAATTCCATTGAAACATGAGTACCTTAGAGCATTTGGTTGTCTGATGGGAGGTCTTCTTCCATTATTTATTTGATTCTAGTATCTACCATTGTTCTTCTTATCTCTGATCTTCTCAGGTTCACTTATCTTTCCTATTTTTGAACTTTCACATGTCTCAAGTCCCAAACCACTTTTGTCTTTAGATGCTTTTTGAAATACAATAAGCTCATAAAGCATTGTAGAGCTTGTCTTAAACTTGTCTTCATGAATTCTCGCTTTTTCCAAATCTACTCTCAAGATTACCACTTCTTGTTCAAGCTTGATGTACTCATTAGTTTTTCTTTTTACCATAGTATTCAAACATTCCTTAATTCTTTTATTTTCTTCCACTTGTACTCTTGATTTGACAATGTCTTCATTTGCTTGTCTCAATTGTTCATTGACTTCCTTATGCCTTTCTCTAAATTTCTTGATTTGTTCTCTCATTTTCTTGATGCATTCATTAGCTTCATTGAGATTTTCCTTTAGACCTCTATTTTTTCCTTCAACTCTGTCAAGATATTCAAGAGAAACTTTAAGCTCTCCTTCCTTATCAAGTATACAACCATTATCAACCATGTGTTCAAATTCCAACATCTTCCCAAAGCGGTTAATCTTCTTTATGAGAATCAAGCTCTAATACCAATTGTTGAACACCCAAAATACTGAGAGGGGGGGTGAATCAATATTCCCAAAAACCATTTAATTACCAACCATCCAATTAACATAGCATACTTAGAAACTAACCAAAATAAAAGCATAAACAATCCATAACACATGCAACACATGAACACCAAATTTTTTACGTGGAAAACCCAAGATGGGAAAAACCATGGTGAGGATTAGCTCATAATATAGTATGACTGGTTATAAAATATTACATAAAGGCTCACTACCAAGAGGACTCATTGTCCAAGTGAACTCACTATTCATGGCAAAAAGCAAGACAAGAAAAGTGGCTACATAACCAAGATTGAACTGATAAAAAATCTATCTGTCATATGCTAAATTCAGTTCCTTTGAATCTCAAGACTCTGATCCAAAACACTTCACCTGATACAAAACACAAATCTCTACTTTGAATTATATTCACATATCCTTTTCTCAATCTTCTACAAAAAAATTCCTTGCTACTTTCATTCAAATAACATCACTAACATATGCACCTCTTAATCTCAAAATGATCTTCTATATATACATGAGCATCATTGCAAGCACTAACTAGGTTGGCCTAAATAGATGACGCCAAAGGGAATGCAAAATGCACCTTGTCGGAACACAATTCAAATTCAAATACCTTCGCACCACAAAATTGTGAGATATATATCAACATCGACCTATAATAGCCCCTTCTTACATTCACATTATAATTTTAATCTCCACAACCTTTTACATATTTTAGGTCAGCCAGGCATAAGACATAAAACATAATGCTTCAATTGATCAACATACATAGAACACGTGGATCACAAAATATCATGCCAGATAAAAATATTAACCCATAGACACTTGTAAACATCATCCCAAAACCACAAGGCCAAGCACACACTCGTGAAGAATTGCAGACAGAAAAGGGCATGCACATTGCACTGAAAAATGAGAACACTCTACATATAGAACTTCTATCATATGCAACTTTTGAACCATTTGTCTAGACCAACTGAAATTCTAGATTTAGGCACTAATATCATCACAAAAAACAAATTGGAATCACAAAGAGGGATCTGTACATGCGATGAAATGTGAACTAATCTACAGAGGGCACAAAGAGCAAAAAATGTCAACGCAGACACATAACATAAGTAGTTAATTGTGAATTAGTTCAACTGAGTAGAGTATTCTTCATACCATTTTGATATTCACATTGTAATGTTGACATCAATGAAAAAATATGTCTTCATTTTTTCAACAAGAATAACTTATGAGAAAAAAATCTTGAGTAAATAAAATAACTCAAGATATATATAATTATTCCTCTAATATTGACATATAGGAGGTATATACATTTAAAACATTTAGTTCATGCAAAAATATTGACATACATACATGTAACATAAGAATTTGGATATTTCATCTTCACCAATTATACTCAACAAATTCAACTACAAAATTATTAAATATATTTACATTTATTACACCAATAGCCCCATTAAAAAAAATATTAATATAAATACCTTATTTTAGATTGCTATACTTGTCACATAACCTTCAGTTTTACTTTCAATACAAATTTTTCAAATAGTTTAATATTATCTTCTTTGTACTATTGTGGAAGCAAAATTAGTAAAAAATTGACAATGAATATTCTTACGAGTTGCATGTGAGAGTAAAAATCCAAGAAATTAGTGTCATATATTGGCTAAGGTGGCCAACATGAGGAATCATTCTAATTTTTGATGAAAATGACTAAAAATTAAATCCACATTAGCTATAAAACCACATTTTTCAAATTATGATGCACACATGTATATCATGACCAACAAGAAAATTCATGACAAAAAATTGCTTCACACCAAAAAATGATATTATTTATCTAATATAAATACAATATAATTATATAATTACTCCACTGAATCATCTTCCTCTTCCTCTTCCAAAGTTTCCTCTATCTTTGGAGTAGTCACTCCTTCCTCTACCTCCTTGGGTAAGTACTTGCTTCTTCTTGCTTATCTTGATAACCATGTTTAAGATTTGGCTGTCCTCTTCTTCTAGAATTGTTCTATCTTTTAGAAATATTTTTATCTGCCTTCAATGTGAATAGATAGGCTTCTTCTATATTGGTAATTATTACCATGGGGTAAGTTCATGGAAATGAGGGAGCAAAAAAGGGTCTTAAGTGGTCACTTTTTTCTAAAATAAGGAAAGACTAATCTTGGATGATAAATTGAAGATAGTTATATGCTCAAAATTTGAAGACACAACAAGAAAAAGAGTCATAGTTCTCTAAATATACTTTCTAAACTACTAACTTTTTATGAAAGTGGTGGATTTTAAGGTGTTCAAAAGGGGGAGCATACAAAGTGCTCCTGTTTCTATAAAAAAACATAACATAGCATTCGGTGTGCTACCCTTAAAACGTTTAACTTTCTTTTAATATTTAAAAAATTGCTTCAGTAAGAAATTAGCTAAAAGGATGTAGTTGATGCCTACTTTTTCTACTAAGTTTTTAATGAATATTTATTTTTTTACTAATTTTTAAATTAAAAACATCCTAAAAAACAAAGAATGAGTGTGCTCCCCCCAAATTTTATAGAAAACTAATAAAAAATTGTTATTTTTTGACTATGTATAGAACGAAGTCTAGTTTTTGAAAATATAATGTATTTAAAATTTTGATGAATGACTAAAAAATGAAGCCAAAAATACCATACGTAGGTTTTTGACAAAAAATGGAGACACTAGCAAAAAAAATTAAAGATCAAAATATTGACATATTTGAAATGTGAAAAAGTTACATGGTTAGAAAGCTAAGAGAGATGAACATTACTATGTCATTTTTTGGTCCTTGACATTGAAACACATGTAAAACTGATGGAGAGCACACTTGGTATTGTGTCAAATTTTTTACAATTTGAAAAAACATGTTTGCAGATGTTGAAATGTTAGTCCAACCCTAAGGGTTGGAAATGCCCAAGGTAGAAAATAATGTGAGCGCGCTATAATATGCTTGAATTATTGTTTTCCTAGGTTCCCATAATGCAAGTGCGTTATGAGGTGAGTATGTTAATGCACTCGCATTATTGTGAAGGAAAAATATTCTTCTCCCTCTCACTCTCTCATTCCCTCTCCCTCCCCCAAGCTCTAGGCCTATCTTTCTATCTCTCTCCCTCCCTCTCTCTTTTTCCCTCTTTAGATATCCATCTCTCTCTAGACCTATCTCTCTACCTCTCCCTCCCTCCTTCCTTATTTTCTCTCTATCTCACCTCTCTCTTCCTATCTTCTCTCTCACATCTCTATCTCTCTCCCCTCGTTACCTCTCCCTCCCTCCCTTTCTCTCCCTCCTTCCTTTGATCTCTCTCTCTCTCTCTCTCCATGTTTTCTCTATCTCACCTCTTTATCTCTCTCCCCTCACTACCTAGCCCTCCCTCTCTCTCTGCCTCTCCCTCCCTCCATTTCTCCCTCTTTCCCTCTCTCTCCCTCTTCTTTCCCTCCCTCCCTCTCTCTATCACTCTCTCTCGCTCCCTCCCTCCCTCTCTCTATCACTCTCTCTCTCTCTTTCCCTCTCTCTCTCTCTCCCTCTCTCTCCCTCTCTCCTTGTATAATGTATAGTGTTTAGAGTTTTACCTCCCTCCCTCTCTCTATCACTCTCTCTCTCTCCCTCTCTCTCCCTCTCTCCTTGTATAATGTATAGTGTTTAGAGTTTTAGGCTTAAGGTTTAGGGTTCATGGTTTGGGGCCTAAGGTTTTGGGTTTATGATTGGTGATGGAGGGTTGAGTGTGGAACCTACCTCTATCTCACCCTCTCTCTCTCTCCCCTCTCTACCTCTCCCTCCCTCACTCCCTATCCCTCTATCTCTTTGTATTGTTGTCTTTCTTTGTCTTTGTCTCTATCTCTATCTCTATCTCTATCTCTATCTCTATCTCTATCTCTATCTCTATCTCTATTTGTCTCTATCTGTCTATCTCTCTTTGTCTGTCTTTGTCTCTCTATCCATCTATTTGTCAAATTGTCTATCTCTCCTCTCTCCTCTCTACCTTCCTCTCCTCTCTACCTCCCTCTCCTCTCTACCTTCCTCCCCTTTCTACCTCCTACCCTCTCTCTTTCCTCTCTCTCAAATTTCTACCTCCCTCCCCTCTCTACCTCCTACCCTCTTTCTTTCCTCTCTCTCTCTCTCTCACATCTCTACCTCCCTCCCCTCTCTACCTCCTATCCCCTCTCTCTCCTTGTCTTCTCTATGTCACCTCTCTATCTCTCTCCCTCACTACCTCTCCCTCCATCCCTTAATATTTTGTACCTCTCTCTCCCCCATCACCCTCCCCCTTCCTCCTCCCTCCTCCTCTCTTTGTTCTCATTTAACATACTTTTAAATTTTAGGGCTTAAGGTTTTAGGGTTTTAGGGTTTCAGTATAGGGTTTAGGGTTTTAAGGTTTGATTTGTTTAAGGGAGGCTTGAGACGGCACCACCTCTTTCTCTCACTCATCTCTCCCTCTCTACCCTCCCTCCCTCCCTCCTCCTCCCCACCTCTCCTCCCCTACCCCTCTCTCTTTCCTCTTTGTATTCTCTCTATCAC
This sequence comes from Sequoia sempervirens, assembly GCA_007258455.2. Taxonomy (NCBI): domain Eukaryota; kingdom Viridiplantae; phylum Streptophyta; class Pinopsida; order Cupressales; family Cupressaceae; genus Sequoia; species Sequoia sempervirens. The sequence continues at coordinate 75,802,900 of VDFB02000002.1, read as the reverse complement.
CTCTATATAATTCTTCCCTTTCTACCTCCTTCCTCCCTCAGACCTCTACCTCCCTCCCTCCTCAGAACCCCCTCCCTCCTCTTCCTCCCTCTATATCTCTAAATTATCTCATGGTTTTAGTTTTAGGTCCCCAGGGTTTAGGAGTTTCTAGGTTTATGATGGATGATTTTAGAGATTAAATTTAATTTTTGAGCTTTTAGGGTTAGCGAATAGTGTTTAGGTTTTAGGGTTTAGGGTTTATGATGGAGGTTTAGAGATCAAATTTAACTTTTGGGGTTTTAGTGTTAAATTATTAATGTTAGTTTTTAGTGTTTAGTGAATAGTGCTTAGGGTTTAGGAATTAGGGTTTATGGTTTATAGTTTAGGGTTTATTAAATGGAGGGTTCAACGTTAAGGGTTTATGGATTAAATTTAATTGATAAGGTTTTAGTGTGAAATATTATTAATGTTAGGTTTTAGGGTTTATGGTTTAGAGCATATAGTTTAGGATTTAGGTTTTAGGGATTAAATTAAAATTTTAAGGTTTTAGTATTAAAAATATTAATGTTAGGTTTTGTTGTGCATGTTTTTCACACATGCCCCACTGAGGGCAGGGACCCCATCTTTTGCTCGAGTCAGGTCATTTCAACCTTGTCTCATTCTACGCACCCCTGTTTCCCAGCCTAGGTTGGCCCTAAGCCTAAAACGACCAATTTCATGTTGGCCAGATTCACCTAGCTAGGTTTCACTAAGTCATTTTCCCTTACGGGCTCAGTCTTGCGGGCTTCCATTTTCTTTTCGCTCAACGTTCGTTGGCCCTTGTGGACCTGCATTCGTGGGTTTCCCTTTGTTGTTCGCCATTGCGCCCCGCCATTTGCCTACAACCGAGCCCCGACGTCCGCCTGACATGCGGACCCCACACCCATGTTTGTTGTTGCATCCTTCGTGTTCCGCAGACCCGCAACTGCCAGTTGCCCTAGGTGAGACTCCATTCCCATTTCGTGATCCTCACAGCAGCCGACCCTTGACATCCGCCCACGTGGTGAGCTCCACGGTTGGTTCTTTCATCTTTGCTGTTGCTGCAAACTGCCCGACCCCGTTACTTCAAAATGCCTAAGTCCAAACGTTTGCGGGTCTTCACGCGTGGTTTTCGCTACCCGACCTCCATCGCATGACGACTAAGCTCTATTGAGTCCTTGCCTGCCGGTGGGTCCACCCTCGTAGGTTCCATCATATGGGAGGCGTTTTCCCTGATGACCGTTTCCTCAACGAAAAACCTTTACTGCCTTCCGCTGTGCGGGTTCATGGGCCACCTATGTCATTTCCTCACCGCAGGCCCTGGTTAATCTTTTTTCATTTCCTCAACGACATTCTTTGAGCATTCGCTCACCAGTTTCCATCCGAACGCATTACCCTACATTCCTTTAAGCGGTGGCTGACTACGTGGGGCCCGCTATGAGGGCTTCCGTCTATGTCATGGCGTTTCTTCTATGCCCATCATGTGTCGCCTTCCCGCACAGTTATTCTCACATGTTCCTAAATAAAAGCATTGTCTACGAACTCTGCTATCCATTTCGCTACTCAAATGATACTAACTAGGGTGCTCCCTCAATTTCTCCTTGTGTGCCCTTCTACAATATACCCGTGCGATGACGTTGCTTCAGAGGTTACAAATTGAAGAGAACGAATTGAGGATGAGTAATCTATACACCCTGCGGGATTTTACGTCAGGGGAGCCGTTGTTCACCTAGCTGTCATATAGGCAACGTCCCTATATCTGTCGCCCATAGATTTCTTATCACTACACCCAACACCACTGTACTGAGAACGCATTCAAATGGATGGTAATAGAATTGCGGGAGTATTTAGCGCTAGGATAAATTTGTGCCTAAGTCAATGGGCGCTGAGCCAAGTCATTCAAGAGGAGGCCATCTTAGATTATATAAGGAAATGGAAATGAGCTATGAGGGATGTTTGAACTGGTGACATTTTGTAGGCCTTGACAATCATGTATGCAGGCCCCACCCTTCTCTTGGCCGCCGTTTGAACTGGCTTTGGATGACTTTTGCATAGTGGACCTCCACCTTGTGGAGTCCATTACCTTCGCTGACGTTCAGGTTGCCTTCTCCAAGCTATCACTCGTGGTTCGTCCCTTAGTAATGTGTGGCCCTTCTACTTTCACAAACATTGGCAAAAGACCTTTGAGTGGACATGTCAAACACTCAATAATTAAAGGCGATCTTGCAGATTGGTCCTTACTAATGGCACTCAAGACACAACCACTCTAGGGTAGGGCATTCATTGAGATTTGAAAGTTGTGTGGGTGATGAACGATCACGTTGTGGGGATCATAACATGGGAAGTTGTTGGTGCTTCGTCATGTTCTCTGCAGCATTCTAAGCCCGACAACCCACATCCTTCTGTCTGTGATCCCGACGAAAATCACCTATGCAGGTCGCCGCCAACCCACAACCGTCTTCGTCGGAGCCTTCCCTATAATATTATCACAACCTTTTCCCATATGACTGCCATAACCAACATGTCTGCATTGTCACATCTAGGTGAATGATGAAGCAAGTTAATTTGACGTAGAAATTGATTCCTAAGTATTGATAATGCGGGCATTGAGGAATGAAGGGAATGTGCTAATAGACCGCATGATCTTAGTCACTGATTAATGTTGTTGAAGAAAGCATAGGTTTGAGTGAGTCGATATGCGGAGGTGGTGGGTCTCGTTATTCCACCCTTGCTAGCTATGAGCATTTGATCATGAAGAAATGGTTTCAATTGATTAAAAGGAAAAGGACCAGCCCCATGTCATCCATATCTGCCAATGAAGATCTTTGAGGCTGAATCATGAAGAAAGGAGAAGGATCGGTGAGGGGGATGACTTCTTGTGTTCTCTCTGTCGATGCGGGTGATAATCCATGGGAGGATGCCTTGGCAAGGCCGTTACAAGAATGACAAACAAATGACAGCCTTGCAACATATGAGACCCAAAATTGGCAGTGCCGTTCAATGGCTTTTCCACAGTGTTCCCATTCTCTTCGTCGTTGGCGACGGTGTTCTCTTACTAGCACCCTGCATCCATTCACCCACACCATCCTTGGATGGATGCCACCCAGTCGAAACTCGCCACTTCCATTGCTGTAGAGACCCCACCACTTAAGTCGCTCCCTCACAGAAATATAATGGCAGTCGTCCACATTATTTCTCCCGCAACAATTATGTGTGTAGGCTTCACTGGTCCAATCACCATCACCTCCATTGCTTGAGTGATAGCATGGAAGTATTGAGGCCATCACCTATGCGAGAACCGCTATGTGGGTCTTTGCTTGTTGAACACCGTTTCCTTCATGACCTCCACGCTTCAGATATATGCTTTCTATCTCCCGCATCCATGAGGGATGTGGATCCCGCATCTCGTTTGGACGTTCAGGCGATGACATCTAGTGCACCTTCTCTATGACAGTGATAACAAGCCTTCTTCCCGTTGACTCTTGATGTCCATGCACTTTACAAGGGTGGGAGCCATGACTGATGATGCGTTGTAATTTCGGTTTAGGTATTGATAGCGACTCCCCTGCGTATAAGCTCACAACTCATTTGTCCATCTTCTTGACTCGGTCATCTTCTGCCAGTGTTATTGTATCTGCAAGGCTTGCTCCCTGTTGTGCATAAGGGTGATATAAATGTCGATCTTTGTATTCACAAGATTTGTGTACTATGATGGGAGCCACTCCAATATAATTGAAAAGTGCGAGATAGGGATGAAACAATGAGTGTGGCATAGCTGAATAGAAAGAAGCAATTAATTCGAGAGAAAATGATAATCAGTGGAAGCGGGCTGGTGGTCAAAGTAATACCAAAGATCAAAGTTTGATTAATGTGATCAATGACGAGCTCCATTGTGATCAGGTTCGGGTGAGAATGAGTCTCGATTAGTAGAATTAATGAATTATTCTTTGGACAAAAGGATAAAAGGTTCATAGGGAGACGACAATGAAACAAATTAATAGTCAATTTATGGAGCGGAGGTAGTAATGTGCGGGGAGCCACAATCTTCAAGGCCATTTCCAAATGACCATCCTATGGCAGCATCCAACCCTCTTTGGCTTGACGATGACCTGCAATATGGGTTTTGACACCTCTGAGGACGTCCGCTCATGAAAAATATAATCAAATACCATGATGACGAATATCCTTTTGATCTCAAGGACTATTGTAATAGATCATGAGATGCTTAATAACAAATTAACATGGAATCATTCCAAGGAAAAGGAGGGGAAATCTAATCTAGCCGCTTTGCAAGCAATCCATGAAATATGATTAACTTCTATGATTGAATTTTAAAGCTTTATCTTGATCCTAATTTTCCTTATGTGCAGGTATGCTTGCGTAAGGAAGATGATATACACCTAGGCTTATTCAGATGACCAGCATACAGAAGCTCACTAGATGGGACAAGGTTAAAAGATACTATATCATGAAGATTCGTGTATGAAGAGCACAAGGAGGGGACTAAAGATATCAAAGAAAGGAATCTGCTTGATATACCAAAGGAGGTCCGATTTCCATAAAACAAAGACCCTGAATACTCATGTTAAGGAAGTTAGCAATGCAAAGTTAGATGGCTATTTTCCAAAACTAGAGGTAAGAGGAGAAGCTATTTTCTTCTTCGCCAAACGATTGTGATTCATCCGGGGTTGTCCCTTAAACCAAAAGTGGCCGATCCATTGATGCAAGTCATCGTCAGGGCCCGCTTGATCTAATGAACAATGTCACGAACACATAAAAAAAAAAGTAGCCTTCAAGTAGTTACAATACAGTGAAAAGGAAAATCTACTAAATTACAAACTGCTACAACACCTAGGGCACTATAAGAAAAAATAGGCTAAGGAAAAATTATGTATTTTAAATTGCTAGATAATGGATGGTAGGTGAAACCCTAGTGTAATCAAATCTGAGCCACACAATGTAATTCATTCCTAGCCATTCATTTGGGCTTTGGAAAACTATAAATACAGGTCTCCCCTTCATTTGTAAATGGTTGGAGAGCTGGTGTAAAGGAATTCTACAGCAATAGAGAGCTACATTGCATGATTTATGGATGTTTCTCTTGTATTTCTTCATTATGCATGTATGGTTCTACTTCCCTATTAGTTTAGTTGTTAGTTTCTTGAATGAAAGTGATGATGGTGTTTGTTGTTACTGTATTTGATGAATTTCCAACTCATGATTTTTGTGGTTTGTTGATGATGAATCACTTTGTAAAACTAGTCTGAGCTTCCTTACTTTATTGTTGCAACTTAGTTCAATTGCATGTTCATGATGTGTGTATGCAATCTGAAAATCTGTAGTCCTTAGAAGATTGCATTGGTTTTGTGTAACTGTAGGATCCTCTTGGCCAAGCAAAACCTAGTTTAGGGAGTTTGTGTACTGTAGCAGCCTACATGATCACTGTTCATTCGTAGTTTTAGGTCTAGGAACTTCCTCTCTTCCCTACCCCTTTTCCTTTTTTTAAATAAGTAACCTAAGCTAAGGTTCATTGCACATTGTACAGCCAAATATCAATATGAAATAGGAGTTTAAGACTGTTGTTTGAACCTGCAGCAATTGAACAACCATTTCCACATCTTAAGAACTCCATTTGTAGATCCAACTTCCCCACTTTGTGACTCATTCGTAAGTTTTCCTTGTGATTCCAGCAAATCACATGAATCAACTGAGGTATTCCAAGCACTACCAAGACCTGACATTAGAGACCTTGGGATAGTGTTCTGCAATTTGATTGTAGAAGATTGTCTTTTAAGAGAGGTGATGCACCTATGCATTACCTGTGTTGAGAAGTGCATAAAAAACACATCAACATGTTTTAGGGTTTAGGGCATGGTATTTAGTTTTAGAGCCTAGGGTTTAAGGTTTACAGTTTAGGGTTTAGCTTATATTGTTTAAATTTTAGGGCTTAATGTTTACTCTCTCCCTCTCTCCCTCTCTTCATCTCTATATTTTTTTCTCTCCCTATCTCTCTCTAGATTAATCATGGTTTAGGGTTTATGATGGAGGGTTTAGAGATTAAATTTATTTTTGTAGGTTTTAGTGTTAAATTATTAAAATGTTAGGTTTTAGGGTTTAGTGAATAGTGTTTATGGTTTAGGGCTTAGGTTTTAGGGTTTAGAGCTTAGGGTTTATGATGGAGAGTTCAATGTTGAGGGTTTAGGGATTAAGTTTAATTTTTAAAGTTTTAGAGTTTAAAATTATTAATGTTAGGTTTTAGGGTTTAGGGTTTGTCATACATTGTTTAGAGTTTAGGGTTTAGGGTTTATGGTTTTGGGCCTAGGGTTTAGGGTATACAATTGATGATGGAAGGTTTAGGGTGGTACCTACCTATCTCTCACCTTTCTATCTCCCCTCTTTATACCTCTTCCTCCCACCCTCTCTTTCTCTCTTCTTCTCTCTAACTCACTTCTCCATCTCTCTCCCATCACTACCTCTCCCTCTCTCAATCCATTTGTTTATCTCTTAGTCACTCATCTCTCTACTTATACCTACCTACCTCTCTCTATCACTCTCTCTCTCTTTGTGTCTCCATCTATCTTTATTTGTGTACATGTTTGTGTTTCTCTCCCTCCTCTCCCTTCCTTTCTCCCCCTTCTCTCTATCTCTCTATCTCTCTCTATTTTCTCTAATTATCCTTGTCTCTTCAAATGTGAATTATCCATACATTTTATAACATGAGTGCGCTATAGCACACTCATTTTTTAAGGAGACAAAATTTAAAATAGTAAAAAGGGTCAGTGCAGGATCATGGGGGTCCAAACTAGGCCCTTAAGTGGCAATGAAAATTTAGAAAAAATAGAGTTAGAAAACTTGACATAAAAATTTGAATAGGTTATTAACATAATTTGAAAAATATGTAAGAAAAATTTGTTGCAAATTGAATGTAGTTTCTAAGATATTCGTCATTTTTTGGAGAAAAATAAATTTATTTTGTGAAAATTTGAAATTTCAATGCAGTAGTAATAAATTTTTAAGAAAAAAATAAAAACAGGTGTATGTTTGACAAACCTAAGTACAAGCAAAAAAAATAGTTTTTTTTGAAACTTTCAATATAAGTAGAGGACACATGCCTGGATGTGTCATATTTTTTTTGTAATTTTTTTCCAGTAAATAATTAGTTATGATTTTTTTATTAGAAATTTAAAAAAATATTAAAACTTGTTTGTCTGACCACCATAACTTGGTAAATTTTTTATGAAATTCAATTTTTTTTATCCTATAGTATGGGAAGCATAGAATGTATCATGTCTTTTAGATTCAAAAAATGTAAAATCGTTTGAGAATTATAGATGTTTTTCAATCAGCCTATCAATTAGAACTTTAGTCATAATGCATGTAGAAAATCAATAATAGTTATCTAATAAATTCAAAATAAGGCATATATTATATTTGTGGAAAGATGACAATTTGATTAATAAACCCTTTTCATTAAATCAAATTTGGACAAAAAAGGTCATCAACACAAGGGAAAACTCTAGAAAACTAAGGAAATTTTCTAAACACATTTTTGTAGTTGAATTTCTAGGTATGACACCCCAAGCCAAATCCCAAGGCTATAGAATTTTTTAGACAAAATGGATGTCTGTTCTTATGGGCATATAACAAATATCCGTTACGTTAAGTGTTTTTAAAATATTTTGTATTATTAATATATAATATTATCTATTAATTTTACATAATATATATTATATTATATAATTGTGGCAACAAAAAAGTATCCCTTTACTTTTCCTTGCTTGTTTGGGCCCTCCTTGTTAAATTGAGCATTAATGTTGCCTTAATTTAGTGTTATAATGTGTTTGACACATTCAAATTAGGTCTTGGGCCCTTGTGAACTAAATAGACTTAATTAAACCTTATTGAAGGTGTTGTAAAGTGTTGTAACACACTTTCACACTTTTCTAGGGTTTTCATAAATAATTGGGCTTCTTTATGCTTTAATTGGCCTTATTTTGCATCCAAAAGCCTCATTTAATGCATCTTTTCGAGGATAATCTTGACATAAATTAACATCCAATCATAATTCAGGTGTTTTTAGGTTGTGTGGCCCACATTTAGTGATTTGGGACTCATACGCCACACCTTGGGTGTATAAGTCCCACCTAGGTTTTTGGGTCCCAATCTGAGTTTTGCACCTTTCTAAGAATTTTTGAAAATTGTCCCATAATTAATGCCTAATGGGACTCATACGCCACTTTAGGCATATGAGTCTCATGTTTCCAAAAATAAAAATTAATTCAAATTCTTGGTGGGATTTTATTCTCCTAGATCTGATGTCGGCTTGTAGTGTTGTAATTTTGAGAAATTTGGCACAATTAAGTATAAATACAAGGTTCTTTCACTCATTTTCACCTAATACTTTCATGAGATCATTTCTAATAGCAAATTTTCATTCACAAGAGTATTCAAGTGTTTACAAGGGAATTCAAGAGCATTCAAGGGCTAATTATCAAGTGTTTTAAAGCATTATTCAAGTATCAAGCATCATGTCAAAGTCATCATGCATCATGTTTGTTTTTGAGCTAACATTTGTGATGTAGGGTTTCATGATTCAAGCTAACATTCAACTCAAGATATATCACATTCAATCAAGAGTCAAGATCTACATCCATTGGAGCCATTTTATACATGTTTGCATCCCCTTATTGCTATGGTTTGGTGAGTTGCAACATTATATATTGTTTATTCATCATTCTCCTTTCCTATTTCATTTCATTTCAAGGTTTGATTACCAAAATGGGGTTTGACCAAGGCAAACCCCTTTCTACTAACAAAACAACAATTTTCCCTCTATTTAGTGTGTGATTTGAAGGTCTAGATTGAAGACACATTGAAGAGAAATTTTGGAGAAAGTTGTCAAAGTGTTCAAAGTTGTCAAAGTTTTCAAAGTTGTCAAAGTTGTCACCTTGCATTAGAAATCATTGGAAGACTTCTACAGGTTACAAATCAGGGTTTCAAATCTGAAAATCGATTGGAAAGGACAGAGTAGACATTAAGGAGTAGATTCATACTTTGAATTTTTAGAAAACCCTAATTGGACTGATACACCAATCTTGGCATATGAGTCCCAATATAGGCAGTTTTGGACACCCTTTTTCCAGATTTTAGTTTTTTTCCCATAAGCCCTAATTTGGGACTAAATCACCCAGTTGGCATATGATTCCCAGTTAGATTTAAATTCAATGCTTTCAACATTTCAGAGCTTCATTCATTCTTCTTCAGGTTTCCAGGTGCACACATTTCATCTGGCAGTTCTTTGTTTTGATTTTCTTGCATTTCTAGGTCATTTAGTGGAAGATTGCATCATATTAGGGTTAAGCATTTGGAATTGCATTTCATTTGTCTTTCCAAGCCCTAGCTTGGCGGTGAATCCCTCATTAGTTCATAATCATACCTTAGGACAACCCTATTACAAGATCTCTTTCTTTTTTGTATATCTTAGGTTGAGATCTTTAGGGTTTCCCTTCAATGAAATAATTGGAAAGAGGTGCTTGCTCTATGTCCTAAACCATAAGTAGAAAATATCCCCTATTTGTGTTGTTTCAATAATATATACTATATATTATATAATATAATATATTATATATACTATATTATATACTATATATTATATATATAGTTATATATAATATATTATATATTATATATAGTATATATATGATTGGTGAATGCTTTTGACTGGAACTATGAACTAGTGAGGCCAAAAATAAGGGATCTCATCCCCAACATGAACACAATTGAACAATCCAATCCCACAGGAACGATAGCCCAATAGGGGTCCAAAGCCTGTGAGCATGGTATCCCAACAAGGGCATAAAGTCCGCAAGCACACCCACCTAGTGAGGGGTTGGACCTCAAATATGAATGCTTGTTACATGGCATGAATTCCATAGACAACCTCAGCATTACAGGTTAAACCTACAAATTTTTGAACCTTGGTGGCCACAACAACAACACCACCACTTAACCATCACACTGTGTGATGAACCCCCATAATATATATTATGTATTATATATTATATAATATAATAGCAGTATGTTGGTGCATATGCTGTGCAGAGTGCAGAGAATTTAAGTGGGGTGGGATGGGATTAGAGGAGGACAAGTGAAAGAGACATTAGGTGCTGGTGGGGGAGGAGGGTGGGGGAGGGGAGGGCAGGGAGGGAGGGAGGAAAAGAATTATAGGTGGGGGGAGGGAGGGATGGGGTGGTTATAAGGCAGGGTGGGAGGGCGAGGATGGTGGAGGGCTGAGAGGGGAGTGAAGTGGGGTGGGAGGGCAGAGAAGTTATCGATTAAGGTGGGGCTCATGAGGATCAGGCAGGATCAAAATCGTAATCGATCTATCAACATCGATCAGATCAGGCGTTTCAAATCAGGTCGAAATCGATCAATCAAAGATCAGGAAATCCGGCATCAATCAATCAAATCCGATCAAAATCACGGCGCGTCAAAGGCAAATCAGATCAAAATCAATCAGGATCAATTCCGTCGAACGAGATCAGAGCGAGAAATCAAACGCTTGGCGAATCGATCAAGTCAGGCGTCAGTGCGCAAGATCAATAATCAGGTCAGGCGAGATCAGGATCCAGAAAAATCAGCGAATCAGCCTCAAGATCAGGCTGCGTCATCGATCAGATCAAAATCGCGCAGATCCATCAAACATCCGAGACGGCATTCAAATCCGCAGATCAAAAAGAATCAGAAAAAAGATCAATAAAATCAAGGAACATCAAAAAATAAATCAAGGAAAAACTCTTTTGCAGCGGCAGATCCTCAGTATCCGTCCGGACGACAAAGTAAAAAGTCGATCTCATCAAATCAGATCGGATCAAAACGTCCGTCAGGTGAAAGATCAGAAAAATCTCAAAATCCGGAAAGATCCGGAAAAACCAAAAATCAAGATATCAAAATCAGATCCGGATCAAAAAGATCATCAAATCCGAGAATCAAAAATCGCGCGATCAATCTCCATAATTTGAGTAGGGGGAGTTACAAATTTTTTGTTTTAACACCTTCTGTTGTTACAAAATGAGATACAAATAGAGAATAATGAAAATAGAACAAGTACACAAACACAATAACAACAAATATACGTGGAGAAAACCCTTTCGGGTAAAAAACCCCACCCTCCAAAAGCACGATACTTTCTCTATTACTTCAAATAATGAATACAAGATATCATGAAGTACAAAGCTTCTGCAACAAGTGCTTCAACACGAATGCCTATTTTGGAGTGATACTAGTAGCACTTCATTACCTGTAAAAAAACTATGCATTCTACAACTCAGGGCTCTCAATAAATAGAGTGTTACAAGCTTCAAAAAGCATCTAGAAGGTGAGGGGTGTCCAAATCCACATGGCACAATTTCCAACACCTTAGAAATGCATTTGGACACATGTACAATATTCCCTTAAACCCCTTACAATGGTAAAAAATGCAAATATTCTTCTTCCAAGCTTGGGTGCCTAGAATATGCTGAAAATAGCTTATGAAAGATGCCTTACCACTGACATAGGATATGTCATAAATCTTCCATAGAATATGTCATAGGATATGTAAGAGAATATGCCATAATTGACTAAAAATAATTGATTCTCTTACATCCTGTCATAACCCATCTTGGGCGCCAACTTTCTCCATGTATTCAAATATGCCTTATGATGTGTCATATAATTTGTCGTATGTCATAGATTCCAAAGTGAGAAACCTATGTCCACTTGGGATAATGATGTGTCATCTAGTCACTTCCAAGGGGGATGCCACCCAGTCGATGGGTCCCAATTTGTGACATGACACCATAGGAATTTAAATAATACAAATAAATACCTTAATTACATCCATTAAATCAATGTTAGGACTCTAAGGTTGAGATACCTTAATCCCAATATTCTCCCACTTGTTGAAGACCTGCTGAGAGTCATACAAAATCATTTGCTCAGGGCCCTGAGGCCCATGGAGTCAGAACACCATCTATTTTTTTTTGTGCTCATTGGCTTTTTCAGTGCATCTGCAACATTCACCAAAGTGTCAACCTTCTACAAGTTCACCTTCCATCCTCTACCATATCATGAAAAAAATGATAGTGTACATCAATGTGCTTTGTTATGGCATGGATGGTAGGATTCTTTGCTAGAAAAATTGCACTTTGACTGTCATAACAAATACTAATCTATCCTACATCTAAACCAATATCATAACACAATCTATTAAGCCAAATATCTTTCTTACAAGCATGAGTGGCTTCCATATACTCTACTTCTATCATGGAAAATGTGACTAGAGCTTGCCGCTTACTCATCCAACTGATAGCACCACCAAACATCATAAACAAACAACCACTGGTGGATCTTCTACTGTCAATGCCACCTGCCCAATCTAAATCCACATATCCTTGAATGCTCATAGAATGGTTAGGTCTAGTAGGATAACCATGAAAACACAAGGCATACTCAAAAATACCCCATAAATATTGGAACACTCTTTTAACCGCATCCCAATGCACCCGTCTAGGATTAGCCATAAAATAGCTAAGGACTCCCACTACTTAGATAATGCCTGTATCATACACACCATCACATACATCAGACTACCAACTACACTTGCATATGGTACTTTGGCCATTCCCTCCATCTCAATAGGAGATTTTGGACAATCATTCATAGAAAGCTTTGCCCCTGCATCATAGGAATGACTAATTGTCTGCAATCTACCACGTTGAATCTCTCTAGCACAGAGTTCACATACTTGCTCTAGCTTAACCAAAGCTTTTTATTAGCTCTGTCTCTCATGATTTTTTCTCCCAAAATGTACCTAGCTACACCTAGGTCTTTCATCTCAAATTGTGTTGACAACTAAAACTTCAAATTTGAAATCATACTTTTACCATTCCCAATAAACAACATATCATCTACATATATGAAAATAATGAGAATGTGACCATTATCAATTTTAAAGTACACACTATTACCTGATTTTTAGATTTCAGCTGAAATCAAGTTTAGTGTTTATTCTTTGTGTTTTCTTAAACATTTAAAAGATAAACCATAGTATGCTAGTTTTAATATGCATGACAAAGATTGTCAAATGAAACAGATTACATTTTTTTTTCATTCCAATGTTTCAATTACAACAAATGAGAAAAGAGAATCATATATATACAAATATAATCTTTTATTGATAATCCTAAAGTGTACATGTTCCTCACAAGCTAAGGGACTAACTTTACTTATTCAATGGAAATATGAAACAATTTATACATGAATAAGTAAAAAACAAACATTGTGCATATAAGAATAGAGACTAGTCATTTCCTGAGAATGACTAGTTACAAAGTTGCCCGCTTGCCTTGCTGCTACTGTCCCAAGCTACTTGTGTCCTCCCTAGCTCCATAGTGCTCCTAGCTCCTGCATCTGGAAAACCAATGATATTAGAGCAAGGCTCTAAGAAATGAAAGATCTCAATCCTTACATACACACCTACCTATGCATGTATAAAATGATCCATAAGTGCATTAAATAAGAATGTAAACCTTGGATGTCCTGGAAAACAACGAAGTCATCAAACAAATCCAAAATATGCATCTATTTTTCTAACTTGTTTGCTTCATGTGTAGATTTAGGATAAGTCTGGTTATTGTTCTGATTCAGTTAAATACAACATGTGCAATAAATGTGGCTCCCATGAGGGTAGAGCTCAACATGCCTTGAAAGAAAAAGGAAATTGAGCAATTTGATCAAAGATTTACCTATTATCAATGCATTAAATCAATATGGAATCACACTAGTTGATCAAATTTCATTATTAGATTCAAAAGATGCAACACATTTTGCTAGATATGTCTTTCAATCTTCTTAAGTGGATCCATGATCCATTTTATAAAAGGAAGTAAGTGGTTTTGGAGATGCATCAAGTCCAATCATAAATGCATGCTACATGTCAATGCAAGGACAACATTAGTGGATATGCTCATAAATGTAGGGGTTTGGGTCATCATGGATGATCCAACATGGATAATGAGTATCATGCAAGAAATGGTAGTGAATAATGGAATTCATTAAGCAATCATGATTTAGGAGATGTATCATTTCTGAAGACAAGGCCATGAAGACAATCCTTATAAGTGTGAGGCAGACCTAAAAAGGAGATGATAATCATTTTAAATTTGTAAATGCTGGTACAGTACTAAGGCAGTGCAGTCCACTAGATGGACATTCATCACATTAAGACCAATGACCTCATCAAAGAGGACTACCATGAGAAATATAAAGAAAGGATAGTAGGGCAGTTAAGCATGACTGAATCCTTGCAAAAATAATGATAGTAATTTAGATGACATGGCAGTATTGATGCATGGTTCTATCTAAAGGGAACATTGAAATCTCCCCAATATAGAGCACAAGAACAGTGAGGAATTGTGCCAGTAATGGCTGTCTTCACCAAGGTGTAGTCAATAAACAAAAAAGAGCAGCCTCACATCACTACTGAATTTGACACCATTTTCCGATGGCCGTTCATCGGTCGTTCGACAAATCTTTGTCAGAAGAGAGACAAAATGGCAAAAATCTTTGCGTCGCTGTTTTTTTGTCGCAAGGCCGATGGCGAATTAAATGTCGAAATAATGGCGAAGAATCATTGGTCGATGGCATTGTGAAATGCCTCAGACTTTTGTTGGAATATCGACAAAAACTTTGTGTATCCACTAATAAATTACACCAAAAGTTCATCGCCAGTTCGATGAAATGGGAAAGCAGTAGCATCGAAACAACAGCAGACGTTCATTCCCATTTTGATGAAATGGGCAAGGAGTAGTGTAGAAAAAACACCAAGAGTTTGTCAACTTTTCGACAAAATTAGCAAGGAGTAGCGTCGGAAGAACACCAAAAGTTCATCGAAAGTGCGATGAAATGGACAAGGAGTAGTGTGGAAACAACGCCAAAAGTTCATCAAAATTGTGACGAAATGGGCAAGGAGTTACGAAGAAACCTTCATCGCAGCTATAGCAACTCCGTCGAACCTCTCTGTTGATTCATCGGTGGGTTTCGTCGAAATTGCGACGAAGCATCAATTTTTTTTTTTTAAATATTCATGAAAATGTACCATTGTGGAGACTAACGACTGATCATACATACAGACTGCATATTGTTTTGATGCTTCAAATGATGCATTTCTTATATTGAAAAGTGCATTACCCATTGAGCTTCTCTTTGTTTTGAGAATAGTTTAATATTCTCTATTTAATAGGCCAACCATGTGACGGTGGGCTCATTTGGCCCTCCCTTCCCCCACCTCCTCACATCACTCTCAATTCCCATACCCAATCATATAACATTAATCATTCATTCATCCATTAATAACATATAACATTCATTCATTAACATATAACATCTATTAATTAACATATTCACATTCATTCATTAACATATAATATTCATTCTTTCAGCTTTTACATATAAAAATATGGTTGTCATGATATGATTTTACAATCACTTTTTTGTTTCTTTTTTAAAGCTACATAAAGCTGAAGTGGAGTATCATTTTCTAAATCAATATGTGTCCCCCCTTTAGTTGTTCTACCCCCTGCTTGTGATCTTAATGTATGCGTAGTCGTCTACTCATGACGTGGATGCCGCTTCAAGGGGGGATCTACTACAATAAGAAAGAAATGTTAAACTGATATGTTTTATTATTATTGTTACAAGTATTTCATTAATTAAAAGAACATTAGAGTGGTTCTCTTTACCTGATGGGTCCACATCATGTTCCTGAACTTTTGTTATAAACTCATGCTCAACATGTTGAACACTCTCTAAATCCTGATCTGTAGTTGAAACATGATAGGTTACATTAATTAATACACCAATTGAAATTAAGAGAACATGAGGGTGGTCCTCTTTACCAATGGGGCCACATCATGTTCCTAATCTTCTCTAGCCTGATAATGCTTAACACGTTAATCACGCTCTACATGCTCTAAAGTTGAAACATGAAAGGTTACATTAATTAATAGACCAATTGCAATTAAAAATGTTTAAAAGAACTTTAGAGTGGTCCTCTTTACCTGATGGGGCCACATCATATTCCTGATCTTCTCTAGCCTGATCATGCTCAACATGTTGATCACGCTCTACATGCTCTAAAGTACTGGGATGCACACCATGATCTTCATCTGCACATTCTGCTCCACCCTCACCAGGCTACATTCCAATGTCAAGTGCAGTATATATTATCATTGCTTGAATGTTTAAAACAAATAGGCATGTAATTACTTTATGGTGGAAATTAATATTGAATAGATTACACAAGTATTCAATTTTAAATAAACTTTATTGAGTTTATTTACCTGCGTGTCGGATGCAATGGAAGATTGTGTTTTCCCAGTCAAGACTCTTAGGCGTTCAGCCACGACTCCATAGCCTTGTTGGAAGGCAATCTTCAGGTCATCTTTTGTGGGAACTCTGTTGAATTCAAAGCCCTAAATTTTTGCATAAGATCATGAATTTTGTTTCTATGGTGTGATAAAACCAAAATTGTTTTCTTAATTTATTATAATTTGATGCAATATTTCACTATTGATACTTACAATCATGCTAATTTCATATAACCACCGTGAGCCAAGTTTCAGGTTGCCCGTGGTTTAAGTCTTTGCCTTTGTTGCCTTCATGTGTCGTGCAACCTATGAAAGTTTGAAATACGCGATTATGTAAAAAGAAAGAGTAATTAGTATATAATTACATTTTGTTGATAGTATCACACATAGCATACACTTTTAAAATTTAATGGAATTTCCATAGCATATAGACATTGAGAGCAAATAAAATATAGAGTTCAATCCATGAATTATAGAAAATAGATTTTTGTTGGTTATATTCATATCGCTGATTACATTGCGCAAAACATACTACAACTGCATAAATATCAAATGGTGACAGTTGTCGATGCTACCACATTTTTCATACATGTCTACCAAAGCATTTTATCAAACAGTTCACTGCCTTGCTGCTATGGCTAAAACCCTAAAACAGGT
>VDFB02000002.1:75748008-75785737 GCA_007258455.2 Sequoia sempervirens | reverse complement strand
AAGAAGGCAACACCACTGGCACTTTTCCTATCATCCAAACAACCAGCCCAATCAACATCAGTATAAGCCATCAAGGAGAAATCATTGCTTCTAGGATACCAAAGACCATAATCAAGAGTGCCCTGAATATATTTAAAAATTCTTCTAACAACAATGACATGGGATTCTTTAGGTGACGCCTGAAACAGTGCAACAGTGCAAACTGCCTACATGATGTCAAGTCTAGAAGCAATTAAATATAATATACTACCAATCATTGATCTATATTTAGTTTGATTTGTGTTAGGAGAATCATCAACCTTAGTAAGTTTGCATCCAGTTATCATTGGAGTGCTAACTGGATGGCATTCATCCATCTGAAATTTCTTAAGCATCTCTCTAGCATACTTGGTTTGAGAAAGAAATATTCCATTTTCACATTGAGAGATTTGAAGACCCAAGAAGAAATTTAATTCTCCCAATAATGACATTTCAAATTCAGATTCCATTAGCTGAGAGAATTTTTTTATTCAAAGTAGCATTATTGCAGCCAAAGATAGTGTCATCAACATAAATTTCAACAACCAAAATACCAAAACCTTCAATTTTAACATAAAGATTGTTGTCTACACCTCCTCTAACAAAACCATTTGAAAGCAAATGACTGTCTAGCCTAGAGTACCAAGCTCTAGGTGCTTGTTTTAAGCCATAGAGGGTCTTTTTCAATCTGTAAACATGATCAGGCTTATCTTTGCAAATAAATCCTTCAAGTTGTTCAACATAGACCTCTTCATCTAAATAGCCATTTAAAAAAGCAGTTTTGACATCCATTTGATAAACAGTAAAGTCTTTATAAATAGAATAAGCCAAGAATATTCTGATAGATTCTAATCTAGCAACGGGTGCAAAGGTTTCACCAAAATCAATACCTTCTTGTTGAGCATAGCCTTTGCAGACAAATCTTGCTTTGTTGCGAATAACATTACCATTTTCATCAAGCTTGTTTCTGTA
Source organism: Sequoia sempervirens (assembly GCA_007258455.2). NCBI lineage: Eukaryota > Viridiplantae > Streptophyta > Pinopsida > Cupressales > Cupressaceae > Sequoia > Sequoia sempervirens. The sequence continues at coordinate 75,784,747 of VDFB02000002.1, read as the reverse complement.
TATCCATTTGCCTCCAATGACATTCTTTTCATCTGGTCTTGGGACTAACTCCCAAGTCTGATTTTTCTCAATCTGATCAATTTCTTCCTGCATAGCATTAACCCAACATGAATATGTGAGAGCTTCATTAAAATTTTTAGGCTCAAACTGAGTAACTAAACAAAAAGCAATTTGTGCCTTTTCATCAGATTTTGCAGCCTTTCTTCTAGTTTGAACTCTTGCATTTTTATCCCCAATAATCTGATCTTTGGGGTGATATTTAGCTAGAGCTTTTGATGCAAGCTTTTCAAGACTTGCTGTTTCATTTTTAGGGCTTGCTGAATTAGTATTAGGCTTTGCTGTTTTAGCTCCTTCTGAAATTATTTCTAGTTCAAGTTCTTCCTCATTATCCTGCAAAGATTTAGCATACAAATGTGGTCTTTAATCAAATTTTACGTTAACAACTTCAACAATATTATTAAGCCTTTTGTTAAGGCACGATAAGATTTGTTGAGTTGAATATCCCAAAAAGATACCCTCATCACTCTTTGATTGAAAGCTCCCAAGGTTATCATCATCTTTCTTGATAAAATACTTACTTCAAAAATTTTAAAGTGTTTGACAAAGTAGTTTTTCCATACCAAAAGTTCATAAGGAGTGTGTTTAGATTTCACCCTAAGCTACACTCTATTCAAAATGTATACAACTGTATGAACAACTTCTTTCCAATACATATCAGACAACTTAGCTTCATCTAGCATGGTTCTAGCCATTTCTTTTACAGTTCTATTCTTACGCCTAACTACCCCATTTTGTTGAGGTGTTTTTGCAAGCATATTGTCTTTAATGCCGTGTTATTCACAAGAATCAATAAACTCTTGAGAAGTGAACTCACCTCCTTTGTCAGTCAAGATTTAAGTTTTAAATCGATTCCTTCTCAACCAATTTACGAAAGATTTTAAACCTTTCAAATGCTTCTGATTTATGCTTAAGAAATGTGACCCAAACCATTCTAGTATAATCATCTACAAATAGCATAAAGTACCTTTCACCATTAATAGACCTTGTTCTGGTTGGTCCACATAAATCAGTATGCATAAGTTGTAAAGGTTTTGAAGAAGAATGTTCTTTTGTTTTGAAGCTGATTTTAGTTTGTTTACCACTTAAACATTATTTGCACACAAAGTTTTCTAGCTTGCTAAGAACTGGTAGACCTCTAACATTATGATTTTTACTAATTCTAACCAGATTTTCAAAGTTTATGTGTCCTAATCTTTTATGCCATAACCAATTCTCTTCAATTTGGCCCATTAGACACATACCTTGATTACTGTCATTGCTTGATGTGTCAAGAAGATTGTACACATTTCCTTTTGTCCTCCTTCCAGCTACAATAGACTTTCCTAGCTTGTTCTTAATCTCACATCCTTGCGAAGTGAAAAGAACATGATAACCACAATCACAGATTTGACTTACACTTAGAAGATTGTGCTTAAGACCTTCCACATAGTACACATTATAGATAGGAGTGTCTTCATTCAGAAGAAGTGAACCTCCATCTTTAATTTGAATACCAAAGTTATCACCAAACTTAACATATCCACCTACATAATCTTCAAGATTTATAAATTTATCCTTGTCACCAGACATATGGTTAGAACATCCACTGTCTAGGACCCATAAGTCCTTTTTCTTGGAATAAAAAGCAGTTTGAACCAACATAGTTTGCTTAATGTTGTTAACAGTCTTAGGTTTCCAAACCTTTTTAATTTTTTGCTGTTTCGATCGCAGATCAGTTCTGCACTGTTTGATAGAATGTCCCAAAGCATTGCATTTAAAACATCTGATCTGTCTAACAAAACCATAGTGTTGCCTAAGACCAAACCTGGGTATTCTAGGATTCATAAGCCTGCAAGTGCTCACCTTATGGCCAAATTTGTTGTAGAAAAAACAATAACCATAGAAGAAATGATTGACTTTGTATGAAGATCTATTACCTCTTAAAGACTGATCACGAACCTTACCAAATTCTGAGTGATTTGAACCTGAACCTTTGACTTCAGAAGAGGGGTTTTGTTTTGCATTGTCAATTGAGAATTCACCCTTTTCAAAACTAATACCAATTTTATCTTTATACATCTTCTACTTGCTGAGCATCTCATTCAGTTTTAGAGTGCTTTCATATTTTTCAATTTCCTTCCTAAGATGGACTACTTCTTGTTCCAATTTTTGAATTTCTTGATCTTTGCAGCTTATAGTCACTCGAAGATAGTCCTCAAATCTTTTAGCTTCTTCAAGTTGAGTTTTCAGAGAGACTATTTCTTGATCTGGTTTATGTTCTTGAGAAAGAACTTGTTTTTTGATTTTTCTGACCTCTTGTAAAGAACATTTCAGCTCACTTTCAAGATCTACTTCACCTTCTTCAATGTCAATGGTTTTTGAATCATTTTGCTGAATAATTTCAGCCATGAAAAAAGTTTCATCTTCTTCAACTGATGAATCTTCAGACTCAATATCATATTCATCCTTACTAAACAAACTTTTCTTCTTTTTGAAATTGAAGTTTCGTTTAGGTTTGAAGGCCTTCTTCTTAGGCTATTTTTCAGTTGTCTCGTTGTCACATATTTGATCATCATAGGGACACTTTGCAGCAAAGTGACCTATTTTTCCATAGTTAAAACATTTAAAGGGAAGTTTTCCCTTATATTTTCCTGATCCCTTTTTAAATCTTCTAACAAAATGGGATTCTTTAGAATTAGACAAATATGATTCACTGACTTCGACTTTTTCTTTCTTTTCAGTGTTAAAGGCAGTTTCTTTTCCTGTTGAATTGTTTTTGCTAGTTCTCATTTCATAGGCAGTAAGTATTCCTTGCAGGCTGTCTAAGGTAAGCTTATCAAAGTGTTTCTTTTCTTCTAGGGCTGAAACCTTAGATTCAAATTTGGATGGTAAGGTTCTAACAACCTTTGTGACCACATCAAATTCATTAACCTCTTGACCTAGACCTTTCATTGTATTGACAACTTCATCAACTCTTAGGAAATATTCAACCACTTTTTCATCATCCTTCATTTTCAACTCCTCAAACTGATGTTTGAGTGTAATGATTTTTGACAGTTTGACTTTTTCATTCCCTTGATATATAGTTTCAAGTTTTTCCCAGATTTCATGAACAGATTTGCAATGCATGAATTTAATGAACACATCTTTAGTTAACCCACACAAGATGGCATGCTTAGCTCTAGCATTTGTTTCATACCTCTTTTTTTCAGCAAGATTAGTGGGAATATTGGCTGGTACATTATAATCATTTAAAACAATGCTCCGAACATCAACATCAAAAGAAACAAGAAAAGATTCCATTCTAATTCTCCAGAACACATAATTTGTTCCAACAAATAACAGAGCTCTGGTTACAGAGGCACCGTCTTGAGAATGTGCCATTAAAAACAAACTCCAAGACCAAGATCAATCCAAGGTGATTAAAACCTATCAGAGTACCCTATGCTCTATTACCAATTGTTGGAGTTAAAATGACACTGAGAGGGGGGGGTGAATCAGTGTCTTAACAAATTTGACCAATTTTCACAAATTCAAAAGCATAGCTCAAATTTGATCTCAATATTACTCTGATTAATGCATTCATGAGTTGAATGTAATCATTCATAAACATAATTGAGAAAAGTAATAATCCCGACAGTGAACTGAAACAACAACAACACAATAAAGCAGTGAGCACACAGAAGAACAAAGAGACACAAGATTTTTCTGAGTGGAAAACCCTCCTGAGGTATAAAAACCACTCCCGAAATGCCTTGCAGGCTTAATCTTTTGAACAACTGTTCACAATTCCTTATAGGCTGATTTTTGAGCACCCACTCAAGGAGCACCAACCCCTCATTTTTGAGACACCCATCTCAAGGAGTACCAACCCCTCAAATCATGTTTTGAACAATAATAATAACTCAGAGGATTTCTCTGTTTTCAGTTAAGCACATATTTCTCTGTTTTCTCATCTACAGAATACCCTAAGGATTCAATAATTGAATCCTTAAAATACTATATAGAAAATAATTTTTACCATGTCTCTGCCTCTTGTTATTCAGATTTTTATTGCAGAGTTTATGCATACATTTTCATATAGCCAAGGAATGATAATCTCAGGAATTACAACCAGAGATTTTTACACTGTTTTCAGCAGTGGTTTTTATATACATTTCAAGTATGTCTATCATAATGAAAGTCTTCAAAGAATGCATTTTTCACAAGAATCTGAAACTCACTTGCCAATTTTAGAATCTAAAGCTGAATAATGATAATCTGTAGATGATGGTAAAAATCAAGAGTAACGCCTGTGCAGAGGGCTTTAATTTCTGCACTGAATTAAGAGATTTCAAATTGTAACTAATAGATTTTCATCAAAACCATGACTGCCCACCGGATGAGAATGATAACCTCCCAATTCTCAAAGAATATTATGCCATGTAACTATTCTGAGATTTGATGCCAACCAATGAAGTCAGCCTGCAACTATACTTAGAAATTCCCATGTCGGCCACAGTGATTGAGTCTTCGTTAATCATTCACTAAGACATCCAGATAGCCCTGCCGAAGGCAATTAAATCTCTAGCCATTCCCCTTAGTTATCACTTTCACCATGACTCATCAGAGTCGGGGAGAAGACATAATGAATACATTATGTCATGCCGAAAGCCATGTGTTATGTTCTTTCCAATCGCTGAGACATAAGCAAGTTTCTCACCGAGATGCCCTTTTCGTTTCATTCATTGTCACTGTAACCTTTTGATATCAAAAAGACATCTTGTAGACAAGTATTTGTTTTTTTGAGAGCCCCCGTGATCAAACATGTCACCGTGACAATTCAATACCTATGCCGAAGGAAAATTTATTGCCATCAGTCATCCCTCTGTTTGTCACTGTGACAATCTGCTGCCTGGGAGACGTTATGTAGATTTCATTATGTTTCACCGAAAGGCTTTATCCATTATGAGTTGCTATGACATATCACTCTCGGGGAGACCTCTTATAGATAATACTTTGTTATACTGAAAATATTTATCCACTCCGAGTCGCTGAGACAATACCAACCTCTGGCCGAAAGCCCCTCATAAGACTTAGTCGGCAAGACCTGACGGATTCACTATGACATTATATCAAAGCTGAGACCTCTTGCCGATATGCAATTTTTCCAATGGTGGTCGGCAAGACTAAAGTAAGCTTGCCAAGACGTTACAACGAAGAAGAACCTTTCGTCGATGAGCACCCTTTGTTGCTGGTCGGGGAGACATGATGAGTTCACTAAGACATCATTCTGACGGTATAACTTATGTCGATATGATCCTTTTCTGTTGTCGAAACAAAAGAGAAGTCATGCCGAAAGCTTCCTGTGAAAATCCATGTGTAATGTCAGCGAGACCGAAGGTCACTCGCTAAGACCTCACGCCGAAAACCCTAACTCTTATTGATGTATCTTTCTGCCACCAGTCAGTGTGACAAAGTGCAACGACTATGACTGCACACCGAAAGTAACATGTCAGGCCAAAGTGAATCTTTAATGTGCCAGTCTGTCGATGTAATCAAGTCAAACTCGCTAAGACACAATGCTGATGAACCTCCTTATGTATTAGTCAGTGAGACCTGACTCATTCAGAAAGACCTCTCCCCGGTGAAAAATACTCATGCCGATAGACCTTTCCACTATCACCAAGACCACGTGAATGTCATGTCGATAGATACCCAAAGGTGAATTTTGTCATCAAGGACAAACCAATCAGAACACAAGTAAGAACCAACATGGTAATCATAGGTTCAATGTTTCTTCTTAGCCATTGATATTGTATAATGGAGGTAGTGGATTGCATGTTTGAGCAGTGTTTTGAGACTCACCAAAGATGGGAGAATAGTGAATAATACCTTGTGGACTGTGAAGTAGTGTCAATAAGGTTGAAGGATCTTAAGAACTACAATACCATGAAACAATGAGTCCCCTGTAGTAAGTAGGCAGTCTATAGGGCATAGTTTGATTTTATAGAAGGATGCTCATGAAAGGAATCTTTAAGTGATAGTGAGTGAGCTGTTTGAGATTGCAGCTGAGGGTGCAATACCCAGTCTTAAAGGAAGTTAGCAAAGTAGTAAATGTGCAAGAAAATTGAATCATACACAACAAACAATTCACAATGTTATCTTCCATAATGCCTTGAGTTTGAAGACAAAAATCTCATTGTATCTTCATGATGAAAGTGGTGACCTTAATGGTCAATCACTGGAAACCATGATTTTAAAACATGCTATTGTGCTTATGGAGGCAACATTTTAAGCAAGGCAGTGAGTGGTGGTTTGGAACAATGGCAGGTATGAAGGACTTGCTTTATATGCATACTATGCAGTCTAGCTTAAGACAACGTTCTTAGAAGAGATTGAAGGTGGATTATGGAACTCAAGGGTTACCATGAAAAGGATTAAAGCAAAGACTGAGATCTATTTAAAAGCCACGGTCATGAAGATATTAAAGATGTCACATGCAAAAACCTAGTAGCTGGAGTAATGAATACAGTGCCAAAGAGGATAGTGTGCTGGGGCAGATTTAGGAGATCTCCACATTATCTAATTACAGGGAAATACATCATTTATTTATTTTTTTAATTAAAAGAAATCATTCTAAACTCTATATAGGATACATTGATACTTCAAAAGCCTCTGAAGGAATTTGAGATTATGCAAATATATGTCAAGTAACATTCATAAGGTTTAGAAAATCTTGATCACTCTCTAGAATAGCCCATTAAACATGGGTTGTGCTTGAATGCACTACATAATTGATATAACACAACCACTCTGCATATCAACCAGAGTTATAGGCTCTTTATTGCAGCAAGAGGTAATCACTCTTCGATCATGCTATAATTACATCCTAACCTGTTAAACTTGAGACAACCTGAATGCACCCAATGATGATTGACACCTACATTATACAACCTGAATTAACTACATTATATGAGTGCCTCCATTTCTATCACAACATAGCCACATTAAACTTGGGTCACTTATGAATGCATCCTGTATTTGTTATAGCACAACTGTGCCACATGACCAATAGAGTTATGGATCACATAATTGCAGTCACAAGAATCTATTCCTTAGTTGTGATCTTATGGTGATTCCACACAACAAAATCTGGACTTAAAATTCTCAAAACCTTTAACCTCTAAAAATGAAATTTGATGAGATGTTGCTTTAAAATATGATTTTCAAACCTGGAACTACAAATTTGACTTCACAACTAAATTCTGCAAAAAGACAATGACTACCCTCAACCTGGCGATATCTTCTTGAATTTTTTTTCTGATTTTTCCCAAGAAAATCATCCTTAGTTCTCCACAAACTGTCTCAAGTAGAGCAAAACACTGTTGCAATAAATCAGGTGCAAACTCACTTTTCTTTATGTCAACCACAATTTGATTTTTTTTAATTTTTCATGTTTGTCAAAAATTCAACGAAAATGATAGCTGACATTTCGACGAACCCTAGGTTCATTGAAATTTTGACGAATGTCGGGGATAAACTTTCAAAAAATTGGAAATTACACATCAAATTTTACAAGCACCTGACGAACATCGAATTTTACATATATCGTCAGACAGTTTCATCATATTTCGCAGTCAAATGTATTAGTGCATGCATCAATCAAATCACACCAGACAAGAGATCTTCATGAATAGGACAGTGTTATATAATGACAGCCTTGTGGATGGTGACAAATGTAGGCAGCCATTGGATCTTTATTGAAATTAGTTTACAAGATGGAATTGTCTCCTCATATGGAAGTAGAAGTTGCCAAATTTCTTCAAGAATTGATACAAGAATCAAAAGATGAACCCATCAAATTGGAAACCAAACTTTTTGTGATGTGCCACCACATAAAACTAAGTGGAAAAGAGCACTTTTTACCTTATAAAGTAATATCTAGGGCAATGGAGATAGTTCTTTCTCAGCATGGCCTTGATCAAAATGCTCTAAGATCATCAAGTCTTACATTTTCTAGTGGATCCTTTTCTGCAAATGTGAATTCACAATATACAAAGCTTGGGAATGAAAGAAAAATGTCTTTGGATACTGGCAGTGCTGAAGTAAAAAAGGAAAAAGGTAAAGAAATTCAAGAAACATTAACTCTAGTTGACACAAATAATGTGCCCATAACCTACTGGTAGATCTGGGAAAGGAATGACTAATGTGTATCATGCAGTGCACACAATAGTATTGTCAAGGGTTTGATGACAACCTAGTAGGAAAATGCAACGAACAAGGATAGTCATCTATAGTAGCAAAGAGAAAAGGTCTCATTACAACACGGAAGTCTTGTTTGCTTGCATTCTTTGTCCTATTCATTATTACAATCTAACAGTAAGAAGCTTATAGTGATATGGTAGGTGAATAGAGAAAGACATGACATGATTCAAGAGAGTTGACAACCCATACCTGTACAGTCATAAAGGAAAATTAATGAGCACAAGGATGAGATCATCTAAAGAGGACAATGATGATATTTCTTGTAAGAGATTTAAAGGAGCAAGCCCAAAGGTTGAGAACATGTCAAGGAAAAATATGATAGTGTGAAGACTTCATGAATGAAGACAACCTTGGGCAGATCAAGGGCAAAAAAACCATCAAAAGAGCACAAGGAGAGGAACTCAGTCATTAGACAGTGAAATCAAAAGGAACAGTCACTTGTAATTTTTCTTTATTATATCATGATTGTCTCTAGATACATATGTTGTTCTTTATAAAAACTTTCATTTGCTTGATATCCATGGATCTCTTGAGTGTGCATATGAATATGGAAACTAATGTTTCATCAACCCCACTATGTCCTACTTGGATGGATGCAATATATCTTGACTAGGCAGTACCATAGAAAGGCAATGAACTATGTGACTAACAAGGGGTGGTAGCACCAAAAATGTAGACATCTCACTGTCTTATGGGAGTTTCTACAAAATTATGAGTAAAGAGACTATGAATTATAAGAGAGTATGACAATCACTCAAGGACAAGAACATTAAATCAAAGTCACAGGGGAATGTTTCAAGGGAAGATTCAAGTCTAAAATGATAGTGAGCAGCTCAAAGGAAGCAAGGTAGTCACTGCATTAGGAGAAGACAAAAAAAGACAATGATCATCAGCTGGAGCAAGGATTTCTATGGAGTTCAGTTATTCTACAAAAACACAAAGTTTATCAAGAAGGTAGTTCAAGGTAATAGTATGACAGTTTTGTAATGGTAAGTCATGAAAACTACAGTCAAAGAAGTGCATTTGCAAAAAAAACATTTGATGCTCACAAAAAAACACATTGTTGCTACAAATTGGAACTTTCAATTATGCTCACACTGTATAATGACATTGAATCATTTTGCAACAAAATCTAAAGTTTTCTCTCAAACTAAAAGGACCCATTTGGGTTCAAGATACAAAATCTAATGCATAGAAACAACAATGGAGAACATCCTACAGGAGTGACAAATGAAAGCCATTTCATGCATTATGATAGGTCGTGGTTGTGGTCAAGTTTGACCTCTTTTCTAGAAAATATGGAAAACCCACCTAGGGTTTCAAAAAATGAAGCAACATTGCTATATTCTACAGAAAAATGGAGTGTATTTACAAAACCATATGCAATTCTACAAAAAAATTGAGTTTCTTCAAGAAATCAAGAAACCCACTTGGGTTCTTTTGAAAACATTTACAAATACAAAATATATGTGCTACAGAAAACCCACTTAAGGGTTTTGCAAATGTATTGCAAAATAGAAAAGGAAATGCAAAAATACAGAGGAAACCCATGTTGAAAAATGAAGGCCGAGCTCACAGGCTATTTTTTCTTCTTTTATTTTCTACATATCAAAAACCCATCTGGATTGTTAAAACTTTTGCGGATACAAAGAAAAAATTTGAAAGACATTATAGGGTTTTCAAATGAAGCCGAACCATATAAAAACACACTATTTTCTATCCATGGCCATGGCCAGGGAGTTATTTTCTTCAGGAAAAGTAACATAAACAACAATGGGGTATCCTTATTAACAAATGTAAAGAAGAAAATAAACATTTGTTGTTATCTTTTCAAGATGGAGGGCTCAAAATGGCTTTCTATTGCTCAAAATCAGAATGGAGTGGTTGATTTAACTCACCTGGAGCTTTTTCTCACAATTTCTTGCAAAACTTTCAAGCTTTCGCTTCTAATAAAGCTTCATTTGAGTTCTCATGATGACCGTGAAGGAGAAGATCAATAACAAAAAGAACAAATGAAACATAAGAGTAAAAAATGTATCCATGCCCGCAACCTTAAGTTTTGAAATGGCTTCCAAATGATAGAAAAAATACAAATTTTGAGCTACAGAGAAGTGTTTTACCTCTTTTCCTTTGTTTCTCATCAATGAATCTCAACAAAACTATGGTAATCTCCATTTTTTTCCTGTGTTTGCTCAAACCCTGGTAGTTGCATCATGCTCTCAAGAGTGTGCAATGACAAAATGATGGGCTTTTCCCATTATTTTTGTGTTTTGATGATTAGGGTTTGAACCTACTTGAGTTTGATGGGATTTTCTTCCCATTTTAAATTTTTTTTGAAACATGTGTTAATGAATGAGGGCTGAAACTTGTTGTTTACTTAGGCATGTTATGTTATGCCTTAGGTGTTTTCTCCTTTTTCAAACATTACCAAGTCCTATGCAACATGGAGTGTGCCAAGTATGTTATGCTATGCCTTTGCTTTTTTCCCAACATAATGTGACTTGGAATATGCTTTCCAAGGAATTTGGAGGTCAGCCATATTGGCCAAGTATTTTGGAGCTCTATAATGCCTTTGAAAACCAATGAATATTGCCCATGTGTGGACTAAAATGCAAAATGTGGTAAGTTTAGATGGTCAAGTGCTTGGAGGCTTTTGAAAGCTTTTACATATGACATTATATGTTGCATTTTATTCCAATGTTTAAAGATATCATGTAAGTGATTTGAAAATCACTTTTAATATGTCTTTTAATGCAAATGTAATGTAATTCAATGAGATGGTGGGCCCCTTATCTTATGTTTTGAAATGTAAAATGACTTGATTAAGTGACGTTTTATGAATCACTTAATCAAGATCATTATCTTTAATGATTTTTAGAGTCTTCTGTTTTCAAAAACACACATATTGCATGAGGAGAATGTGGGTCAAGACTTGTGTGAAGACCAATGATGACTTGCAGACATGAGGGATGTGTGAGAGGCTATCTATTTAGAGGCATTTTTGTCACATTTTTAGTGTGACTATTGACTTGGCTTAACTTTTCTTCATGTTGAGGAAAATTTGGAGGGTTTCTAGAAGGTTCTTTTTGGCCTTTTCTGTGGTATCTGACCAGAATCTTCTGGAAGCACTTGTGTAAGGGGTTTTGGTGGGTTTTTGCTTAAGTATGTTCATTTTGAACATTTTGAGCTAGTTCTTTCTTTCTAGCAATAGGATAACTTTATTTTCTTGGAGCTATTTTCATGGAGCAGTATTGTAACTTAGATGGGCCTATTATACAGTAAGCACTTTGAATTAATAGAGGAGCATTTTTACCTTCTCATTTCCTGTTTCTCATGTATGCTGTTAATGATTGATCAGTTTGTCTTATGAAAATATGTATTTTCCTTGCAAGCTTGTCTCATGTTTATGCATTTGTTTAGCAGAAGATGTATGTTTACAAGTTGTAAGTTGTGTTGTTAATTGTGAAACCCTGTTATCCTTTTAAAAACACTGTTTACAAACCTTCTTATGAATTATTTATGTAAAATGCATTGGAAAGTGAGTTGTGTGAGTCAAGCTTAGTGGTATTAATTTAAATGTCATAGGCTGTTAATAGGTCTAGGTTGTTTTGGTGCATCACCTTAGGTTTTTTTAGCATTAGGTTTATTTTCATGCAAATTCTTACCCTTATCTCAGAGATTAATAGTTAGGTGACTTCAAAAGGGGAAGCCAACCCTTATAAATGGAGGTATGCTTTTGAATAGGTTACCCACAACCTGAAAGTAGTCCCATGTTAGTCCAAATATGTTGAGTTCATTTAAAAGCTTAGAAAATAGGGTGCAGATTTGGGAACCTAACACACACAATGGTTAGATTTAGATATCTGAAATCCCAATAACAACACATAGGTATCAAACTTCTGATACCACATTATAGGAGACTGTTTGAAACCATAAATAGACTTATTTAGTTTATAAACCAAATTTTCTTTACCTTTTTCAATGAAATGCTCTGGCTGTGACATGTAAATATCTTCCTCCAAATCACCATGAAGGAATGTTGTCTTCACATCCATCTATTCCACTTCTAAGTCATATGCAGCTGCAAGTGACAACAAAAGCCAGATAGATGTCAAATTTTCTACATGAGAGAATATCTCCTCATAATCAATTCCCTCCACCTAGGAAAACCCCTTAGTGACGAACCATGCCTTATACTTCTCAACACTACCATCCAAACCATACTTTTTCTTGAAAACCCATTTACAACCATCAAGTTTACATCTAGTAGGCAAAGGTACCAAATCCCAAGTATTGTTTTTCTTTAATGAATCCATCTCGTCATCCATGAATTTCATCCAAGAATATGAATCATCCATACCCATTGCCTCTCTAACCGTCTTAGGCTCATCGATGTTAATAATTGATGCAAAGATGCAACTGGAATCCAATAATGAATAACCAAACTTTTCTGATTGTCACCTAACTCATGTAGACCTCCTCAAAGGCTAATGTAGAGATTCTTCTTCTTCTTTAGAAATTTTAGAGCTACTTGAGCTCTCCTCATCATCAGGTCTAACATGAGTACTTGGTTCTTCTTTCTTCGACGTAGGCAGAATTTGAACTACCTCCTTATTCTGTTTCTCCTCTTTCTTTGGTTGCAACTCAACAAAGGAAGGCTTCATCTCTTTGAAAATCACACTTCTAAGCTTCTAGATCCCAAAGCTTGTACCCTTTCACACTGACACCATAGTTGATAAAGATACACTTAATAGCCTTGTTCTCCAACTTAGACCTCTTCTCAATTGAAACATGAGCATAAGCTTTGCAACCAAATACTTTGAGATGTATCATTGAAGGATTTTTACTAGACCACACCTCCATGGGTGTCTTTCCAACAAGTGTTGATTTAGGAGATCTATTGATCAAATAACATGCATTGGCTATTGCTTCAACTCAAAAATTTTGTTCAAGGATAGCACCACTCAACATACTCCTGTCCCTCTCCATTAATGTTTTGTTCATCCTCTCTACAACTCCATTTTTTTGTGGAGTGTAGGGAGTTGTCTTATGTCTCTCAATCTCATGCTCTTTACAAAACTTTTCAACTTCTATGGAACAAAACTCACCACCATTATTAGTCCTCAAACACTTAATCTTTTTGCTAGTCTAATTTTCTACCAAGGCCTTAAACTCCTTAAATCGGCTAAAGACTTCAGCTTTACTTTTGAGGAAATAAACAAATTTCCTTCTACTATAATAATCTATGAAAGAAATAAAATATACATATTTTGATAATGAAGGAATATTTACAAGACCAAAAAATTTTGAATGTACATAATCCAAGACCCCAAAATACATGTGAGGACTATAGTAAAAAGAAACACGGTGCTGTTTTCCATGTTTTCCATATGCACAATGCTCACAAAATTCAAACTCGAGATTACAATCATCAAGGCCTTTTACAAGGCTCTTATTTTTTATGGTTCTAAGACCCTTCTCACCAATTTGACCAAATTGTTGGTGCCATAACATTGTCTTCTCTGTAGGAAGCTTCATTTCCATGGAATGACCACCCTTAGGTACCCAAAATGGATGACCATCGGATGTAGCTGCAACACACTTCTCTGCATGATCTAATGGTGAGGATGAAGAATCCAAAGATCTCTTCTTTGGTACATTAGAAGAACTATTTTATTGTATAGTGCATGCATCAAGTTGAAACAAAGTGCCAATATGAATACCCTTAACCAACACCATAGCCCCTCTAGTCATCTTACATCCTCCACCAAAGAAAACAACTTGCACTCCTGAATCATTCAATTTAGTTACAAAAAGTAGGCTTTGTTCCAAACTAAGGATATGCAAGACATCATCAATCCCCTTCACTCCAGTACAAAATTTAGTGGCGAATCTTCACCAATTGGTGAATTCTAGGAATCGACGAAGTCAAAATTGGCAAATTTCTCGCACCCAACATGGTGTCCAAATTGCTCAAATTTTATGAACTATAGGTACAATGCATGTCCATTCGCCAATGAGTTTTTTTATAAGGCATATTTAAGCAACAAATTCGCCATTGTCAAACTACGCGTTTCAATTGGTCTGACTAATATTTTTTCCTGGAATCTCTAAAGCATTTAATAAAACACCTACATATTCGCCAATACTATTAAAACAAAATTGTATCAAGACCCATTTCGCCAATTAAAATTTACAAATAGTTTCTTGTGAAGACCCATTCCACCAATTAAAATTTATATATAGTTGCTCATGAGGACCTATTTCGCCAATAACATTAAAAAATAATTACATTTGAGGACACATTTTGCCTTGAAAATTACAATGTATCATTGTATAAGCACACGAGATTCGCCAAATTTTTAATATACCACTTAAAAATCTCACGAAATTCACCAAATATGGAATCATGGATCGATATAAATACAATTGAAAGTGTCATTTACTCTTACACATTTTGTTCAGTTTTGAGGTTCTACTTCTCAATTTGGAAGCCAACAAAAGCCGAAAATGTAGACTTAAAAGGTGAGTGATCATTTCTTCATAGTGTTATTAGTTATAATAATAAGTTTTCTTTATCTCTTTTCCATTCTTGCTTCAACAAAGTGAACCTTTGAACCAAACTATGAAGTTTCAAAGTTTTCAAAACCTCTGACCCACTGAGTAGAAAGATGACCAAGAAAGGCTTGCAACTCAACAAAGTGAACAATCAACCAAGTCAGGGAATCAGGAAGTTATGAAAATTTAGAACTTTTCGAGAAGGTTATAAAACTCCGAGGACTAGCGACTAAGGTTAGGAAAAGCCAAAAAAAATATATTGTATTCCATGGTATTGAATTTGATATGTGATTCTACATCATTTTTATAGAACAATACTTATCACACTACTTATAAATTCCTATTGCATTTCCATTCACACAATATTTGATAAATAACTGAAAGGAATATTATTAATCAATTTCTTGAACAAAAGCTAACAGTTCAACATAAATAACTTATAAAGGCATCCACCCAACTTAAAAAATAAAAGCTTAAACTAGCAAATCACCTGAATTGTACTGAGAAATCCTTATGCATCCATCACCATAAAATATTTATTCACAGATAAACATTCCACAACAATGAAACTATCCAAAAATCTATCATTCCAATAATAGACAATCCACTGGCAAATATAGAGTTTTTTATATCTTGATAACGGTTTCTTGAAGACAACTATTTTAGAAATTAAAATAAAAAGTCTTTGAAGTATCAAGAGAGCCAAATTAAAGAAGATAACATAAAAAATAAAAACTAAACAACGGTCCCACTCCTAGCACCAACTCCTTCGCTTTCAATTATTTCTGTCTCCTTCTCCTTCAATAATGCCTCCTGTGCCTTTACTCTTTTCCTATATTCCTCGTACTTGGTGACAATTGAAGTGATGTTTTTGCTTCTTAGAGCTGTAGTAATTTGCAACCTGGTTCTCCATGTGACCAAAGCATTTTTAGACTCAACCAACATCTGAGATCTTCTCTCTTCTCCACATTTATAAGTCTCCAGGTGGATCTCCATTCCACTGAGTTTCAAGAAGAACTCCCATGTCACTGTAGCAGGATCAACTATTTCTTTCTTGAATATCTCTCTAAACTTCAGAGAGATCTCTCTTATATCTAGAATGTTTTCATCAAATTCATTAGTAATTTCCACTCCCAGAATACGACAATCTTCTTTACTTCCACCAAAATTTCATAATATTGATCAAGTGTATTATTAATTTCCTTCACCAGATTATCATACATATTCAATTTCCATTCCAATGAAATGGACCAGGAAGGGTCTAGCTCCTTACGATTATTCACAATTTTCTCACCAATTAATATCTTCAGATCCATAGAGTTTAATTCTTTCATTTCCTGAGAGAACACAAAGAGACTAGTTTGATCTTTTCTGAGCTACTGAAGTTCTGTTACTAACTCCTCCCTCTTGTTAACAACTTGAGTGTAAAAGTGCACTAATTTATTCAAAAATAAGATAGCCTCTTGAGATATTTTATCGATCCCCTCACAAGCAGCTCTAGAATAGCTCAAATTCTTTTTAATTTTCTCTATGGTGAGCACATCGATTCCCTCTACTTGAGAACTTGAGGCTTCATCAAATGTAGGAGGAGTGGCCATGGAAGAAATAAAGTTACTCAATGCGAGGACTTGAGATTCCAGTTTTATATTTTCTTTCCTCTTTTATTTCACTCTTTTAATCAAGGTATTGATTGAATAATTGGCATGGTACACATCACCTTCCAGTGTTGGAGGCCCCATATCAACATGTGTGACTTTGTAGTCTCCCTCTGTTATTTCATCTTCATTTAAATCCTTCACAGGCTCAGCGATTTCTAACATTTGATTTCCAGAAGTAGCATCAACCACCATCCTTGACATCCTCCTAGGTTTCTTAGGTTTTGAAGAGCTTTGAAGTAACTTTGAAACTGTATCAACTCCAACTGTCATTGTAGGAATATGCTTTCTCTTCTTCTCCACTACTTTTTTCAGCCATCCTGGGGAGGCTACTACCAGAGTAGAATCTTCATTTCCACTAATAGTTTCTTTAGGAGCGTTAGAAGTGATAGGTGGATTATCAACCAAAGGTAGAGAAGAAGGAAATTTAGACAAAGGAGGAAAGATATTATCTTCAGTGATATGTTTAAAGATAGCTTTATAATTTGCAACCTCAATTTTTTCTTGATTGGTCTTCTTCTTAGGGGTAGGAGAAAGCACACTATCTTGTTCATAGATGCTCTTCAACTTGACTGTTTCTTCTGGCCTATCACCATCACCTCTTGACTAAGAATTTGCACTAGAGGACCTCACAGAGGGTTTCTCTGATGATACACTTTCACCAGATGCTTGCGTAGACCCCTGTTCATTCTTTTGTGATGACTTAGGCTCCTAAATAGGACCAAAAAATTGTCACCATTTCCCATACAACTAGTCCTTGGTTCTTTTAAGCACTGGGGCAACACACACCCTTGTATCTAAAATTTCACTTTGGCTCCAATCAACCCTTGGGTGGGATTTATTAGGCAATTTTTCATATGCAAGATCTATGATTGTTGAATCCTCAGCTACATTTTCAGAAATGTGAAATGACATACCAAAAGCCTGTATCTATTTTAGTGTTAGCCTCATATAATATCTTCTCAAAAATTCATTCTCATCAACACAATCTTCCAAGAAATCATCGATAGATGGGTGATGCTGATATAAGCTTCCTCCATAGAGATTCTGCTTCACAAAACCATTATTGTCAAAATTAGCTCTCATAGAAAAATTATGGAGGTTATATTCCTTGAGAATTCCTTCAGCTCCCCTGGCCATCTAGTTTTTTTTGCACACAAAAGAAGGGGTCTCCATTGGGAAGACATACCCTTGTTTCCCCATGTTTGTATACTTAATATTAACCATGGACATTTGTCGACAAACTTCCATAAATATTAGTAAATATTTAGGATATCAAGGTAATTTAAATGGGGCTTTCTCAAAATACCCTATTCTCAGATAGGAAAAATTATCAAATTGGATATAAAATTCCCAAATTTTGATACAAGAGAAATCGATTCAGGGGAAAGGCGCATTTCTAGATTTCCATCTAGCTTCCTCACGACCTCCATTAAAAATGCATCATTAACACGGCAAGAATCACCCATTCCAAATTGTTTAGTGAAATGAGGAAAGTGTTTATACATAGGAATATTAGAAGCTGAGGTTCCTTGTGGTTCCAACCCAGGCCAAAAGGAGTTCTGACTACCTACAATGTACATCGAGCAAGAACACATACAAAAAGTAGCAGTCTTATGGAAATTAATTAATTGCTCATTCAAATGGAAGCAAATAATTTCAGCCCAGTCAATGAAAATGTTCTCATCAAAGACTATCAAGATAAACTAACACATCCAATCCTCAAATAACTCAACTTGTGCATTGCTAACAATGCGGTGCAATAAAGTAATAGCATCTGCGATTTCTCCCTTAAAATGCAATATTTTGAGTTTATTCGACAGTTGCGACTTACCTTTCTTTTCAGACTTCAACCTGGTTTTGGCCATGGAGTTCTTACACCAGTCCTTATTCGCTTTGAAAAATTCACCTACCACTGCGACAAACATGTCTTCTATAGGTTCCCTTTTTGGAATCCCTAGTGCACGGGAAACAACTTCAGGAGAAATTTTGCAATTACAGTTCCATTTGTAGCTTTAATTTCCCATGTCTGTGGAATGTACCTTCTCACACATGCACTTATAAGGTCCACACTCAACACAACTTCTGGAAACTCTCCAACATGAGATAGCCCACTTTCTAAGAGTTTTATATCCAGCTCAGACTTGTCATCCCTCTCCAGGCGCACCCAAAATTCATCTAACTTATAAGGTCTGAACGTCGTATCCCTTACTCTGACCCAAAGTTCACTCTGCATGAGCACTAAATCATAGAGAATGAATGTTTGCACATGAGATTCTGAGAAGTACTGGCCTTGGAAAAGAATGAGAATGTAGGCTAAAAGTCTGAGTAAAAAGAATGTTTGCACTTGAGAAGTACTGGCCTCAGAAAAGAATGAGAATGCTGGCTAAATGTCTAAGTAAAACTTCATCACCCACTTATGTTGTTATTTTTGATAAGATGTGCTTTAAATGCGACATTCAATTTCATTCCTTGAAAAGATAGCCTTTAAACCTACATGCTTTTGGAAATTCCTGAAAAGATAACTCAAGTACTTTATTCTGTACATAGCATTCAATGAGATGTCAGATGAAGGCGCCTTTGAAAGGAAAGATAAGTCCATCATGTCACATGGTCCCTGAAACTTGGAACCTCAAAACCAAATTCTAAAGTTTCAAAGTTTTCAAAACCTCTGACCCACTAACTAAATCCACACACTGTAACTCAAAGGTTACATATGCATGAACTTAAGTTACTCAACAAAGTGAACCAAGTCGGGGAATTGGGTAGTTATGAAAATTTAGAACTCCGCGATAATGTGACATGTCACATGGTTATAAAACTTGAAGGACTAGAAACTAAGCTTGCTTTTCTCCCTTATTTTGAGTCTACAACCATAAATCAAATGTTCATTGAACGGTTGAGTAATTTATGATATAAATAATAAACATGTGTTTTGAAGTTTTTTTTTATTTTTAACCATTAATGCGCTCTGATTGACATCAAGGCCTTTATAAAATGAATTACAATGTCACATTAATAGCACAACCATTAATAGCACAGTAACACTTAATATTGCAAAGGATTTAATAAAATGAATTACAATTTCACATTAATAGCACAACCATTTATTTTATTACAACTGAATTACAATGTCACATTATTACATAGTACAAATACAAATGTAAGCGCAAGCAACAAGCTTCTGCTGGACCGTTGGTGAAAACGTAAATGTAGTACATGTGTGTCTGAAAATAAATGGGACTTGCTGGGTCAACTATACACTCTGAAAATAAACGCATGGGACTTCCTGGATCAGTTATGGTTTCTGAAAATAAATGCATGGGGAAAGGCAAGCTAATCAAACTGAGGAAATGGGAGTTGTAAAGATAAAAAATGTACTTCTCCCCTCTAAAAATCAGAGTCATGCAGAAGATGAGGGGTTGTAAAACTACTCCCATCTTCTACTTGTAGCTTCCATGCACTAGGAGAGCACTTATCTCCATCAAATCTCCTCATCTTGGCTCAAAACCTGTCTGAGAAGTCAGGTGAACCAAATCAACTTCTTTCCAATTCTACCCATTCTAAACTTGAAGAAAATTGGTCTTTTACTCTGTAACTACATAGCTACAGGTAGGAGAATTTAGAGTATCCCCAATAATGCCACATCATCTTCTTCCTGAATCCTATTCCTTATTAACCCTAAAAAATGAAAACCCTTATGACAATTCGAACATTGTACTCAATAGTAAAGCCTTTAGCCATTAATGAATGATTTCAATTTTTAGTTGTGCTCACTATCCTTATTTATGGGAAATAATACTACCAATAGTGCCACTACCAACTTGGTCCCTGTGTGCACCTCACACGTGTCACATGTGAGGTTAGGTATAATCATGATTCATAATCATGATTCATGCAAACCAAAAAACATACTTAAATTTTAATTGATTCATGTAACTTAAGCCTTACATTTATTTAAATGTTTAATTTGATTGATGTTTGGACTCTGATAGCCTCGCTACATGCAAAATGTACCTCAAGCTGACAAGTTCTCAATTGTCAAAATCGCTAGTGCCACTCAAAGTTCAAACAATATGAAATCATTAAAAATCTTGTTTCACTAGCCATTTAGTCCTACATTGGCAACAAATTCTAAACCGTTGATAATTGTAAATCTAACAGTTAAAGGGTAATTTTGGAGGTTTAAGTTCACAATACTAGCGCTTTGTGCATTTCATTTCAGAATTCAATTACAACCATACATCAAATGTTCATTGAACGATTGAGTAATTTATGAATTATGATATAAATAATAAACATGTGTTTTAAAGTTGTTTTAAACTTTAATGCACTAGGATTGACATCAAGGCCAAGGGGCTGGTAACTTAACGTTGCAAAGGATTTAATAAAATGAATAATGAAATTGGGAACTGGGGGAGAAGGTCGATGACAAATTAGAAATCAATAACATTTTGGTAAACCCTAACAAGAGTGATGACTTTTAGTGTTTATAATGTTCTTTTTTCAATTTGATGGCAACTCTATTTTTTCATTTGTATTGCTTTATGTTTTACTTTTAAATCTATATGCAATTATTTCATAAATAGATAATACTTAATTTCTCAAAGGAAAAAAAAACTGATTTGAATAGATTTATAGACACTGAACTCAGAAAATAACTCTTTACTATAAATTTATAACAAAGATTAACACAACACAACCATTTATTTTATTACAACTGAATTACAATGTCACATTATTACATATCTTTTTAAAGATGAGTAGTTGTAGAGTAGGCAAGCTCCTGTTTCGTATAAATAACATAAGTCACTTTACATAGACACAATTTAATTCAAGCTCTTTCTCATGACAATGGATTACAAATTGATTCCAATTTCCAAGGTTCTACCAATGACAACGTAATACAAATGTGACACTAAAAATAAATGCATGATTCCAAAGCTTCTGCTAGTAAGAACATAGTACAAATGTGGCACTAAAAATAAACACAAGGAACTCGCCTAGAAAACCATGCTAGGGAAATGGGAGCTGTGAAGATACAAAATGTGCTTATCCCCTTTGAGAACTAGAGTCATGCAGAAGATGAGGGGTAGTAAAATTGCTCCCATCTTCTACCTACAACCTCCATGAATTGGGATAACACTCATGTCCATCAAAGCTCCTCATCTTGGCTCAAAACCTGTCTGAGAAGTCAGGTGAACCAAATCAACTTCTTTCCAATTCCACCCATTCTGAACTTGAAGGAAATTGGTATTTTACTCTGTAACTACATAACTGAAGGCAAGAGAATTTAGAGTATCCCCAATAATACCACAAAATCTTCTTCTTGAATCCTTATTAACCCAAAAAAATGAAAACCTTTATGATACTATCCACTATCACTAACTCTATTTAATAATTTATGGGCCACTACTGCCGCTACTAGCCTGATTCACGCAAAACAAAAAACCAACTTACTCGATTCGTGTATCTTAATCCTTACATTTACAATTAAAATATTTAATTTGATTGACATCTAGCTACATGCAAATTGTACCACAATCTAACAAGCTGTCAAAATCACTAGACTCTAGTCAGCATTACCAGTGCCACTCAAACGATATGAAATCATTACAAATCTTGTTTCATTAAAGCTATGAGTTGTCCAATCAATCACTTCGGATGTTCAAAAGATTGAAAATTTTAATTAAATGAAATGTAATACGTCGAGGCATTGAAAAGAGAAAAATGAGCCTTGATCTCGTCACGTGTCTGTATCTAACGGTTCTAGTGTTATTCCGGAGGTTTCAATTCACAAGTCTACTACTTCAGAGATTTATTTTTGGAATGCAACTACAGCCGTCCATCAAAAATTATCAATTTTTTTTGGTTATATTGATTTTACTTTAAATCCTTTGTGTAAAACATTCTTAAGTTTTTAAGCCTTGGTCCTATGTTCTTCGTAGGTGGTCCCTCTTTTAAATTTTTTTCCTGCATGTGCATATTTCTGTCACTTAAGTTCTTCTATCGCTCATCACCAAAATCCAACCCATCAGGTTCATTACCATGATGATGAGTCTTGATCTCCCCATGTGTTCACATCTAATGGTTCTAGTGTAATTCCGGAGGTTTCAATTCACAAATCTAGTGCTTGAGAGATATACTTCTGAAATGCAACTATAGCTGTCCATCAAAAATTCATCGAACGGTCGTGGTCCATAATGTCGCATGGTTGCTAAAACTTGGAACCTTATAACCAAAGTATGAAGTTTCAAAGTTTTCAAAACCTCCAACCCACCAACTACAAAGATGACCAAGAAAGACTTGCAATTAAGGTTAGGAAAAGCACCAAAACCTTGAATTTGGTGAATTAAGATAGGAAAGGTGGCAAGGACAATGCATTTATGAAGTGAAGATCACTTGCATATTTTAGCAAGTGGACTTGACTGGAGTATCGATGGGTAATTAAGATCGGTATGTGTGGAGTTTGGAAAATTATTACCTCTCGGCCCTCAATTAGTGAAGTTAGATTGACAATTCATCAAATGGTCGTGGTTAGATTGATTTGCACTAACACTTCACCTTTGCATTTTTTTATTAGTTTGATATTATGTTTAATTCGCCAATGAATTTTATTTTTTAGTTTGAAATTACTTTTTAATCGCCAACAAAATTATTTTTTCTGGTTTGAAAATAGGTTTAATTCGCCAATCGAAATATTTTATTAGTTTGAAAATAGATTTTAATCACCAATGGAAAAATTTTAGTGGTTTTAAAAAATTTGTATTTCACCAAGATTTTCCATAGACTTCTTACGATTAGAAAAGATTCGCCAATAGACTTTTTTTTCTTCATGAAAAATTAAAAAAATTGCCACTAAAATTAATATTTTTATCGGGAAGTATACAAGATTCACCAGGATTTTACACCTTCGCCAAGGGGGGGGTTTCTTAAAGTTTTCCCTGATTCACTCTTCCATCAGGAAATCTAATTTTGAATCTTCCATAGCCAACAATCTTTAGGCGAGAGTCATCGCCTAGGTACACCTCTCCACCATTGTACTCATACTTGGAGAACCATTCTCTATGAGAAGTCATGTGAAAAGATGCACCCGAATATATCAACCACACATCATCTAATGCATGGGATGCCAAGGATGCAATAAATGCTTCTCCATCATCTTGAGATGATTTCTCAGATTTAGAATAAGAGAAATACTTTTTTTTCTTCTTATCCTTCTTGCAATATTTTCGAATGTGACCAACTTCACCACAATTCCAAATTTTTTCCTTGGAATTCTTACTAGGAGACTTTGATCTCCCCAGAGACTTTGACTTAGATTTCTTGTCTTTCTTTTTGCTTCTCTCTTTTGGTCTACCATGGACTACAAGGGCCTCCTTGGCCATCTTAGAAGACTTCCTTCACATCTCTTCAGATAATAATGAGGCAACAAACTCATCCATATTAAAGGTGGAAGTAGTGCTTCTAATAGCCATTACCAAGTGATCATAGGAGTTTGGAAATGAACACAAAAGGAGCATGCAATGGTCTTTTTCATCAATCTTGTCTCCAATGAAACCCAATTGTGCAACCAACATGTTAAATGCATTTAAGTGATCTGCTATAGACTCTCCATCTTCCATTTTTAGAGAATACATCTTTCTAAGGAAAAAATTGTTTACCAAGGATTTAGCTTGATAGACATCACCAAGCTTCTTCCATAGAGAAGCAAAAGTTTTCTCTTCATGGAAATTCATGAGGATGGAATTAGCAAAACAGAGTCTAATAGGACCCTTTGCTTTCCTATCCATGAGATCCCAATCTTCTTGTTTCATGCCTAACAGTTTGGTTCCAGAAATAGCATCCCATAGGTCATGGTCTACGAGCATTTCTTCCATTTTGAGCTTCTACAACTTAAAATTACCACCATTAAAATTTTCTATATCAACCCTCCCAGATGTTCTTGCCATCTCTTTCCTACAACAAGGTAATGAAACTCACACTTCTGCAAACTCCCATTGAAACAAAGATTAGCTCAAAAAACCCTTCTACCCTACAAAGGAACCATGGTTGGCAAGGCTCTAATACCAACTAAAAGGAAGCTGGGTGAGTGGAAATAGCTTCCTACACTAATCTAAGTAGGGGAGAGTTACAAAAAAATTATTTTAACACCTTATGCTGTTACAATATGAGATAGACAGAGAATAATGAAAATAGAACAAGTACACACATACATTAACAATAGATATACATGGGGAAAACCCTTTCAGGTAAAAAACCGCACCCTCTAAAAGCACAACAATTTCTCTATTACTTCAAATAATGAATAAAAGATATCACCAAGTACAAAGCTTCTTCAACAAGTACTTCAACATGAACACCTGTTCTGGAGTGATACTAGCAGCACTTCGTTACCTGCAAACAAACTATGCATTCTACAACTCAAAGCACTCAACAAATAGAGTGTTACAAGCTTCAAGAAGCATCTAGAAGGTGAAGGGCATCCAAATCCACATGGCACAATTTCCAACACCTTAGACATGCATTTGGATACATGTACAATATTCCCTTACACTCCTTACAATGGTCAAACATGCAAATATTCTTCTTCCAAGCTTGGGCACCTAGAATATGCTAAAAATAGCTTATGACAGATTCCTTACCACTATCATAGGATATGTCATAAATCTACCATAGAATCTATCATAGGATTCGTAAGAGAATCTATCATAATTGACTAAAAATAGTCAATTCTCTTACATCCTGTCATAACCCATCTTGGGTGCCAACTTTCTCCATGCATTCAAAGATGCCTTATGACACGTCATAGAATCTATCATATGTCACAGATTCTAAATTGGGATGCCTATGTTCACTTGGGATGATGATGTGTCATCCAGTCACTTCCAAGGGGGATGCCACCTAGCCGATGGGTCCCAATTTGTGACATGACACCATAGGCATTTAAATAATACAAATAAATACATTAATTACATCAATTAAATCAATGTTAGGAATCTAAGGTTGAGACACCTTAATCCCAACAAGAGAGAGGGGGAGTGAGAGAGAGTTATCTAGGTAGGGTGGGAGGGATAGAGGGAGGGAGAGACCTGAGAGATAGAGGGTGGGAGGGATAAAGAGAGGGAGTGACCTATGAGAGAGAGAGGGGGTGGGAGGGATAGAGGGAAGGAAATACCTGAGAGAGAGAGGGGGTGGCAGGGATAGAGGGAGGGAGAGACCCAAGAGAGTGAGGGAGTTATCTAGGTAGGGTGGGAGGGAGAGACTTGAGAGAGATAGGGAGGGAGGGAAGGAGAGATGTTAGAGAGAGAGGGATGGGAGGGATAAAGGGAGGGAGTGACCTGAGAGAGAGAGGAGGTGGGAGGGATAGAGGGAGAGAGAGACTTAAGAAAGAGATGGAGCTATCTAGGTAGGGTGGGAGGGAGAGACTTGAGAGAGAGAGAGATCTATCTAGGTAGGGTGGAAGAAAGAGACCAAAGAGAGGGGGTGTGGGAGGGATAGAGGGAGGGAGAGACCTAAGAGAGAGGGGGGTGGGACGGATAGAGAGAGGGAGAGACCTAAGAGAGAGAGAGATGGGGTTGGGAGGGATAGAGGGAGGGAGCAACTTGAGAGAGAGAGAGGGGGTGGTAGGGATAGCGGGAGGGAGAGACCAAAGAGAAAGGGAGTTATCTATGTAGGGTGGGAGGAAGAGACTTGCGAGAGAGAGGGATGGAGGGATGGACAAAGAGAGAGGGAGTGAGGGATGGAGGGTTATCTAGGTAGGGTGGAAGGGAGAGGCTTGAGAGAGAGAGAGGGTGCGAGGGATAAAGGGAGTGAGAGACTTGAGAGAGAGAGGGAGTGGGAGGGATAGAGGGAGAGAGAGACCTGAGAGAGACCCTACCTAAATAACTATCTCTCTCTCACTCACTTCCTCTCTCTCACTCTATATATTATAACCTATTATATAATATACAATATATAGTATACAATATAAAATATAAAATATATAATATATAATATATAGTATATGTTTGAATGGGAAAAATCAACTTTAAAGCTTGAAACTTGTACAACAATCACCAAACTATTAGTAACAAGCAAAAATTCCCAATCCAAGCAATAGAAAATAAACTTGCATAAAAGATCAAATGAAAGCACACAAAACACAAATTATACCTCTTATGCCATAGTTGAATCACTTCTATTGCCATTTTCCTTTGAAAGATTTTAAAGTGTTTCTCTCAAAATTTTGGTGAGTGCACTTATGGATTGCTTAAGAATGATGGCAGAAACAAAGATTCAAAGATGGTGGTTAGAGAAATAAAGAGCTCAAAGACCAAATTTATAGATGAAGTGGTGGAAAAATGAATGGATGAGATGAAGAGAAGAATGAACAATCAATATATCATGAGATAAAATTCATAGGAAACTTTCTCATTTTTAGATTCAAAATTAGTGCCAGTTGATTTCAAAATTAGTAGAATGGAAGAAAAGTTCATGGGTGGAAGAAGATTGACAAAATTAGCTGGAATTTGTAAGAGTTTGATTTCAAAAATTATGGAGGTGTGTAAGAGTTCATTTTTTGAAAATAAAATAAATGAAAAAATCATTTATTGTCCAAATCATGAATTATTAATTAAATTTAAATGATTTAATTAATTATAGACAACTTTAGTTTAGGGGGGTAAAATAAATAAAAACATTCATTTAATCCATGACGATGTTAATAATTAAATAATTAAGTATTAATTATTTAATAGGATAGATAATGAGGTGGTAGACATTAGGATAATTAAATAATAAAAATTATATAATTGTGTGTGAGAAAGTGGGTGACAATTAGGTTTAAGGAAAAATTAGGGTTAGACGAAGAACTAGAATTAGACGAGAAATTAGTCAGAAAATGTCGTCGTAGGTTCGAGACAATTTTAAGTGTCTACATTTTTCCCCTCTTTGAGACAATGTGATTTTTAGTGTCGTCTCAAAGAAAAATTAAGAATTTTTTTAATCAGGTCCTACCCCAATATGCCCTAGTGGAAATGGGATTATGATGCCCCCTTGGTAAATTTGGCGAAAAATCCAAAAATCGAGCCAAATTTTCTGATAATATGATTTAATGCGTTTGGATAGAAGGAATATTAGCTAGAAGAAAAGGTTAGTAGGAAGGGAAGAACAATTAGTTTGATTGATATGAGATGCAAAGAATATTGATAGAACTTTTATCAATAAGAATAGGTTAGTAAGAAGGGAGGAATAGTTAGTAAGATGAATGGATGCAAAAAGGGAAGTAATGAATAAGTCATCATGCGCCTTCATAAGTGCACATATATCATCATTGAGCATTTTTATTTTGTACATGGATGATGTACACCAAGGTATGAAAAGACCATGATAAAAAATTCTATCCCTTTGCATAGAAAAACACATTGTAGACAAGGAGTGTCATGACTCAGACTAGGAATGTAGTTTCCCTGGCCATATTGTCAAGACAAACCACAAACAAAAATCAAATATAAAATGGCCATGATCCATACTCGCTCCTCTAATCACATGTGGATATCCTTGAGTAGCATAATAACATGATAAAAAATAAATCAGATAAAGGACAAGATAATAGAAAAGACCATAGACAAAAGAGACCAAATGAGTCAACAACCATTTAGATCTTCTTGTCAAAGACAACGAATAGAAAAGAGACAAAATACCATAGAAAAAATATAATAGACAAAGAAAAATGATAAAGACATGTAATTGATTAATTAGAAATGAAGACTAGCTTGATAATTTTTCTATTATTACATGATTTATGAAGCACAATATTTTTTTTAAAAGATGTTTTGTTTGTGTCTAGACAAAGTGTCAGTTTTAGCAAGGGAAAATTTATTATGGAAGGTGGATAGTCACAAGCGTGAAATTTATTATGGGTTGTGGATAGTTTATTGTGGATGATGACTTGTTTATTATGTAAGGTATACTAGATATGGACCATGACAAATGCATATGAAAGATACGCACAAGAAAGCAAGCAAGCATGCACAAGGATACCAAGACAAGCATGATCTTGCCTTTAGTCAAGCTGAAACCCAATTGATTGATGATAGGTTGATGATTGATATGATAATTGATAGATTAATTGATATGGGAAGGACACATCCCAAAAATAACACAAGGATAGGGAAAGACATATCCCAATAATGACAATGTGACTAAAGGATCAAGGTTTGCAGCAAGGATGGGAACAAAATCAAGGAATATTTTGGATGATGTACTAGATTGCATAGCAATTTTGCATGGATTAATATTGTTGCATTTGGATGGCATAACCTTTGTATTGAATAGGATATGGATGGATGTTGGCTAGGTGAATTATAATCCTTGAACCAATGACAAGGAAAAACCAAGTCTTGTGATAGCGGTGAAAGGATAATGGATTGCTTCGGTAAAGGATATGAGACATGAGGATTATTGGATGGAGGATTTAGTGTATGATCTCCAAGGCCCATGTCATGTAGAAATACATTATTTTTTCTAAAATATGAGTTTAGATAGTGTTATGTAGGAAATGACATGGAATTTTATGGATAGTGTATGACCAAATGATTGATATGTCAAGAGTTTTCCAAAGCATGATTTATGTTTGTGCCCCTATTCTTATCAAGATCAAGATGGGTAGGGAATATGGATGGAAATGCCAAGGATTGGATAAATGGCTGAAAAAATCATGGAAAAGGTATGGAAGATGAGAAAACTTCCCCCAAGTGTATTGGTCCATATAGATAATTGATTTTACTCATGATGCTTGTTTGCCAGGTTTTCATCATGGTACTTATCCAAAGCACCATAAAAAATAGTTTTCACTATTTGATTTTTTTTTTCTCTTTACTATTTTTTAAAAAAAAATTAATTTTTTTTATGTCACACAAGACACCTGTTTTCCTGATTTTCATCAAGGTGACAATTGTTTTGTAGTTTTACAAATTTTTGATTTTTTTAATATATATATTTTTTATTTTCTAAATGGCCTTGATGTTTTAGATGATTACTAATTGTATTTAATTATTTGATGATGTTGATGTAGATGAGGGTGTCATGATATGCCAATAATGACCTTTATGGAGTAGTTGGCTTGTTAGGATCATAATGCTTGCATACAACTGATTGATGTCATTGTGATCTTTTTTGATACTAGGGTTGGCCTTATTAGAATACACACATCATGATAAAATTCCATGAGAGTCCTTACAATAAAGAGTCACTACCAAAATGCGATGGATTTGTAAAGTAGGATTTTTAGGATTTAGATGAGATTTTGGATTATGATTAGTGATGGTAGATGTATTTAGTAGTTTAGATATCTGAATATCCATTCACCAAACTAAGAATGATAGATGATGGAGTTTGGATTTTTGATAGGGATGGTGTTTGGAACAAACAATTTTGTATGCCTTGTGTGATGACCATTTTGAAGGAGGTGGAAATTTTTTATATGTGGGAAACCTCTTTTCTTGTGGCTCCACATTTTGATTGAATATTGGATTTAGACTATTTTATTTACTTGATCCATTTTTCTTTCGAATCCAATTTAACTTCATTTGTCCACTTGGATTTTTGTTTGATTCAATGGCCTTTGACATCTAATTTTGAACATTATATTTGTAAGATTTTTTTTTGTTGGTTCCTATTAATGGATTTAATGAATTGGAAATGATGGTTTATGGTGTGGATGGAAGGAGTGTCAATGGCAACCTTATGGTAAGGACTACTCATGGCCCCCATTTTGATTTTTGTATCATATAAAGTTACCCCCAATATTATGGAGGTACCACTAACATCATTTGATTTATTGATTAAAGAATAACCAAGACCTTGATGTAAAATATTTGCATGACATTATACTGGTTCTAGAATTCCTTTCTCATGTAGGCCTAATCCTCTTCCTCGATATTGCATGCTCTGAAATATTCTCTTTGCGATGAGGTATTTGTTGTTTTGGAAGCAAGATGCTAACCCATCATTATAATGCTAGAAACCATTAATGATTGGTATTTTTCATTTGCAAGAAAGCCTAATTTGATAAAAGTGGATGATCCTAGTTGATAGGATATTGAAGCTTTATCCTTTGTCATGCTTTTTGCTTCTTGATCATTTGGAATATTGATACGATCCATGGTATATTTATCTTCTTGTTTTATTTGATCAATAGTAGCTTCTTTATCTTCTTGTTTGATTTGATCCAATAACTTCTTTATCTTCCTATTTAATTTGATCCATAGTAGCTTCTTTATCTTATTTTTTGATTTGATCCAATAGCCTCTTTATCTTCTTGTTTGATTTGATCCATAGTAGCTTATTTTACTTCTTGTTTTATTTGATCCATAATAGATTTTGTATCTTATTTTTTGATTTTATCCATGTCATTTTCTAGATTATGTATGTGTCCAAGGGAGGCAAGTGTCTCATCTTGGGAAATGGAAGTGTTTGGAGTATGAATAGGATCAACTTCAAGTATTTGATCATGGATGGTATGGAGGTCGATGAGGGGATCATTTTGGATTTCTTGATCAATGGTAGGGTCTTGATCAATTATAGTCTTATCTTGGATGTCATGACTAGAGATGGGCTTTTGATTAGAGATTGGATTAACCTAGATATCATGATCATCTATATGGGATTCTTGGATAGACTCAAGGCTAGGATCATGATCAAAGAGTGGATTATCATGGATACTATAAATAAGATTTTGATCAAGGATTGGATTATCATGGATGTTATGAATAGGATATTGATCAAGGATTGATTTAAATAGTATATCATAATGATCTATAGGGACTTTTTGTTTAACTTGATCTTTATTTTTCTTGGAGTTTATTTCATTATGCTTTGGAATTTTCTCTTGAAATAGATCCAATGATTTAGGAAATGGAATATGATCATGGAAAATGATAGGATTTTATTGAATGGACTCAAGCTTTGGATAGGAAGCTCTTGATTTAGCTTGATAGGTGATGGAGGGCATGATGGTGGAAGAGGGTTGGAGGGTGTAGGATTAGCAATGAGATAGGATTGTCCAACTCTATTTTGAGGAAAATTATTTGCTATTAGTCCTTGGAGATCATTACTAGATGTATTTTTATTGGATGTATTTATGGATTGGGATGGAGTATATGGAAATAGATTAGGGGTTGAAGGATTATGAGAAGAGGTGGAGGCTATAAAATAGGGTTTGGTGAAGGGGACAATAATTTCATACATGCTTGAGAGATAGGGATTTGTGGTATGGCTTGGCATTGAGGAAGGATTTGAATGTAAGATTGCTTTCCCTTGTCATGTTTAGGATAAGGATGACTAATGCATATTTGTTGTGGATCAATGGTATGGATTATGTTAATTGGTTGTTGATATTGCAAGTAAATAGATGGATGACTAGGGATCATAGGTTGTTTCACTATGGTAGAGGCATCAAAACCTTCGGGAAGCCTAGATCCTTTCGTACAAGTTTTAAAAGATATTTGGTGGGATATTTGGACATGACTTCCAACATTAGATTTAGAAACTTAGGATCCTTTGATTTTGTTTTAAGATATTCTTGATAACTTTTTTCTTCACTATATTCAATATAGTCCTTACCATCATCAAGGGGTAAGGTATATTTTGGTTCATGCTTAGGTTGGGTTGATGGATAGGTTACTAGGGATTGTGGCTTCTTGGTATGAATATTTGATAGATAGGTCATGGAGCACATGATGTTCAACTTGACTATGAAGAAGATCAAGGTAAAATGAATACATGGTCATGAGTTTGGGATGGTTTAGATAGATAAGTAGGTGGATAATGGTTGGAATATAAACCCTAAGACAAGGTAAAGACAAGAAACAAAAGACGTTTTTTTTTTCAATTTTTTTTTAGATTTTGGATTTTTTAATGTTTTTTGGATTTTGGATTTGATTTTTTATTTTGTGTTTTATGATTTTTTTTGTATTTTTTGTTTTATGATTTTTTTTGGCTTTTGAATTTTTAAGAATGAAATGATTACGCAAAGGATACAAACGAAGGACGAAAGATGGTGAATGGGATATGATTATGGATTTTGAATGTTTGAGGATAGTGAGGGTAAGTGATGTATTATTATGGGTTTAGATTTCAACCTTGAAAGATAATGGTTAACCAAAGTAGCCAAAAGGGGTATCTAGATCTCCAAACAATGGTAGTGAAGAAGACAATAGACAAAGGTTAACCTTAAACTAGACTTATGAGTTTAAAGCCAACTGTTGATGAAAATATAAAAAGATATGAAGAGATCAAGACACCCTAAAGGATGAATAAGGTTGAGCCAAACTATAACTAGGGTAAAATCAATGGAGGATAGTGAATGAATGAAAATGACGTGGTGAGAAAGGTCAATAGACCAAAGTAACCACAAGGTGAGTCTAAAATCTCAAAAGGATGATGATTAAGACAAAGGTAAACAAATTCAAACCCTAACTAGACTATCGAGATTAGGGTCAACTATGGACAAGACAAGACACAAAATTTCAAGACTACCAAGGACAATTGAGGTCTAATTATGGTTAGTTTAATGTGGAATTTATGAGTGGTTGGGTCAATGATCGAATGAAGTTTTAACCTATGGATGAAAATGACTTGACCAAGGTTTAACCTAAGGATGCAAGACTTAACCAAAATTTAACCTAAAGGATGAAAGCCTAACCTTAGGTTAACCCAAGGATGAAAAATAAACCTAGGGATGACAACCAACACCTCACCTAAGGATGAAAAAAAAACCAAATATTTACCAAAGGAAGAGGAATCCACCAAATTTTAACCCAAGGAGAGAAAGAAAAATCTAACCTAGGGATGCAAAGACAACCAAGGATTAACCAAGGGAAGAGGAATCAACCAAGGATTAGTCCAAGGAGGGAGACCAAAATTTTACCTAAGGACTTAATTAAGATTTGAGATGCAAATGGAAAGTTAAACTAAGGAAGTTTGATAGGTCTTAGGTCACTTAAGTTCAAAAAATGGATTCAAAGGATATACCTTAACTTTTCTCAATGTAGACTATGTTTGGCTTCCTAGGAAAGAAGTGTTTAGAGGTGTTATTTTTCAATTTTAAGATAGCATACACCTAGAAACCACTTGGAAGATGAAGTGATTATTGAATTTAGACTAAAAAGGGTATGGCTTAAGGCCTAAAGGCCCAATGGCTTCATGGGTTTAACACAATTGAAGAAACTTGTAAGAAAAGTGCATCCTAGTTATTCAATTGGGTGTGTTCACTTAATTTGGGCCCACCACACCAAAGGTGCTAATACACCAAGCTCAACATGAGATGCTTCACTTTCAAGAGCAGATATCTAGAGCTCCAATGGCATAGGCCCAATATGGTAATAGGCTCACCTTTCCTCTCTCCTTGGGAGGCTATGAATTCCAACCCAAAGATTCCTATCTTCACTCAGGGGTGTGTGTGGTGAGTAACTTCTCACATGATACTATACGCTACACCATGCACTAAGCTTACAACTGAAGGCTTCTAGGCTACTAAAAATAAGAGGTGTCTAGTGGGGTTACTTTTCAAACACCAATGCATGTACAAATGTGAAATTTAAATATCATCTGCATGTGTTCAGAATCACCTAGGACCACAGAGGAATTCTTGACATGTCATGATTGGATTGAGGTATAGCTTTCGCTTTCACACCTTTATATAGCCCCCCGAAAAAAAATGTGCTTGAGGTAAAACTCTAGGGTGATGAAATCCCCAGGCATGCCTCCTACTAAAAATACAAAAGGAGACTAATGTGTATTTCTCATCACTCAGGATCACACAAGTGTACAAGGGGAGAGGATACATACACACTAGCTCGGGTTGGCACATAATATGCAAGCGCACCAAACACGAAAGATAAAGTTATTTTTAATCCAACTAATCTAAGTGTTATCTAATCTAGAAAATCATAAAAAACAATTTTTCAAGATAGATTCTCTGAAAATTGAACCTACAACAAATTAATTATTAGTTCAAGAGACACCTTCAATAAACGTCTTGCAACAAATAGATTAGTAGTTTAAAATAAAGACTTTAACAATCAAGCTACAATCAAAGGATAAGTAGATTAAAAAACAAAGTCTCTTCCCAATGTTCACCACACAACCAAAAATAGAGAACAATAACAAAAAACCCAAAAATAGACATCTACCAGACCAAAAACAAAAAGAAAACAACATAAACAAAAAAATACCTTTCTACTTTTTACCAGTCAAACACATCATTTCAAAATAGAAGCATCGATCTATCTTAGTCAAATGTGTCAATATACAATCAAACACACCAATATACAGTCAAACACGTCAACCTCCAAACAAAAATGTCAATCTACACAAAAGCATCAATATGCAAAACAAGTGCAAAAATATGTAAGAAAAACACAGTATTATGCAAAGGAAATGTGGAAATATGTAAAAAAAATGGGAAAATGCAAAAAAATGCATCACTTTATCTCTACAAAAGTGCCACGAGATCCTATAGTTGTAAAAAATCACGTTTTTTGAGCAGATAATGCTATCCAGCATCGAAACAGGGCCATAATATATGAAAATTTGTGGCTTAGTGCTTCTGAACACAACTGTGGTATTTTTTCCTAAAAAAATCTCCTAAAGGTTGTATTTCAAAGTTTCTTAAAATTATCCACAACTTGCAAGTTAGAAAACACCAAAAAATTGGACACAAGAAGGTTAGCCAAAAGGAAAATGTACTTCATGTCAGGTTCACTAGATGTTTGATAGGGAAAAATAAAATTTAAAGCTTAAAACTTGCAAAACAACCACCAAACTATTAGTAACAAGCCAAAAATCCCAATCCAAGCAATAAAAAACAAACTTGCATAAAAGATAAAATGAAAGCATATAAAAGATAAATTATACCTCTTATGCCATAGTTCAATCACTTCTATTACCCTTCTCCTCTTTGCTTTGAAATATTTTAAAGTGTTACTCTCATATTTTTGTGGAGTGCACTTATGGATTTCTTAAGACAATAATGGTGGCAACAAAGGTTCAAAGATGGTGGTTAGAGAAATAAAGAGCTCAAATATTGAATTTATAGATGAAGTAGTGGCAAAATGAACATATGAGATTGAGAGAAGAATAAACGATCAAGATTGAATGAGACAAAATCCATAGGAAACTTGCTCATTTTTAGATTTGAAATTAGTGCCACATGATTTCAAAATTAGTGGAATGGAAGAAAAATTTGTGGGTGGAAGAAGATCGACGAAATTACGTGGAAATTTTCAAGAGTTTGATTTCAAAAATTATGGAGGTGTGTAAGACTTCATTTTTTGAAAATAAAATAAATGAAAAATCATTTATTTTCAAAACCATGTATAATTAAATAAATTTAAATGATTTAATTAATTATAGACTAGACTTTAGGTTAAGGGGATGAAATAAATAAAAATATTTATTTAATCCACGGTGATATTAATAATTAAATAATTAAGTAAAAAAATATTTAATAGGATAGATAATGAGGTGGCAGACATTAGGATAATTAAATAATGAAAATTATTTAATTATGTGTATGAGAAAGAGGGTGAAATATAGGTTTCAAGAGAAATTAGGTTAAGACGAAGAAATAGAATTAGACGAGAAATTAGTCATAAAATGTCATCGTAGGTTCGAGACAATTTTGAGTGTACAGTATATATTATATAATATATATCATAATATATAATATATATCATAATATATAATATATAATATATTATATAATATATAATAAATTATATATTATGTATTATTAATATATAATATATTTATTGTGCTCCAAAATGTTTTACATTGCTTCAGTTTCCACACACTATGCCTCCAGTGACAAGGATGCTCATAGTCTGGGCAATGAATGTTTGGAAATGGGTGACGACGCCAATGCAGGATCACATGGGGGAAAACATGTGCATTTGGATGACAAACAAAATAATATTAGTTCCTTCCCACATCACGTGGTTGATGCAACTCCCTCTAGCACCAGGCTAGAAATGATATTGCACGATGAGTGTAGGGCTCGTGCCCTCCCTGATTTTCCTTTCGTGGACAAAGGAAACCCTAGACGGTTGTCTAAGGGCATGCAACAAACATATATTGATAAGTGCAATATTGATCACTCCCATTGTACTCTCACAAATGTTACCTCTATTGTTCCTTCAAAGATAGTTTTCTCTCTGTTGGGGGCAAGAAAGCCCTTGTCATGACCTCTCCCCATA
>VDFB02000002.1:75492150-75747908 GCA_007258455.2 Sequoia sempervirens | reverse complement strand
AAATATTTTACACATTTTATCATTGCTACCACCAAAAATGATGTCATCAACATTCACAAAACAAATAATCATGTGCTCACCTTTTTATTCTAAATACAAGTTACTATCTACACATCCCTTTTTGAATCCTTGTTGTAGATATTGGTCTAATCTCGAATACTATGCTCTAGGTGCTTGTTTTAGACCATACAACACCTTTCTCAATTTGAATATATAATTGTCATCTTCTGACATCTGAAAACCTTCTAGTTGTTCTATGTAGATTTCCTCTTGTAGGTTTCCATGCAAGAATGCATATTTAACATCCATCTAATTTACTTTCAATCCTTTGTAAATTGAAAATGCAAGAAACATTCTTATTGCTTCTAACCTTGCTACAAGCGCAAATGTTTCTTCAAATTCAATGCCTTCAACTTGTGCATAAAATTTGTACACTAATCTTTCCTTTTTCCTCACAACAGCTCCATCCTCATTTAGTTTGTTTCTAAACACCCATTTTGTACCAATTACAATTTTACTTAGGGGTCTAGGAACAAGTTCCCATGTTTTGTTTTTCTCAATTTGATTTAACTCCTCTTCTATAGCTTGTATCCATATCTCATCCTTGCTAACTTCAGTAAAACTTCTTGGTTCAATTTGAGATAGGAGAGAAAAATTTACCTTCTCTTTGTTCTTTACAAATCTCCCCCTGGTCTAAACTCCTTCATTTTTATCCCCAATTATTTGATTTGTTGGATGATCTTTTTGAACATAATTTGTAGTGGCCTTCTCAACATCTACTTCCTCAGATTCTTCTTCATCATTTTCCACATTGTGTTCATAACTTGAATCATCTTCAAAATTATTCTGATCAGAATTGATATGTTTTATACTTTCAATAATCTTGACTTTGATGCTTTCCACAATCTTGTCTAGTATTTTGTTATAGCATTTATATGCTTTGCTTTGGGTGGATTATCCTAAAAATATTCCTTCATCACTTGTTGATTCAAACTTTCCTAAATTTTCATCTTCTCTTTTGATGTAACACTTATTGTGAAACACTTTGAAATACTTCATAGATGCAGGTCTGCCATATCACAACTCATACACAATACTATCACTATGTACTCTAATTTGAACTTTGTTTAAAATGTATACTACAATATGTATTTATTCTCTCCAAAATATATCAGTTAATCTAGCCTCTTTTAACATTGTTTTGGCCATGTATTGCACAACTCTATTCTTTCTTTCTACAACTCCATTCCACTATGGAGTTCTTGGTGCTAAGTATTGTCTCTTGATTCCATGTGCCTCAAAATATTCAAAAAATTCACGTAATGTCAATTATCCTCCTCTATCTGATCTTAAGCATTTGATCCTTCTACCTATCTCCTTTTCAACCATCTTTCTAAATATTTTAAATCTCCCAAATGCTTGTGACTTGTCTCTCAAGAATGTCACCCATGTCATTCTCATGTAGTCATCAACTAACAACATAAAGTACCTTTGTCCTTTCAGTCCCCTTGTTCTTGTGGGTCCACACAAATCAATATGAACTAGTTGTAAAGGCTTAGTGGTTGAACACTTCTTAGTTGGAAAACTAGCCTTTATTTGTTTTCCCTACTAACATTCTTTGCATATGAAATTTGCATGCTTAGTTACTTTAGGCATGTGCCTAACCAGGCCTCTTGAACTTACTTTCACCAAATTATCAAAGTTTGTATGGTCTAATCTTCTATTACATAACCAACTTTCATCATCTTGTCCTTTCAAGCAGCTTTGACCTTTTACTTCAGCAAGGTTGTAAAGATTGTTGTCAGTTCTCAATTCTTGTGCAAATATCTTTCCATTTTTCCTGATTTTCCAACCTTCTAAATCAAATGTGACTTTATAACCATTGTCACACATTTGGCTCACACTTAACAGATGGTGCTTCAATCCTTCAACATACAAAACATCTTTAAAGGGGTTTTTACCATCTAGGCTTAAGATTCCTTTACCACATATCTTGATTTCACTATTACCACCCATGTTCATAGATCCTCCATTACATTTCTTGAGTTTTATGAATTTACTTTTGTCTCCAATCATGTGCTTGGAGCAGCCACTATCTATTACCCATAGATTTTTCTTTTTGGCATGTAGGGTTTTTTGTGCAATCATTGATTGTGTGGAGATTTCTCCCATTTCTTTCCACACCTTAGTTTTCTTTTCTATATTTTCTACCTTCTCCTCCTCCTTATTTTCATATTATTTGTTTGACTTAGGAGGTAAAACTTTCTTTTTCTCATTCTTAACATTAACTTTCTTTTGACTCTACTCTGAACTAATGTTTCCCACTCTGGCTGCTTTTTGAATTTATGGCACTATTTTGATTATACTATTTCATTGGTAGCTCAGGGGTGGGAAGGCTCCCCATTCCAAGGTTGTTGTCCCCTTTGCTGGTGTTGTGCTTGTGATGGAAGTGGCTAGTCTAGCTACTTCTGAAAAGATGTCCCCTCCTCGTATTGTAGTCCTTTCCCCTGGGGAAATGAAAGAGGGAATCTCTGGGAAGTCGCCTTTTTCTCTGACTTTCAGGCTTAATTCATTTTTTTCTAAGGAAGCTCCAGCTTCCTACATGGACAAATTGGTGGGGTCTAACTCGCCAACCTAGTCTAAAAGACTTGTGGAATCTACTTCCTACTCAGTTACTGGTTGGGAAGTAGATGTCCCTGAGGTTCTCATGTTGAAGGTGATGGATAACCTCAAAATGGCTCTTTTTGGTAACTTTTTGGCATATAGGCCAAATATTGAACTTGTTCATCAGTGGGATGCTTCCACCTGGAATCTCAAGGGAAGTGTCACAATAAATGCCATTCCTAGAGGTATTTTTCTATTTTCATTTGTGGTTTACAAAGATATGCTGAAAGTTTTAACTAGGGGTCCATGGGCTTTTGAACTGGGTTTTAAAAATTTTCTTTCACTATGCAAATGGAAACCAGGTTTTGACTTGTCGGTTGATTTTGTGGCCTTTGCGCCAACTTGGGTTCTCCTACCAGGCCTTCCTCTGGAATTTTGGGAGATGGGAATCTTAAAGGGAATTGTGAACTCCTTTGGGAGCCTCCTAGAAATTGATAAGATTACCCAGGAGAGGTCGAGATTGGTGTATGCTTGAATATGTGTTAATGTGGTTGTTAATACAGTTCTACCCTCCTCAATATTGCTGAAGTCTAATTTTGGTAACTAGACTCAACCCCTGGAGTATGAAAATGCCCGCCTCTTTTGCTAGCAATGTAAGAGGTTTGGCCATCTTATTGATTCTTGTGTGGTATCAGGTGAGGGATCTAAATCCAAAAGTAAAATGTCTAAAAAGGAGGTCTCGTCTAAGGCTATGGCTACTGGAGTATAACCTTCTTCTACTTCCCCAAAAGGTGTTTATCCCCCTTCTGAAGGATAATCAAGATCTTGAAAAGATGGTTGTGTCTGAGCCTTAGGTCGAAGTAAATTAGTTTGGAGGCCTGAACCTCAATGTGGTGGCCCCTGCTTCTTCCCTTCCTACTTCAGGCTTTCCTTCCCTCAAGGATATGTGAAGGGAAGATACAATTCAGGAGGTCTAAGGTGACGATCCCCTATTGGTGAGGAATGTATCAGTTGTTAAGTTGAGGGAGGAGATTAATGGTACTGATGAAGTATTGGAAGAGGGAGAGTATGTTCTAGACAACACTACCCTATCTTTGGAGGATATTAATCCTATTTCTCATCTTAGTGAAAAAAATATGAGTGATTCGCTAGCCCTTCTTTGCTTTCCTCAAGGGTCTAGTGATAAGGAGGATGAGGAGGGATGGTCACAAGCCACTATGAAAAGAAAAAAGAAAAAGAAACCATATGTTGGAGGGGGAAACAAGGTGGGAAGACCATCCCAAAAAGAATCAAGAATCAAGGATACTATGAGGGATGTGGCAGCTGAAAAATAGAGAACCTTGGACTCAATCACGGGATCAAATCCCAAGAAGGAGTATGGGGGTTGGGCTTCAATAGAGGTGGGGGTGTTTCTATTTTTTCAATGAAGTACATCTCCTAGAACATAAGGGGTCTTAATAGTCCCTATAATTTTTTTTGGTTAAATCATGCATTCTAGATAATAAAGTGGATGTCCTACTTTTACAAGAAATGAAGATGAAGAAAGAGACCTTTGAGAAAGCTATTGTTAGTATTTGGCCAGGTGCTAACTTCTTTGTTAGTGAGGTTGAAGGTGCTTTAGGTGGTATTGCTACTCTCTGGAATCCTTCTAAATTGAAAGGATCTTTGCATTTTGTGAGTAAGAATAGTCTTAAGATTACTCTGGAAGACATTGCTTCTCAGGAGAAATGAAATCTTGTTAATATCTATGCCCCAAATTCTAGCAAAGATAGATTTTTGTTGTGGTAAAAGCTTAGTGAAGCTATTTCTAATAGGAGAGATGACCACTGGATGCTTGGAGGGGACTTTAATTCTCCTCTCTTACCTTTAGAAAAGTTTGGAGGGTTGGATGATTTTTCAAATAGTATGATAGAGTTGGCCGAGTTCTTTAATAAAATAGGTTTAATTGATATCCCCATCCAAGGAACTAAGTATACCTAGTCTATCAGGAGGAATGGAAACCATCTTATCCAAGTCAAATTGGATAGATTTTTTATCTTTGTTAACTGGGACATTTCTCAATTCCTTTCTCTTTCTTCTCTCCCAAGGTCTAGATCTGATCATAATGCTTTGGTGCTGAAAAGAAATATGGACCACAATAGGGGTCCCTTCCCTTTCAGATTTGAAGTGATGTGGGGCCTCCACCTGAATTTTTTTTCTTTAGTTCAATCTTGGTGGGAGGAACCCATAATAGGTATTCCTATGTACTGTTTGGTGGAAAATCTATGCAGAATTAAGCAAAAAGTGAAAGGGTGGAATAAGTTGACCTTTGGAAACATCTTTGAGGTAAAGAATACTCTGGGAAAAATCTTAAAAGAGGTTCAAGATATTATGGAAACTAGCCTAGTGGATGAAGAGATTTGTGTGAAGGAAAGAGATCTTAGATCCGAATGGTATAAGATAAGTAAAGAGGAAATCTTCTGGAAACAAAATTCAAGGGTCTAATGGTTGATGGAATGGGACAGGAACACAAAATTCTTCCACTAATCCACCCTTAAACATAGAAGCAAAAAAATAATTAGATCGTTGGTGAAAGAGGGCGGTTCTATTGTGACCAATGAAAAAGATACTACCAAGGAAGCTATTGACTTCTTGTCTTATCTTATGAATTTTAGCAATGCTCATTAGGTAAATGTTGACTTTCTTGAAGTTATCCCTAATGTAATTTCAGATTTAGAATTAAAAATGATGTCTAATGTTGTTTCTATGGAAGAAGTCAGAAAGGTTGTTTTCTCCTTTGGTGCCTTCAAAGCCCCTGGTCCAGATGGTTTCCCTCCTGCTTTTTTTCAAACTTACCGAGATATAGTCAAAGTTGATCTCTTTAATGTTGCTAGCGATTCTTTTAGATCACGAAGGTTGTTGAACCATTTGAATGCTCCCTTTATAGCTCTTATTCCAAAAAATGTTGATGCCTCAACTATGAAAGATTATAGACCTATTAGCCTTTGCAACATGGTCTATAAAATTTTCTCCAAAATTTTGGTGTACAGACTCAAATTAGTGATTGGAAAAATGACTTCCTCTAATCAAAAAGGTTTTGTTAAAGGTAGAAAAATTCTTGATGTTGTTATTTCTACCCACAAAATAATTCACTCTATGGAACAATCAAAAAAGCCTGGGATGGCCTTTAAAATCCATATTTCCAAGGCCTATGATAGGGTTTCCTGACCTTTCCTTTTTGTTGTTCTTAAAAAGTTTGGGATTGGTGGTAGATTACTTAAGTTGATTTTTGCTTGTGTTACTACCCCCATGTATTTTCTCCTAGTCAATGGTCTTCCTCAAGGATTCTTTTCATATGGTAGTGGGCTTAGACAAGGTGACCCTCTTTCTCCCTACTTATTTATCATTGATGCCGAAGTTCTAGGTAGGAATATTCAAATTTTGGTGGACTCACAAGCTCTCAAAGGTGTGAAAGTTGCCTCCTCTCTCAAGCCTGATTCCCATCAACAATTTGTTGATGATACTCTAATGTTTGGGGATGCTTCAGTTGGGGAAGCAGGCTTATGGAAATAGGTTCTCAATGATTATGCTGCTATTTCTACTCACTACATAAACTATAAAAACAAAAAATTTACTTCTTCAATACTAATCAACAAATAAAGGATAGAGTGAAAAAAAAATTGGGATGTCAGGAAGCTGAATTATTGGATTCCTACTTGGGCCTCCCTTTGTTTTCTAAGAAACTAGAGAATATTTATTGGAACTAATTGATAGAGAGAATTCAAAATAAATTGGTATGATGGAAGGGGAAGCTTCTTAGTTTGGCTAGAAAAATTCAACTCCTTAAAGCCTCTCTTCAGAATGTTCCAATTTATTATTTATTCCTCTTTAAAATCCCTACTCGTATTGGGGAGAATATTGAATAGATTCAACAAAAAATTTTGTGGTCAGGAATGAAAGAAAAAAATAGACTATCTCTAGTTAGCTGGGATAAAGTGTGTTTTCCTGAAAGATGTGGGGGTCTGGGGATGAGAAGAATTTCTATGCTAAATAAATCTTTAATGGCTAAAATTGGTTGGAATCTTCAGGAAGGCTCCAAAGGTTGGGTCAAAAAATTTCAAGCTAAGTACTTAAGGAACATGAATCCTGGTTGCTTTCTCTCACAATCAGATCTACCTCCTGGTTCAGCTTTATGGAACCATCTTGTGAGGTTGACGAATGTGCTAAACATGGGGGCAAGGAAGAGAATAGGGAATGGGAATAATACTAATTTTTGGAAAGACCCTTGGATAGAGAATTCCACTCTATTAGCCTATAATGATTTAAATCCTCTCAAGCAGAGCTTAAGCAGGATCTATGGTAAAAAGTTGTGTGATTATATAAACTGGGATACAGAGGAACCCAAATGGAAGGAGTTCAATACTTTATTAAGGAGAAATAATCTAAGAGGTCAAAGATAGGTGAATTGGGATCCAATCCTAATCAACCTACATAATTTGATAGGGGAGGCTAAGTGGTTTGATAGAGGAAGGGATGATGAGTGGCTCTAGAAAAGTAGGTCTTCTGGTTGTTTCTCAATCAAAAAGACCTATGAATATCTTGTAAGGGCCTAGGTTGTTGTTCATGATCACTTATGGGATAGGGTGTGGCTAAATAATCTTGTTCCTAAAATAAATTGTTTTTGGTGGACTACTACCCATGGAAAAATTCTCACCATCACCAACCTAGTTAAGAGAGGCTTCCAACTAGTTAACAGGTGTTCACTTTTTAAGAAGGAAGAGGAGTCCATAATTCATATTTTATTTCAATACCATTATGTGAGGGAAGTGTGGT
The DNA here is from genome assembly GCA_007258455.2 of Sequoia sempervirens. Taxonomy (NCBI): domain Eukaryota; kingdom Viridiplantae; phylum Streptophyta; class Pinopsida; order Cupressales; family Cupressaceae; genus Sequoia; species Sequoia sempervirens. The sequence goes on along the minus strand of VDFB02000002.1, from coordinate 75,740,492 downwards.
CTCACTTTATGCAGTTGTTGTCTTCTGATTGGGTGTTTCCCAATTCTATGAAGTTTTTTATTGATGGTTGGTCAAATTGCCCTTTTTCACATAATGTTATTGTGGACCTATGGAATCAAGTTCCTCCTTTTGTTACTTGGGGTTTATGGAAGGAGAGTAATAATATAATTTTTAGAGATGAGGGGAAAAATAGTTGGGAGGTAAGTTAGATAATTAAAATCCAAATCAAGGAAATCATTAAGGCTGGAAGATACAACTTCTTCAACACTTGGCCGAATTATAAAGAAATGAGGATATAACAAAATTGGGGAATAAAGAGGGACTTAACCAATCTTAATTGGTCAAAGATGCTTAATAGAATGGGAATTGTTTGGAGTCCTCCACTGAAAGATTGGGTTAAATGTAACTTTGATGGGTGCTCAAAAGGCAACCTAGGACAAGCTGGGGCTAGAGGTCTGGTAAGAAATCATAAAGGTGATTGTATTATGGGATTTGGAGTTAATTTGGGTGTCAGCTCTAACAACAAAGCTGAAGCAATGGCCGCTCTAGGAGCTTTCAATTTTCTAAAGGAACTAGGGTATAAAAATGTTATCATTGAAGGGGAATCTAAGATAATTGTGGACATCCTAAATGAAGAAGTTGCTCCTCAATGGGAAATAAAAAATATTATAGATAGATGCAAAGTCATTAATTTTTTTTTAATATCTATCAGGTTAAACATGCGTATAGGGAAGGGAACAAAGTTGTCGATTGTGTGACCAATGTGGCATTGAGATACAGGGGATGGACACGTTGGACCAATGGAAACACACCATCAACTTTAAGAGATGTCATTATTATTAAAAAAAATTGAAAATGTATATCACATGCAAAATTAATAAGGTGGTGGTTTGTGGGACTAAGGAGTACCAAGTGGTGGTGTTGAGCTTTTTGTGTACTGATGGCATATGGAGTACGGGATGGTATAGGAGGATCTTGGAAGGAGATAATTTTATTAATTTTATTTAAAGATGATGTTCAATAATCACATGATGTTATTGGATTTCCTAAAGGTTGTCATTTCTATGCATGTCAAAAATCCCTCTGTTAGAAAACCTTGTATTTCTATAATGGGGAAAGGAATGAATTTAATTAAGATTGTAAATGCTTGCAATATTAATGATGATTTTTGGGTTTTGGGAAATGTGAAGTTGGCTTTCATAATAAGAAACTTATTGAATTGCCATTCTTTACTGGTTCTATGTATAGTTTTTTTTGTGAGCATTGGTTTCATTCAAGGAAGAAAGAAGTTTGTGGGGGAGAGTATGAAGAAAATCCCAATGCAACATAAGAATCTAAAGAGGATTAAAATGGGTGGACCAAGGAAAAGAACAGAGCCACCAAACTTTCAAACCCTCAAACATAATGTGGACCTATGGAGGATGTTTGAGAATGCAGGTATGGTCTCGTTCTTCCAATCTATCAAAGGATACAATGAGAGCTTAATGGAAAAATTCACCAACTCCTAGAGGAAAGGAAGTGTCACTATTGGAGCTGTGAATTTTGAGGTCACCACTCATTTCATTGTTGAAGCTACATGTTTACAGAATTCTGGGCTAAAAGTGGAGTAGACTACCAAAGTTTTGTTGAAAATTTCCTTCATGAAGGTGAAAATCTCAAGTGCTTCTAGAATGGGTATGCCAGACTCAAACTCCCTCCTCCTTTTTCTCTTGTGAGTATATTTGTTATGCGTTATTTTACTCTTGAGGGTAGGTACATGTTGGTTCATGCATATCACTTCCCTCTATTAAACCATATTAGGCATGGGGAGCATATCAATCTTTCATTTTACATATTGCCATCCCTACAGCTTAACATTGAAAAAGGAGCTAGCCCTCCCCTCCACCAGGCTTTTATGCTCACCTTGTATAAATATGCCCTGGCCCAAAATCCTCATGGAAATACCTTAAATGCTAGGAATGAGAATGTTGATCAGGCTGATGAGGAAAATGTGCAATAGCTGGAGGAGGAAAACCCCATAGTTGATGAACTCTCGGTTGAAGAATGAATTCCTCACCACCCTCCTACTTCTACCGCTAGGCATGTGATAATCCCTACTAAAAGCAACTCCCCTGTGGCTAATGTGTCTAATCCTTCTACCCATCTATCACAGAAGAGTGAGGATCTAAAAAGTTTTGAATTACAACTCATTAAAACAATGCCTAAAAAGAGGAAACATTCTCCTCTGCTGTTGGAGCCCCTGAAAGCAAAGAAACCTAGACATGACATTAATCCTAGAGATGTAGTTCATATCTTTGAGGAAGGGAACTAAATGGAGGAGGATAAAGAAATTTTACAAGGGAAAGGGAGTGGTGGTAGTGGAGGAAGAAGGTCGAATCATTTGGCGAAGGTGGCCTCGAAAGAGAAAAAAGGAAAATAGAAAGTGTGAGTGAATGAGGAGGACTTGGGGTATGAAGATTTTGAAGCATGGGAAGAGGAAGAGTCTGAAAACTTGGAATTTGAGGACACTACCTACAAGATGGGGGAGGATGGTTTGGAGGAGGAAAAAGAGGAGGAAGAGGAGGAGCAAGTGGAGCATTTTGAGGAAAAATTTTTGGTTGGGAATGAGTAGGATGTTGGGCTCTCCAGAATGGAGAATAAAGCCAAGGATATAAGTAATGAGTTGAAAGAAAACTAACTTTCTTGCAAGTATAGTTTGAAGACATGGAGAAGGCATTAGTTACTCTCATGAGAGTAACTAACAAGTTGATAAGAAGAGCAATGCTTGGTGCAACTTTTGGTGAAACCAAGTTGACAAGGAAACTGAAGAAATAGGGGAAAATAGATACCCTGAAGCTACTGGATGAAACAAAGGACCCTAACTAGTGTGAATACATTGCTCTCATGGGAGAGTATGGGAACCTACTAAAGAAAGCTAGTTAATGGCTTGTGTTGTTGCTATATTGTTTTTTGATGAGTTTTTTGGCTTTTAGGCTATGTGCAGGATTATCATTGAAAAAATAGGTCCTTAACTGGAAATTTTTTTAGAAAAATCAAAGTTAGGTAATTTGACGTAAAAATTTGAATAAGTTATCTACATTATTTATAAAAATTGGTAAGAATAGAATCTATAGAAAATTGAATGTAGTTTCTAAACTACTAGGTTTTAAATCTATTTGGTGAAAATTTGAAATTTCAATGTAGTAGTACTTAAAATGTTAGGGAAAACATAAGAAGTAGGTGTTTGTCTAACCCACCCTATACAATAAAATGATAATATTTTTTATAAGATTTTAGATATAAGTAGAGGACTAGTGTCGATGTGATACATATTTTTGGTAATTTTTTTTCCAAGTAAATAATTAATTATGATTTTTTATTACAACTTTTAAAAAATATAAAAACTCGTATTCCTAACACTTAACTTGGTCAAAACTTCATGAAATTCAATTTTTCTTTTTTAATCCTATAGTACGGGAAGCATAGAATATGACGCATGTTTTGGACTCAAAAATTGTGATACCATTTGAAAGCTATAGATGTTTTTCAATCAACCTATCAATTAGAACTTTAGTTGTAATTCAAATAGAAAATGAATAATAATTATTTATTAAATTCAAAGTAAAGCATAATTTATATTGGTGGAAAGCTAAGAATATCCTTTAAAAACCCTTTTTGTTTCATCAATTTTGGGTAAAAAAAAGTCATCAACCACATACCCTACACATACCCATCATATTGCCACTTTTTGGCCCATCATGATCCTGCACATACCCTTTAATCATATTTGGGACTGTTATGTTATCTACTTTCTAGGTTATAGTGGAATACCACCTAGAATACTATCAATCTTATTAGTGGTCTCCATAGATTAAAGAATGTTGGTAAAAACTTTATGCTTTTGATTGATAATGGCTAGACTTTGGTTATTCTGTTAAATTTGGGCCTACATGCTAAAACTAATGTTGTTTTTTGGTTTAAAGGTGGTGTTGTTTCCCACCTCTCTTTTCTCTTTTTTGGTTTGTATTTGTAACTATGGGATCATGGACCTTCCCTACTTATCTAATCAAAAACATTTGGTCTTGTAAAAAAAATTCTACAATTTTTTAGCTATATACCAAATTTATTATAGTTATAACAAAATAAATCCATATCAAGTAAAGGAGAAAACAAATTTTTGCTTTCAAAGTTTTCACTCCTTCTAGGAATGAATCTACATTCTCTAGCCCTATGACCAAACTAATTACATATATAATAATATCCATAAAAATGTAAAGAATACATGGTCATAGCATTTTGTGTTGGATGAGGGGGTCTCTTATGCATCTACCTTCTAGTGTCTATCCTTCTTGTCTTCAACATGCTTCTTTTCTTCTTTAGTTTTCTCTGACTTTGCAGATTTCTCATTACAATCACTGTTGGTGTGAATAAGTCTTGTACCTAGTTTATTCCTTTACTAGGGACTTAGGGGACTTAATTCACATGTTAAGTTTACTTAGGATATTAGTGGTTTTATCTAGATAAGTATTAGTTGTCTTATCTAGACATTACACTTTCCTAGGTAGTTATGAGTTAGTTGTCTCATGTGATAGGATTAAGACACTTTCATGATCTTGTCTTATCCTATCTCTCATCCTTTCCTTTATAAGCAAGGAATCTCTAGCATATTTTGCATTGCATTGTATTGTATTGCATAGATCATATTGCATTGCATAGATCATATTGTATCATATTGCAATCCTCATTTGGTGGAATAACATCTTCAATTGTTGCTTCTCTCTATCTTTTGTGGAGATTATTTGGTGTTGCAGATTGAAGATAATGGGTTTACCACTTCAACATGGTATCAGAGCCTTGAATCTGGAAAGCCCCTTCCTTTTTCATTAGAGAGTTTCCACCATCAAGATTTATTTTTATTTGAGTTTGAAGCTTAGATTTGGGAGGTAGATGATATTATAGTGTATTTTCAATCAAATTAGACCTTGCCATCACGTTCAGGAGGCTGTATAGATGAATTTTGACTATAAATTTGTCCATTTCCAATAAAATTGTTTTTGAGGAAAAAAAATTCCCAACAAACTGTACAACCTCTTGAATGGTACAATTGTTTTTTAATCTTTGCAAAAAATTATTTCGGAAAATATTTTCTATAGCTATATCATAAATTTTGGGGCATAATTTATTTTTAGGCATTATTGGGATTTATTTTATTTGTAGACTTTGTTTGTATGGAATTTATCATTGTCATCGGCTCCAATTCCCCCAAGTGTGCTTCTTTGCCTTGAGTACCCTTGGTCATCTAAATTTAATCCATCCTTTGCAACCCATCAGCATTTTCATTGATCGGTCGACATCAACACTTGACCTCCCATCACTAGCCATGCCCATTATTTCGTCAGACCTGGTCACTGTCATTCAAATGATCAATTCCTAGATGGTATGGATTGAGATTTTACATTGGGTGTCCTCATCTATATTTTGATCAGCATACACTATCTGCATATGGTATGTCAGCTTCTTTAAATTGCATATTTGATCTACAAGTATTGATCATTGACAGTCGGGCTTTTGTTTTGACTAGTAAATCTTAGATATTTGAAGTTTTGTATCGACATTTTTTTATTGGTGATAAAATGTTTATTGGCTCCTTCACTACTAGAATTTTCAAATATCTTAGTAGTCGCCTGTGCATTTTCTACTAATCGTCATCCTTTACATTTTCCCACCTATGACTCCATCTAATGCCTTGAAGTTTCTTTTGCCAGCCATTGAAGAATTCACGTTAGCCAAGTAGTTAATGCCATCATAGGTCCCAGGTCTTGTCTACAGGTTCACTTGATTGGTTCAAGTTCTTCTTTTTGTAGGCTCGTGTTCTTACTTCTCACCAGTGCTACATTTACTCTTGGCTTGTGTACTTCATTTCCACATTCTTTGTGATTGTCATTGACCCCAAAAAGTTGCTTGTTGGTCAAAGTTTCATGTGCTTTGGTTTTCGGCACCTGTCTTTTCTCTATGGCCTTGTCAGATATCTGTCATACCCATCACATAGCTATTGGTTTTTTGGCTGGTAAAGTGGTTTATATCGACATTTTTTATTTACAACTTTTTTGTGTTAAATAAGCCAACCCTTTTTTTTGTTTTATTTGGCCAACGGTTTATTGGTTTGAGCTACAGTCACCCCTTAGCGGGTGGTGCTAAGCCCACCACCACCACCAGGGTGGCGCCACTACCCCTGGTGGTGGTGTCTAAATATTTTTTTAAATTTTTATATAGTCGGTGGTCATATGGGTTCCTGAGGGCTTAACCCCAAGGGGCCTAATTTTTTGACCCTAGATAGTGTATTAAAGTACATTTTCTGGGGCTTGTTTTTGTTTTTGCATAACTTTTCCTCTAGGTGGAAATTGTTTTGAAATGATATATCATCGGAAAGCTAGTGAGCTCAACTATTTAGTGGTACAAGTGTTTTTCATAAAATTTTCTATTTGGGTGCATTTATTGCCTATTAAAATCAAATATGTTGTTTTCACTCCCAAGCTCACAACTTTTGCATCATTACTCCATTTTTCATGATTCTTATGGTGTTGGAAAGGTCTCTCTGAGCTCTTTAGAGTTACTAATGCACTTTTTCTAGATTTAGCCCCAAGCATAATTAATTCAGATTATTGTGTTTTAACACTCTAGTTAATTACTCAGATACTTTGGCACTTGGAAGCTTTTGTTCACATGGGATGGCTTCATTTGGGCTACTTCATATGTATTTCCTATTTTTTTTCCTTTGCGGGCATTTTTAACATCATTTGTAAGAAATTTGTTATATGTAAATGCATTGAGATAAAGTGCTACACTATTGTACATGTATTTTGGGGATTTTGCACATAAGGTTGTGCCATATTTTGTACTTGCATTGTATTATAAAGTGCCATGGGGTGGTTGTGTAGTGGATTTGTTATTTTCCATCACACCTTTGTCAAGTGAGATTCCCTCCAAGACAATAGAGAATCCATGTAATTCTAGCCTCATGCATGTGTGCCTTGTTTTTGCACAACCTTTTTTAGTTGTAGGTACTTTATTGTGCACTTTTAGATGTTGTTTCTTCTCCTTCATGCACTACATGGTGAAACATAGAGTTTCAATGGATCTGTCATGCCTCTCCCAAGTCAACATTATGGGGGGGGTAGTATACTTTATGTGCTAATGCTTCCTTGGTTTCACTTTGGAGTGAACTATGTATCTAGTATTTGTTCCTACATACTAGGCGAATGCAATAGTTGGTTACCCGTGAATTTCACTGAGATGGAGCATTTACCATATAGACATTCTTGCATTCCTATTTTGTGGAGGAAACCTTTCATCCTCAATTGATCAGTGTTCTTCAAACTATTGGCACCTGTATTTTCAACTTACATTGTTTGACTAGTGTTGATGGGGTCACTCATATAAATTCATGTGCCATTTGTATTTTTGATTGATATATGTTGTGTCTTTGTTTTCCATCTGATCATTATTCAAGTACTATCATTGGGTGCACTCATGTAGCTTGTTGCCTTCTTGATCCTAATCATCCTATTTTTTCAGAGGAGGTTCTTCAATTAAAACACTATAGCAGTCATGTTTTGACAGTTGTTTGCAGCTTCTTCCTGCTTTAGTGATGTTCTTCATGTTCCTATTCTTGGGACATTGTTCTTCATGTTCTTGCATTTCTCTCTTTTGGAGAGGAGTTTTCTCCCATAGGGTTTTCTCCTTTTCTCTTTTTGTGAGAGGTTTTTTGTTTGTACATGGGTACCTCATTAGGCCTTGTTGTCAGGAACCATCTTTTGTATCATTTGCATTGGTTTTTTACTCCCTAAGTTGCACTTAAGGGGGGGTGTTGGTGTGAATAAGTATTTTACCTAGTTTATTCCTTCACGAAGGACATAGGGGACTTAATTCACATGTTAAATTTACTTAGGATATTAGTGGTTTTATCTAGATAAATATTAGTTGTCTTATCTAGCCTTTACACTTTCCTAGGTAGTTATGAGTTAGTTGTCTCATGTGATAGGATTAAGAAACTTTTCATGATCTTGTCTTATCTTATCTCTCATCCTTTCCTTTATAAACAAGGCATCTCTACTATATTTTGTATTGCATTGTATTGTATTGCATAGATCATATTGTATCATATTGCAATCCTTGTTTGGTAGAATAACATCTTCCATTGTTTCTTCTCTCTATCTCTTCTGGAGGTTATTTGTTGTTGTAGATTGAAGATCTTGGGTTGATCACTTCAAAAATCACTTCCTTTGTAGTCACTTTCCTTGATAGATTTAGAATTTTGTTCTGCCCTAAATCTTTCATATAATTTTGTAGAAGCATCAACAAAGGATATTTTCCCTTTCTCCAAACCTAAACCTGATTTTCTTTGTTCATGGGATTCTGGGTTCTCAATAACTCATACAGAATATTTGAGCCATTCTTCAGCTTGAGTCCTTTCTCTATTTGTTCTTTTTCCTTTTCCAAATCTCTTCTTAGAGCAACAATCTCTCCCTCAAGCTTCATACATTGGTCAACTTCAGATTGCTTCTTGGATTGAATTACATCTTCTACTCTCTTGGCTTCCTCTAGTTGCAACTTCAAGTCTACCACATTCTAGGTATATTCTTCTAGTTCCTTAGTTTAATAGATTCCTTTTGTGCAAGCTTCTTCTATTGCTTGTTCTCCATTTTTAGCCTCTCAATCTCATCTAGAGCATAGATGAGTTATCCTTCTAGTTCAACCACTCCTTCCTCAGCTTCTTCATGAAGGTCCTTTTCCTTTTTCTATTCCTTAGATTCTTTTCCCATGAAGAGAAACTCATTTTCTCTCACAACAAAAGCACAACTTTGTTCATCGTTTGAGCTATTGCAGTCTTTTGATACATCACTATCTTCTTGGATGTATAGGATTTTCTTTTTCTTCTAAAAATCCCTTCTCTTTGGGTCGTAGGGTTTCTTCATTTTATCATCTACCTCTTGTTTAGAGTTTCCTTTCTTATTGTAGGGATATATTTAGCAATGAAATGACCTACCTTTCCACATTCAAAGAATTTAAGCAAAAACTTACCTTTTTATTTTTTGGATCATCTTCTTAGTCTCCTAATGAAGTTTTCCTCCTCTTCATCAGTCTCATCATTCTCAGATGGGATCATTTCTACCTTATCTTTCTTAGGAGGTACATCCTTCTCCTTGTTAACAATCTTGAAAGTAGCTTCTTTCCTGGATGGTTCTTCATCTCTCATCCTCATCTCATATGTTGTGAATATGCCATGTATCTCATTGAGATTAAGTTTTTCTATTTCTCTTCCTTCCTCAATAGCTAATGTAGACACCTAAAAATGGTCTGGAGAATCTAATTAATTGAATACGAATTATTTGATTAATTACTCTTTAATTCTTCTACTTAGTAAATAAATAGAAATATTTATTTATATTAAGTTCATTTATTAATTCTTCTATTTTTCTCTCCTAATTAAATAAACAAAATCAAAAACTTTGTTTTATTTAATTATTATCATTTTCATCATATTATTTCTCTCTTAATTAAATAAACAAAATTAAAAACTTTGTTTTATTTAATTATTATCATTATTACTTCTATCTTAAAATTAAATACACAATTTAAATAATTTGTGTTATTAAAATCACCTTTCTTTTTAATTAAATAAAGATTGCTAAAAAACTTGTATTTAATTATCATTCTCCTTTTAATTTAATAAAACAAACCCTATAGTTTGATTTATTAAATTATTTATTCCTCCTTTTTGCTAAATTTAAATAAATTAAAAATATTTAAATTTATGCATAAATTTTGCACTATTCACTCACCAATAAAATTTATTTCTCAAATTTCAAATTAATGGCACTGCCATTCACGGGAAAAGCTTCAGGGACAAACCTGCAAGAAATTATCTCAACAACCTTCCACCCACCTTCCCTCTTATCTTGCCTAGTGTTTTCATTGGGAGAAACCATTCTCCATGATCAGCTCCTTCTTCTCATCCCATGCCTTTGGATTCTCCAGAGAAAATCACAGCCCCTCATCTCAGTTTCCTGTACAATTGTGTTGCCGTGAAAGCTATAAATACAACTCTTGGGCTACAAGAAATGGATCCCAACTAATGCAATCTTACTCTGCAGGTTTCTAAAGCATTCAAGCATCCAAACCATCTAGCATTCCAGCATCCATCAAGCAGCATTCAAGCATCAAGCATTTGCAGTCATGGCTGCCATTAGAATAGAATTTGCATATTTTAATCATATTAGAGTAGAATAGTTCATTTCTCATTCTCTAAGTATCATTTTAATAGTTTAATTAGCTTAAAAATCTGAGAGCTAAGTAAATTAGAGAAATCTTTAGAGTTAGAGAGCAATAGGATAGATTTCTGAAAGCTTTTTAGTTTAAATTAGTTTAAATTCATTTAGTTTTAGATGCAATATCCTATTTACAAGCGTAGATGCATAGTTTAGTTTGTTTTTCCCCTTCTACCGCTTATAATTTGGCGCCCACCGTGGGGCAATACCCCATATTTTGCTAACTTTTTGAAAATCATGTCTTACAGGTATCGGTGTGAAAGTTTTCGCGGGATCGTGAGTTTTTGCAGCGTGCCGAGTTATTGTTCCAGCGCGTTGGGTTCCTGTTCTAGCGCGCCCAGTTACTGTTCTAGCGCGCACGGTTAATGTTCCAGCGCGCCGGGTTTCTGTTCCAGTGCGCCACCTTTTCATCTTTAAAATCATTTCTTTCATCTGGATCTGACGCATCCGCGGCCAGATTTTATTTATGTCTTTTTGTTTGGTTAAAATTTACCAATCCTAGGATATAAACATTAAAATTTACCAATCCTAGGATAGAAATGATTAAAACTTACTAATCATAGGATAGAAATGGATTAAAATTTACCAATCCTAGGATAGAAACATCACATTTCTTTTTGCAGTTTAAAAATTGAACATCATGCTTATCATGGAGCAATATCTCCATTAGAGTAAATCACTTATCTTTTGGGTTTTAAAAAAGAACAACATTTTTTGCTGTGTTTGGGTGATAGGTTTATGCTCTCCCCTTAACTGGGTGCATCAGAATACCAGACTCACCATTACTTTATGCATTTTAAGCTTTCTTAAAACCTTTAGACAGGCCTACCGTAGTGGGAAAAAGTACTCACCCTACGGGAACGACCTGAGTGGGGACAGTCAAAAGCCATGGTATTCCAACCCACTTAAAAATTTATGTGAATTTGGGGAAACCCTCTTTCAACGGAAGTGTGCAAGATAACCATCCCCAAAATCTTTGTTTTAAAGATTGGGAGGTCTCTACAGGGAGTTTATCCATTTGCCGCTCCGAACGGAAACCCTATCTAAGAACCTAGAAATAGAAGCACGCCTGTCAGTTTCCAAACATTGTAATACTTGGCGGTGCAGGGGCGGGGAAGAATCTACTCTCAAGCACTCACCATATAATTGCCAAGGACTGTTTGCTTAGGGGATCCGGTATCCACTTTTGTCACTCTGAGTACGCACCTAGAAAAGACAAAAACACGGGCGCCCTCTAGGGGGTGACATGGCTGTGTGAGTCGACGCAATTCCAAGCTATGGGCCGTTCGAGTATATAACGATGACCTTTTATCTCTAGGAGTGAGTCTATTTGAAGTGTTTTATCTTGTTATCAAACCAGTGAAAATCAAGAAGAATCATTGATTCTTGAGAACATACACTATTTGTTTAGATTCTAGGATTTTTAAAAGACAACCATTCTATTCTTGATTGCTGTGTTTTCTATCATTAAACTCAGATAAGATCATCACAAAAATCTTTAAAATCAACGTACTTGTGGATTTCTCATGATTCAAGATTGGGTATCCACCAAGTTTGTCAAGAAATCTCTTGCCAAAAGAATCCGAAAACCAAAGAAAACACTTGCATACAAACAACTCCTAAGAAAACAACGATTTCTGTATCAAAGCAGGAAAGTTCTACTCTAACATAGGACTTTCATTCATAGGTATCATGATTTCTCTAGAGGTTATACAGATGACTACGTTGTAGCTCTCTTAGATTTACAAGCATATTTCCAAAGAAGAGCTCTTAGGCAACACCACAATCACAGTCAAAGAATTCGTCCAGAATACATCCCACAACCAGTCATCCAATATGATACCAGGCCAAGTGAGTTTCATAGAATAAGATAGTTTTTTTCTGTCTTAAACACCTTAAGGTTCTGTTTTAGTGCGCCTGGTCTCTGTTTCAGCGCGCCTGGTCTCTGTTTTAGCGCACCTGGTCTCTATTTTAGCACGCCCGATCTCTATTTTAGCGCACCTGGTCTCTGTTTCAGCGCACCCGGTCTCTGTTTTAGCGCGTCTGGTCTCTGTTTTACTGCGCCCAGTCTCTGTTTTACCACGCCCGGTCTCTGTTTCAGCGCGCCCAGTATCTGTTTTAGCACGCCTGGTCTCTGTTTTAGCGCGCCATAAAGTCAAAAAAATAGAGAGTTAATAGGACATTTTGTCAGTTTACCCATATCGATAACAAGGTTTTCATCAGTCCAAAACATTTTTTTTCACAGTCCAGAACACTTAAGTCACACAAAAGGAAAGCTTTACCCCTACACCTAGATCTTGCAGCATCTTGCATAGTGTCATTATCACCAAAATCTGAGATTTTCTATCAAAGTTTCCCTATCAAGGATTTTATCATCCTTCCATCACAAAACTAGATAAAACTAAATCAGATTTTAAATCAACAACCTTGACACTTATCCAATCAAATCCAAGATCAAAGTCTAGAGTAAAACTTTAAACGTTTGTATGCCTATTTTCACACGAGCAGCATATCAAAAACAACAAGAACAAGAAAATGAAAGAATAGCAGCCATGGCTGAAGAAAACCCTTGGGGACGATATAGCAACACTGATCCTCTTATTAACTCACATGAGAAAGAAATAACTGCAGAGGAAATCGAGAAAGTTCAACAAGACCCTCATTTCCATAAATTTATGGAAAAGATGCTAGAGCAAGACATGGAAAAGTATCTTCTACTATTAGCTGACAAAGGTGCTAAACTTCCTAAAGACTTTGATGTCAATCAACTCAAGGAAACAGCCACACCTAACTCAACTAGTATAGAAAATCCAAATCAAATAGATGCTTTGACAAGACAAATCCAACAATTGCAATTACAGTTCCAAAATATCCAACAAGGGCCAACAAAGAGATATTTATTGCAAGACATTTTCCCTTATCCATTCGACTCAAGCATTAACATGATACCATTTCCACGGTATTGTGAATACCCAACATACAACAAGTATAATGGAAGAACCGATCCATTTGATCACGTACGAGAATTTTGAGCCATGAGCATAGAGTTCGCACACGAGGACTCTTACCTACTACGATTATTTCCAAGGAGCTTAGGGAATACTTGCATGGAGTGGTTTTCTAAACTGGAACCTGGGATTCAATCCTTTGAGGAACTAATCAATAGGTTCATAACACACTTCTCATTCAACATCCAACATGGGGTAACCTTAAAAGAACTCTACAACACCAAACAAGCAAAGGGTGAAAAATTTCTTTCCTTTCTCCAACGATGGAGAAGGCTATTTGCTAAATACCCTAGATCTATTCCTGAAGAGGAGAAGATAGAGATGTTCATTGATAACTTAGTAGATGACATGAATTACAGATTGGACTTACAATGTCCATCCACATTTGAACAAGTTATCGAAAAGGGGCTCAAAATTGAAGAGGCTCTAATCAAAAGAGGAACAATCAAACACTTCATTGAAGGTTCAAACAATAACCATTCCTCTAACAACAACAACGAAAAGCCAAGATTTTGGCAAAAGAACAAGAATACTGATACCATGATCGATACACACGCACCTAAACCAGTATTCACCTTGACACCAACCACTACAAACAAACAAAACAATGGTTTTAATGTCAAACAAAGTAGTGATCAAGGAAATAATCGAAACAGTGGAGAAACAAAAGCCCAATCATTCCAACGACCCTCCAATAAATGAAAATTTACACCATTAGGACAATCATTGGAATCGGTCCTCAAAGAGCTCTTAGACGAAAAACTCATTCAAGTACAAGAGGCTAGAAATTGGGACCCTCAAGTCAAACCATCATGGTGGAATGACTTACATTACTGTCACTATCATCAAAATAAAGGCCACATGACTGAAAATTGTTGGTAATTAAAACATGCGGTACAAGACCTCATAGATCAAAAGAAAGTATTTGTAGAGGGCCCTCAAACAAACAAAGATCATACAACATTCAAAAATCCTCTACCCAATTATCAGAAGGGAGAATCTTCTTCCGCAAACACCAAAGGTAAAAACGTTGGCTATGTTTATGACACAACAATCCTTTGTTTGTCCGCTGTCAAGGAGGATGAAGAGTTATGCAACCAAATCAATCAGAACAATGACATTACATCTACCAATTTGGTACAACATATGGACAAATCCGAAAACCAAATCAATGTAGTCACACTCAAAGGAAAACAAGAGTACCAACCGGTTAATGCCACAACAAGGGCACAATCCAAAGTTATATTGAAAGGAGCATCAATATCATCCCCATCAGTGGATCCTCCCTCCAATCAATATAATCTCATCGATCAATTGCAGAAAATACCGGCACAAATATCAATCTTGGAACTTTTGAAGATTTCCCCATCACACAAAGAGGTTCTTGAACAAGCTCTTGTATCAACTACGGTACCTAACAATCTGGATGTGTGTCAATTCCAAGCTATGGTGGGACATCTATCCGCACCTCATTGTCTTTCATTTTCCGAACATGATGATGTATCACTCACCCATCCGCATAATTCTGCCCTTCATATTGAAGTCCTTATCCATAAACATCGTGTAAAACGTGTCCTGATAGATGGAGGGGCTGGTTTAAATATTTGTACCTTAAAGCTGATTCATGCACTAGGATACTCAGATGAAGCCATTGATACAAGAAGAAAAATCACAATCAAAGCATATGATGAAGAAGAAAGGTCCTCTAAAGGATTGATCATATTACCCATTCAGGTGGGACCTGTTGTCCAAAAAGTGGTTTGCCAAGTCTTAGATAGGGAACTGACATACACCATATTGTTGGGACGCCCTTGGATACATGATATGCAAGCAGTACCTTCTACCTATCATCAATGCCTAAAATTTCCCGTCAATGGAAAGGAGGTAACAATCACAGCAGACTACAATGACACCCAAGCTTGTCATACCTTGAAGACATCTCAGGATACATTCATACCTAACAACAGAGAAGTTAGCACATCAGATAGTGAGCAACAGCAGAGCTTCATTTCAAAGTGGCTTCCAAAACAACAAATAAGGGTGGCACAATCTAACCCTTCAAAGGTTGAAGAACAATTGGCTCCACTCTCACATCAATTCACCAAGGAAGTACATATAAGCGACAAAGGAATAAGTGAATATGGTGTTGGACACTCATTTCATCTATCACAAATGTTACCCTCCTTACAAACGTATGGACAACCATCTACAAAAACCCACAATTCAGAACAATCTACAACAGCATTAGATGGCATATTCATAAAAGTTGGGAGTTTAGATGAAGAATCAGAAGATAAGGCCATACTAAATTGGATTTATAAGGATGAGGAAGCTTCCGCCTCCACAAGTAACATCATAGAGACAAATCAATATGGGAAAGGAAAAACTATTCTGGAGAAGATGGGATATTCAGGACAGGGACCTCTCGGGTTAAGGAAACAAGGCATAACAGAACCAATCCAGCCTCTTACGCTCCAACATAAGGATAAAATGGGACTAGGATATGTAGCAGAACAAGGATCTCTTGATCGAGGGAAACAAAGTGTGACAGAACCAATCCAAGTCCTCACAATTCAGCAGAATGGCAAAACTGGATACACAGAAAAAGCAAAAGCAGAAATCACCAATAAAACTGTGGAGCGTATTCTTCAAATAAGAGATAACTCTGAAACGGATTCGAATGAGTATGAGTGGGACAACTTATCAGATGTTTCCTATGAAGATATTCAGATTGACATTATCAAAAATTATACCCCCAAACACGAGGAGGGTCAAAGCTCAAGCTTTAATCCTAATGTCTATGAAACACAAAATTTTGATGACTCAAGTGAAGATGAATGGACATTGATTGAGATAAATGATGTGGAAGAAAATACCTTTGTAGGCCTCGACATAACCACAAACAACCTAGATGACATTTCCATCCGAGCTTTCACAATCGCTGACCTCAACCCATCTAATGATTCGTTGCCTTTACTACACCCCGAGCTTATCGAATGGGAACCCCAACATCCTATTAATCTCCCTTATTTTGACAATGATTCCTCCATTATTAACTACCTTTGCTGTGAGGAATCTGATACTTGTTCTACCAATACTTCTTTTAATGATGCTTTTAGGTAGGAGGATGCCAAGCCTTCCAGTTGCAAAAATATGAAAAAAAAAATGGATCTAATGGTGAAAACCATTCTATGGCAGTATTTGATCCTAAAATAGTAAAAACAAAGAACGCATCCGATGGTGAAAACCTCATTGAGGCACCAAAGGATGGAAGGTTTGACATCCTCCCGCAACATTACCATGAAAGATCATCAGTGTTGATAGAACCCACATAGTCTATTAATATTGGCACAGCAGAGAAAGCAAGAATACTACACCTGGCCGCATCCATGATAGATATAGAAAAGCCAGATTTTATCAAATTCTTTGAAGAACGATGCATCAATTTTGCTTGGTCATAATCTGACATGCCAGGCTTGGACACAGATCTCATTATGCATCACTTATCCTTACCAACTGGCACTAAACCAGTAAAATAGAAGCTGAGAAAAATGCATCCACATGTTGCATTATTAGTAAAAAATGATTTGAAGAAACTACTAGATGCTGGATTCATCAGATCTATTGATTATGCAGAATGGATATCCAACATTGTACCCGTTTCAAAGCCAGATAACACCATTAGAATATGTACTGATTTTCGGGATTTAAATAAGGCATGTCCAAAGGATGATTTTACTTTGCCAAACATAGACATGATTGTAGATCTCACAACCGGTCATCAAATGCTATCACTCATGGATGGATTTTCAGGATACAATCAAATCAAGATAGCTCCTGAAGACCAAGAGAAGACAACATTTACATGTCCATGGGGCACCTTTTGCTGGAACATCATGCCTTTTGGGTTAAAGAATGCAGGAGCTACATACCAGCGAGCTATGACAACAATCTTCCATGATATGATGCACACCTTCATGGAGGACTATGTGGACGATATCTTAGCCAAGTCTTACACCAAGGAAGGACATCTAGAGATATTGGCCAAAATATTTGATAGGTTGGAAAAATTCAAAGTCAGATTGAATCCTAAGAAATGTGCCTTTGGAGTAACATCAGCAAAACTCCTAGGATACATAGTTTCTACAAAGGGAATTGAAGTAGATCCAGCAAAAGTCCAAGCCATTATGGAAATTCCACCTCCTAAGAATATCAATACATTAAGATCTCTATAAGGCCGACTACAGTCCATCAGAAGATTCATCTCTCAACTAGCCGATCGGTGTCATCCATTCAACCATCTTTTGCATAAAAATGTGCCTTTTAAATGGGATGAACAGTGTGAGAGTACTTTCAATCAAATCAAGCATTATCTAATGACACCACCAATCTTGGTACCACCCAGTGAAGACAAGCCATTGTTGCTATATATCGCAAACACATATATTTCTTTAGGAGCCTTGCTAGCACAAGAGGATAAAGAAGGAAAAGAACAGGCAATATACTATATTAGCAGGACACTCAATGGACATGAAGTAAACTACACCTTCATTGAAAAATCATGCTTAGCAGTAATATTTGCAACACAAAAATTGCGACATTATATGCTCACTCACACTATCAAGCTCTTTGCAAAAATTGATCCTCTCAAGTATTTACTGAGCAAAGCAGCTTTAACAGGAAGGTTGGCAAAGTGGGTCATGCTCCTCAGTGAGTTTGATATTCAATATGTTGAAAGACGAGCTATCAAAGGACAAGTCATCGCCGATCAATTAGCAGAAGCTCCATTATCAGACAGTCATCCTATGACCATGGAATTTCCCGATGCAGATATCCTCAATGTTACAACACAACCATGGCAACTCTACTTCGATGGATCCTACACACAACATGGATCAGGGGCAGGAATTCTATTTATCACACCTCTTGGGCACACAATCCCGCGATCATACAGGCTTACCTTTCGTTGCACTAACAATGTGGCAGAATATGAAGCTTTGATCCTTGGAATTAAAGTGGCTATTGAATGGAAAATCACAGAACTACAGGTGTATGGAGACTCCCAGTTAATCATCTACCAAGTCAACAATGATTACCAAACTAAGGATGACACACTGATTTTATACAAGAGGCTGGTGGATGACCTACGAAAATACTTCATAGAAATCAAATTTGAGCAGATACCAAGATTAGAGAACAAAGCAGCAGATGCCATGGCCACAATAGCATCTCTTCTACAAATGCCTGAAACGCAAGATCGTTATCGATTTATTGTAGAACAAGTATCAAATCCTGCATACGCAAATCCCAAATCCCAAACTATAAGCCTTTTGGATAGTGCCCAATCTTCCATTTATGAAGACATTTATACTTATCTGAAAGATAATACCTTACCGCCAGATCTTTCTCACAACCAAAAGCGCAACTTCATACGCCAATCCGCCAAACATACCATTATTGCCGACACCCTTTACCGTCGAGGCCTAGATGGTACTCTTTTACATTGTTTAGAACATGACGAATCCGCTTCCGCTTTACACGAGGTCCATGAAGGAATTTGTGGTACACATTCAAGTGGATTATCTTTAGCCAAGAAACTCCTTCGTTTGGGGTATTACTGGCCACACATGGAGCAAGAGTCTTATCAGTTTGTCAAAAGATGTTCAAAATGCCAGATCCATGGCAATCTTATACATGCACCAGCACAGGAGCTACATCCATTTGCAACTACATGGCCTTTCTGTCAGTGGGGATTAGACCTGGTAGGGAAAATTCACCCATCTTCATCTAATGGACACAAGTTCATTATCACAGCAACCGAATATTTTACAAAATGGGTGGAGGCGGTTCCCTTACCACAATCACTGGAAAGCAAATATCATCTTTCATACTTAATTATCTCATTTGTAGATATGGGATACCCCAGTCAATCATCATAGATAATGGAAGGCCTTTCAAGAACCAAGATGTCCAAGAACTGTGTGAAAAGTTTCACATCCAACATCATTTTTTAACCCCATATTACCCTCAAGGTAATGGACAGGCAAAAGCTTCCAACAAAACAATCCTAAAGATTCTCAAGAAAACTGTAAATGAGGTAGGGCGTGATTGGCACGTTCAGCTTAACCCTGCTCTTTGGGCTTACAGGACTAGCATCAGAACACCAACAGGAGCTACACCATATGCTCTTGTTTATGGATAAGAGGCAATATTACCTATTGAGGTAGAAATTCCATCCCTTCGAGTTTCACTAAAGGGACTCATTTCAGATGAAGATTATAGGATCTCTAGACTTCAGGAATTAGAGCTACTTGATGAACGTCGACAACAAGTTGTCAATCATTTGACAGCCTATCAACAAAGGATGTCTAGGAACTATAATCATAGGGTTAAGCCTAGAGTCTTCCAAATCGGAGACTTGGTCCTACGGGAAAACCCTAGAAATCAAGCAGACAGAGAAAAGAAGGGAAAGTTTGAACCTAATTGGATAGGACCTTATGTCATCATATCAGTCTATGGATCAGGAGCATACCGACTGTCTACACCAGAAAGAGACATGTTGGAGGAGCCCATGAACAACATTCATCTCAGGTGATTCTACACTTGAGGATATCTAGTGCACGGTCAATAAAGTTGTCTTGATGAAAACCTGGTAAACAAGCATCATGATGACAGAAAAGAGAAATAAAATAAAAAATAAAAAATAAAAAATAAAAAAAATAAAAATAAATTAAAAAAAAAGTATAATAAAAATACAAAATAAAATGAAAGAGGACACAATAAAAACAAGTGATGAAAACCTGGAAAACAGGCGTTACTTGTGATTTTCACCAAACTCCTCTATCTACTGGGTACAGTGTTGTTACGATTGTTTCCTTTCATATCATTTCCATCTATCAGTTGAGATTCTCACTATCCATATCATAGCAGAGATACCATGTTTTACCCTAGCTTGGGGGCAACATCCTAGTGTTATCTGGTACAAGTAGACTTCAGCTTACATGGAAAGGCAGTCAAACATGACAACCTCAAGTGGCAACCCATCAAAAATCCAAAAAATAAAAAAATAAAAAAAAATCAATCAAAATCCAAAAACATCAGAAAATAAAATAAAAAATAAAAAATCAGAAAATCAAAAATCCAAAAAAACATCAGAAAATCAAAATCCAAAAACACCAGAAAATCCATCAAAAACCCAAAAACATCAGAAAATAAAAAACACAAAAATAGAGTCTACATCAGTCAAAAGTGGAGTCTGTGTCAGTCGAACTACGTGGTCTCTGCGTGTATAACGTAGGCAAGACTAATCTTTGATCAGTCCCCGAGACCCCTAGGATAGGTCTTTTTAGGTCACATCATTTAGTTAAACATTTGGGAATATCATGCACACATCAGCACACACATCTCAACACTGATGATCTAATCTGAATAATGATTTGAAAATACATTAAGTAGAATTTGAATTATTGTGCTTTTCATTTTATCATTTGGTTATCATTTCTTTGGAGCTACTCAATGATGTATTGAACTAGAGAAGTAAGGAAGAAGAATGATACCTTTTCTTTGTTTGCTGTTTTGTGAGTTAGTCATTATTATTTTGTGAATTGTCGTGGGAAGTGCTCTACCAAGTATCATGGATGACATTCTAATTCACTTAAGAAAATGATTAATTCTTGTTTGTTTACGCAAGAAATGCTCAGGTCATCATTGGTCTATCTCATACCATGATGCTTGTGTTCGCTTGCAATATCAAAAATCATGAAAGAAAATACTTAGGTCATCATTGGTCTATCTCATATCATTGATGCTTGTATTCGCTTTCAACATTTTAAAAATAAAGCTCAGTGATGATACAAAGCAGAATAAAATGATTATTGAAATGACACTTAGGTTTGCATGGATAAAATAGACATTTGCATGGTTAAACATAGATTGCATTCATAATAATACATCTGCAGAGTACTGGTGGCACAAGTTACAATGATTCATTCACAAACGATGTTATCTTTTCTTATTAAAAGACTGAGTACACTTGACACATACAATTTTCATAAACAGCATGCATATAGGATCATTTCTTCATCTCATCATAAATTCACAATTTACATCTCATCATTCATTAAACATCATCTACTCATCTATCATTACATTTGCAATTCATTCATATATCATTCCATTTACATCTCATCATTCATTTCCATTTCATTACATTTCATTTACATTTACATACATCATTTCATTTACATATCATTCATATATCATCTATTTGCAATTCATTCATTTATATAAACATCTCATCATTCATTCATTTATCACATATCACATATTCATTTACCACATTTCAGTTACATTTTCATCATCATATTCTCATCATTACATTTTTTTTCATACATCATTGCATTCCATCTTATTTATCATACACCATTTACATTTCATTACATCATCCATTTATCACATATCACATATTCATTTATCACATTTCATTTTACATTTCATCTCATAAATATTACATTACATTTTCATCATACATCATTTACATTTACATCATCACATACTCATCATCACATGTTCATCATACATCATTGCATTTCCATCTCATCTATCATACATCATTACATTTCATTCACATTTACATTTATCCATCATTCATTTACATTTCTATACGTCATTCATTAAACATCACATTTTATCTATCATACATTACATCTCATTAAGAAAAGAAATACATCATCAATACCATTTCACATCATAAGATCAATACATCCATCACATCAATAAATCATAAAATCAATGCATCCATCACATCAATACATCATAAAATCAATGCATCCATCACATAAATCATGTAAACACATATCACAAAACAATCGAACCGCTGCACATATATATCTCATCAAGTGTCAAGTATACAATGAAGTCTGAAAAGAATGAAAATAACATCAAAAATGGCTGTACATATCTCTCAAGGAGTACACAACTGATATCAAGTAGTACTCCCACCAAAAGGAGCAAGTCTTGCACCAGTATCGGTACCACCACCAGACGTCCCAGGATCTCTCAGACCTCTCGGAAGAGGTTGTGTCACACCTCTGCTCACTGTCTTCGACCGAGTCCTCTCTGAGCGAGACTGAGCATAACTGAATCTCTGCTCTGGGGGGCAAAGCTCATGGTAACGGCTCTGGTAATACTCAATCTCAGCACCTGCCCGCATGGCCTCTCGCATATAATCCGCCACGGAAGTCCCATATGCCACTCTCTGCAACCTCTCTATAGTCGCCTGTGCTGTCTCTGCTGTCCGTCTAATGGTATCTCGCTCTGCAGTCAAGGCTGTGATCTGTGCCTGGGCAGTGGACAACTATGCTCGTAATCCTATCAACTGAGCCTGTGTGGTCGCTGCTGCCTATAGGGCCCCATCTCTCTCACTAATCAGAGATGTAATATGAGTCTGAGCAGTAGCTAGCTGTGCCTGCGTCTGAGCCTGCATCTGTGCTAATAACCCCTGCACCTGTGCTAGCTGTCCCTGCAATGTCTGCACCTGCACCCGTAAACCCACGACCTCTGATGGATCTGCCGACGAGGAAACAATAGCCTGCCTCTTACGAGGCGCACTGGAAGATGGCTCTAATGTACCTGCTACACTCGGTCTCCCCCCATCTCTGCCATCATCATCACTGCTATCCTCACTGCTACCAGAACTCTCATCGCTGTCAGTCTCTAAGCTGCTCTCCACATCCACATCAACATCCTCCTCTCTCCCCCGTCGCTGACCAACCTGAACACCCCCTGCTGGTGCTACTGCTGGTGCTGCTGGTGCTACTGCTGGTGTTGCCGCTGGTACAGGTGTTGGCTCATCTAGAATAGTGATCCGTGGAGGAGGGTGTAGAGCCAGATACTCTCCATACTCGGGAGTAATGGGCGCCTCGACAATATCCCCCCGAACATCCCATGCTGATGGCTGTAAAGCACGGTAACCCTCAACAAGTGCCCCGTAAGGCAAGCTGGGACCCCAATCAGGAACATCTATCCGACGTCGGCCATAATGTGCTACACCCAATGGCATGCACTGCACAATGCCATACTGCCTGTACACATGACAAAATAGGAATCGCTCCAAGACCTTAGGGCTCTTCCTGATCAAATACATCGAATCGGACAAGAACCCCAACTCAATATCATCATCGTCCCAGGCATCACAATCTAAGTACGGACGCCAGGTCACTGCCTCTATATCATCAACAATCCACCTCCAATACTCAAGCTTACCCATCATATGCTGGGTAGGCCTGCCTCTATACCGAAATACATATGGCCTCGTCGCTGGTCTGGCCAACATTGGTACGGGACGCGTAACAGCAATATGCTCCCATGCCCATACCTGGAGAAGGGTAGCCCCTGCCGATAAACTACTGCCGTCGAGATAAAAAATCCAATGCAAATCATGATATAACTGGGCAAGCATGCACATGCCCCAAGCATATCTCGTCCTATGGACCACCAGACCCTCTAACACCCAACCCCATCCAAGCGATAGACCCTTTGACTTCTTATTAGGACAAAGGAATCCACCAATAAAACTGGCCAAAACTGAAGGAAGCGGAGCATATGACTCATACATATCTACCCATGGAATCCACTCTCCTGCAATGTGGGGATCCTGAAAGACTCTCTGCATGGCCTCTACACCACCAACCTCCTCTGAATCATGAACCACGATCTCTCCAACAAAGGGAATACGAAGAATACGCCATACATCCTCTGGCATCACGGTCATCTTGCCAGTAGGTAAGTGAAAAGTGTTGTGGTCACTATGCCACCGCTCTGCCAAAGCTATCAATAGACCCCTATTGAGTTTAATATGGGGCATGTCAAGTAAAGTCGCCAAACCACAAGCAGCAATATGCTGTCTCTCATCAGGTGACAGTCTCGGTATCATATCAAAGGGCCACGGGAACTGCTCTCGCACCTGGATAACATCTAATTGCTCCTGTACTCATACAAAACAAAATATTTTAAATCAGAATATCAAAAGATCATCCAAATTTTCAAAAATTGTGCTTCTTTTTTTTCTATCAACCTATCAAATCATCAAGGAAGCCTCATCTATCAATTGGGTTCAATCATTTGAAACACATAATTAATCCTTGCCTATCATGAGGATAATTATTAGCAATCAATGAATCTCGCTCATCAAAAGATCGTCTACCATTTATTTAGTCAACATCAAGCTAAACTAGATGGAATCACCAACAAATCGACAAAAATCAAAATACACAATGTTACATCAATCTATACCCAAAGCGCTACAAAATCAACCTAATGTGCTAAAAAGTCTGGCGCGCTACAGATCTGACCCTACGCGCTAAAATTTCTGACGCGCTACACAATTTCCTGGACGCGCTACAAAACTGGCCCTGTGCGCTAAAACTTCTGACGCGCTGCAAAACTTACCGGATGCGCTACGCTATTGACCGGACCCGCTAAAACTATGACGCACTACAAAAATTCACGGACGCACTACACTGCATTCACCGTGCGCTAAAACAATAAAAACGTGCAAAAATACATCAAAATTAAGGGCACAAATTACGAGGAAGGTTTGGAGTACATACCGGAGGTCCATAGTCGGCCGGATGCTGATGACGGCGCACACGCTCGAGTCGGTGGGTGTGGTAGGGGATCGGCATGTTGAGGCTCTGAATACTCTAAGGGTCTCTATCTCAAGGTTGTCAAAGTCAAATGCACAAATGACTTTTGAGAATGACCTTTGGAGTATTTATAGGCTATTTTTGGGGGATTTTTATGGGATTTATTTATTTTTCCTTCTGAGGAATTAATTCTTATCTATCACAGGGGCATTTATAGACAATCTTGTCGAGAGATAAATTGTTTCTTCACCAATTCATCATCAAACCATCATAAAAATTTAAAATTCTTGAAAAATCATAAAAAATCCAAAATTCATCAATTTATCTCCCGAGGGGGCATATATCACTATCATTTCGAAATTCATCATCTGGGGAAAGTCTGGGGCACGCTTTAAAAACCTTTCGTCAATACTGGCAGTTGAGGCAAAATCAAGTCTGGGGCACGCTTTAAAAACCTTTCGTCAATATTGGCAGTTGAGGCAAAATCATTCTTTCAAGCACTGTGTAAACACATCACTTCAAAGAGGGGCAAAATGTAGACACCTAAAAATGGTCTGGAGAATCTAATTAATTGAATACGACTTATTTGATTAATTAATCTTAAATTCTTCTACTTAGTAAATAAATAGAAATATTTATTTATATTAAGTTTATTTATTAATTCTTCTATTTTTCTCTCCTAATTAAATAAACAAAATCAAAAACTTTGTTTTATTTAATTATTATCATTTTCATCATATTATTTCTCTCTTAATTAAATAAACAAAATTAAAAATTTGTTTTATTTAATTATTATCATTATTACTTCTATCTTAAAATTAAATACACAATTTAAATAATTTGTGTTATTAAAATCACCTTTCTTCTTAATTAAATAAAGATTGCTAAAAATATTTTATTTAATTATCATTCTCCTTTTAATTTAATAAAACAAACCCTATAGTTTGATTTATTAAATTATTTATTCCTCCTTTTGCTAAATTTAAATAAATTAAAAATATTTAAATTTATGCATAAATTTTGCACTATTCACTCACCAATAAAATTTATTTCTCAAAATTCAAATTAATGGCACTGCCATTCACGGGAAAAGCTTCAGGGACAAACCTGCAAGAAATTCTCTCAACAACCTTCCACCCACCTTCCCTCTTATCTTGCTTGGTGTTTTCATGGGGAGAAACCATTCTCCATGATCAGCTCCTTCTCATCCCATGCCTTTGGATTCTCCAGAGAAAATCACAGCCCCTCATCCCGGTTTCCTGTACAATTGTGCTGTCGTGAAAGCTATAAATATAGCTCTTGGGCTACAAGAAATGGATCCCAACTAATGCAATCTTACTCTGCAAGTTTCCAAAGCATTCAAGCATCCAAACCATCCAACATTCCAGCATCCATCAAGCAGCATTCAAGCATCAAGCATTTGCAGTCATGGCTGCCATTAGAATATAATTTGCATATTTTAATCATATTAGAGTAGAATAGTTCATTTCTCATTCTCTAAGTGTCATTTTAATAGTTTAATTAGCTTACAAATCTGAGAGCTAAGTAAATTAGAGAAATCTTTAGAGTTAGAGAGCAATAGGATAGATTTCTGAAGCTTTTTAGTTTAAATTAGTTTAAATTCATTTAGTTTTAGATGCAATATCCTATTTAGAAGCGTAGATGTATAGTTTAGTTTGTTTTTCCCCTTCTACCGCTTACAAGTAGTGCTTCTACTAGCCATTACCGCGATCATAGGAGAGCTGGAAATGAACACAAAAGGAGCATGCAATGGTCTTTTCATCAATCTTGTCTCCAATGAAACCCAATTGTGCAACCAACATGTTAAAATGCATTTAAGTGATCTGCTATAGACTCTCCATCTTCCATTTTAGAGAATACATCTTTCTAAGGAAAAATTGTTTACTAAGGATTTAGCTTGATAGACATCACCAAGCTTCTTCCCAGAGAAGCAAAAAGTTTTCTTCATGGAATTCAAGGAGGATGGAATTAGCAGCCTTTGAGTCTAATAAGACCTTGGCTTTCCTATCCATGAGATCCCAATCTTCTTGTTTCATGCTTGACAGTCTGGTTCCAGAAATAGCAACCCATAGGTCATGGTCTACGAGCATGTCTTCCATTTTGAGCTTCCACAACTCAAAATTACCACCATTAAACTTTTCCATCTCAATCCTCCTAGATGTTCTTGCCATCTCTTTCCTACAACAAGGTCACGAAATACACACTTCTACAAAAGTCCCATGAAATAGAGATTAGCTCAAAAAACCCTTCTACCCAACAAAGGAACCAAGGCTAGCTAGGCTCTGATACCAACTAAAAGGAAGTCGAGTGAGCAAAAACAACTCCCTACACTAATCTCAGTAGGGGAGAGTAACAAAAATTTGTTTTAACACCTTATGTTGTTACAATATGAGATACACATAGAGAATAATAGAAATAGAACAAGTACACAAATGCAATAACAATAGATATACATGGGGAAAACCCTTTCAAGTAAAAAAAACCCCACCCTCCAAAAGCACAATACTTTCTTTATTACTTCAAATAGTGAATACAAGATATCACCAAGTACAAAGCTTCTTCAACAAGTGTTTCAACATGAACACCTATTCTAGAGTGATATTGGTAGAACTTCATTACTTGCAAATAAACTATGCATTCTACAACTCAAGACACTCAATAAATAGAGTGATACAAGCTTCAAGAAGCATCTAGAAGGTGAGGGGTGTCCAAATCCACATGGCACAATTTTCAAAAACTTTAGACATACATTTGGATACATGTACAATATTCCCTTACAGGTCTCTTACAATGGTCAAACATGCAAATATTCTTCTTCCAAAGCTTGGGTGCCCAAAACATGCTAAAAATAGCTTATGACAGATGCTTTATAATTGTCATAGAATATGTCATAAATCTACCATAGAATCTGTCATAGGATTTGTAAGAGAATCTGTCATAACCGACTAAAAATAGTCAATTCTCTTACATCCCATCATAACCCAACTTGGGTGCCAACTTTCTCCGTGCATTTAGAGATGCCTTATGACACATCATAAAATCTATCATATGCCATAGATTCCAAAGTGGGACACCTATGTCCACTTGGGATGATGATGTGTCATCCAGTCACCTCCAACAGGGATTCCACCCAACCGATGGGTCCCAATTAGTGACGTGACACCATAGGCATTTAAATTATACAAATAAATACATTAATTACATAAAATAAATCAATGTTAGGAATCAAGGTTGAGATAATCTTTAATCCCGCAACAAAGAGAGAGGTAAAGGAGGAGAGAGAGTTATCTAGGTGAAAGTGGGAGGGATAGAGGAGGGAGGTAACTGAGAGAGATATAGAGGGTGGAGGATAAAAAGAGAGGGAGCAACCTATGAGAGAGAGAGAGAGGGGTGGAGGGATAGAGGGAAGGAAATACCCCAGAGAGAGAGGGTGGCAGGATAGAGGAGAGACCCAAGAGAGGAGGGAGTTATCTGTAGGTAGGGTGTGGGAGGAGAGACTGAGAGACAGGGAGGGAGGGAAGGAGATGCTAGAGAGAGAGGATGGAGTGGATAAAGGAGGGCGGACCTCGAGAGAGAGAGGCAGGTGGGAGGGACAGGAAGGAGAGAGACCTAAGAAAGAGATGGTCATTCAGGTAGGGTGGGAGGGAGAGACTTGAGAGAGAGAGAGATCTATCTAGGTAGGGTGGAAGAAAGAGACCAAAGAGAGGGGGTGTGGGAGGGATAGAGGGAGGGAGAGACCTAAGAGAGAGGGGGGTGGGACGGATAGAGAGAGGGAGAGACCTAAGAGAGAGAGAGATGGGGTTGGGAGGGATAGAGGGAGGGAGCAACTTGAGAGAGAGAGAGGGGGTGGTAGGGATAGCGGGAGGGAGAGACCAAAGAGAAAGGGAGTTATCTATGTAGGGTGGGAGGAAGAGACTTGCGAGAGAGAGGGATGGAGGGATGGACAAAGAGAGAGGGAGTGAGGGATGGAGGGTTATCTAGGTAGGGTGGAAGGGAGAGGCTTGAGAGAGAGAGAGGGTGCGAGGGATAAAGGGAGTGAGAGACTTGAGAGAGAGAGGGAGTGGGAGGGATAGAGGGAGAGAGAGACCTGAGAGAGACCCTACCTAAATAACTATCTCTCTCTCACTCACTTCCTCTCTCTCACTCTATATATTATAACCTATTATATAATATACAATATATAGTATACAATATAAAATATAAAATATATAATATATAATATATAGTATATGTTTGAATGGGAAAAATCAACTTTAAAGCTTGAAACTTGTACAACAATCACCAAACTATTAGTAACAAGCAAAAATTCCCAATCCAAGCAATAGAAAATAAACTTGCATAAAAGATCAAATGAAAGCACACAAAACACAAATTATACCTCTTATGCCATAGTTGAATCACTTCTATTGCCATTTTCCTTTGAAAGATTTTAAAGTGTTTCTCTCAAAATTTTGGTGAGTGCACTTATGGATTGCTTAAGAATGATGGCAGAAACAAAGATTCAAAGATGGTGGTTAGAGAAATAAAGAGCTCAAAGACCAAATTTATAGATGAAGTGGTGGAAAAATGAATGGATGAGATGAAGAGAAGAATGAACAATCAATATATCATGAGATAAAATTCATAGGAAACTTTCTCATTTTTAGATTCAAAATTAGTGCCAGTTGATTTCAAAATTAGTAGAATGGAAGAAAAGTTCATGGGTGGAAGAAGATTGACAAAATTAGCTGGAATTTGTAAGAGTTTGATTTCAAAAATTATGGAGGTGTGTAAGAGTTCATTTTTTGAAAATAAAATAAATGAAAAAATCATTTATTGTCCAAATCATGAATTATTAATTAAATTTAAATGATTTAATTAATTATAGACAACTTTAGTTTAGGGGGGTAAAATAAATAAAAACATTCATTTAATCCATGACGATGTTAATAATTAAATAATTAAGTATTAATTATTTAATAGGATAGATAATGAGGTGGTAGACATTAGGATAATTAAATAATAAAAATTATATAATTGTGTGTGAGAAAGTGGGTGACAATTAGGTTTAAGGAAAAATTAGGGTTAGACGAAGAACTAGAATTAGACGAGAAATTAGTCAGAAAATGTCGTCGTAGGTTCGAGACAATTTTAAGTGTCTACATTTTTCCCCTCTTTGAGACAATGTGATTTTTAGTGTCGTCTCAAAGAAAAATTAAGAATTTTTTTAATCAGGTCCTACCCCAATATGCCCTAGTGGAAATGGGATTATGATGCCCCCTTGGTAAATTTGGCGAAAAATCCAAAAATCGAGCCAAATTTTCTGATAATATGATTTAATGCGTTTGGATAGAAGGAATATTAGCTAGAAGAAAAGGTTAGTAGGAAGGGAAGAACAATTAGTTTGATTGATATGAGATGCAAAGAATATTGATAGAACTTTTATCAATAAGAATAGGTTAGTAAGAAGGGAGGAATAGTTAGTAAGATGAATGGATGCAAAAAGGGAAGTAATGAATAAGTCATCATGCGCCTTCATAAGTGCACATATATCATCATTGAGCATTTTTATTTTGTACATGGATGATGTACACCAAGGTATGAAAAGACCATGATAAAAAATTCTATCCCTTTGCATAGAAAAACACATTGTAGACAAGGAGTGTCATGACTCAGACTAGGAATGTAGTTTCCCTGGCCATATTGTCAAGACAAACCACAAACAAAAATCAAATATAAAATGGCCATGATCCATACTCGCTCCTCTAATCACATGTGGATATCCTTGAGTAGCATAATAACATGATAAAAAATAAATCAGATAAAGGACAAGATAATAGAAAAGACCATAGACAAAAGAGACCAAATGAGTCAACAACCATTTAGATCTTCTTGTCAAAGACAACGAATAGAAAAGAGACAAAATACCATAGAAAAAATATAATAGACAAAGAAAAATGATAAAGACATGTAATTGATTAATTAGAAATGAAGACTAGCTTGATAATTTTTCTATTATTACATGATTTATGAAGCACAATATTTTTTTTAAAAGATGTTTTGTTTGTGTCTAGACAAAGTGTCAGTTTTAGCAAGGGAAAATTTATTATGGAAGGTGGATAGTCACAAGCGTGAAATTTATTATGGGTTGTGGATAGTTTATTGTGGATGATGACTTGTTTATTATGTAAGGTATACTAGATATGGACCATGACAAATGCATATGAAAGATACGCACAAGAAAGCAAGCAAGCATGCACAAGGATACCAAGACAAGCATGATCTTGCCTTTAGTCAAGCTGAAACCCAATTGATTGATGATAGGTTGATGATTGATATGATAATTGATAGATTAATTGATATGGGAAGGACACATCCCAAAAATAACACAAGGATAGGGAAAGACATATCCCAATAATGACAATGTGACTAAAGGATCAAGGTTTGCAGCAAGGATGGGAACAAAATCAAGGAATATTTTGGATGATGTACTAGATTGCATAGCAATTTTGCATGGATTAATATTGTTGCATTTGGATGGCATAACCTTTGTATTGAATAGGATATGGATGGATGTTGGCTAGGTGAATTATAATCCTTGAACCAATGACAAGGAAAAACCAAGTCTTGTGATAGCGGTGAAAGGATAATGGATTGCTTCGGTAAAGGATATGAGACATGAGGATTATTGGATGGAGGATTTAGTGTATGATCTCCAAGGCCCATGTCATGTAGAAATACATTATTTTTTCTAAAATATGAGTTTAGATAGTGTTATGTAGGAAATGACATGGAATTTTATGGATAGTGTATGACCAAATGATTGATATGTCAAGAGTTTTCCAAAGCATGATTTATGTTTGTGCCCCTATTCTTATCAAGATCAAGATGGGTAGGGAATATGGATGGAAATGCCAAGGATTGGATAAATGGCTGAAAAAATCATGGAAAAGGTATGGAAGATGAGAAAACTTCCCCCAAGTGTATTGGTCCATATAGATAATTGATTTTACTCATGATGCTTGTTTGCCAGGTTTTCATCATGGTACTTATCCAAAGCACCATAAAAAATAGTTTTCACTATTTGATTTTTTTTTTCTCTTTACTATTTTTTAAAAAAAAATTAATTTTTTTTATGTCACACAAGACACCTGTTTTCCTGATTTTCATCAAGGTGACAATTGTTTTGTAGTTTTACAAATTTTTGATTTTTTTAATATATATATTTTTTATTTTCTAAATGGCCTTGATGTTTTAGATGATTACTAATTGTATTTAATTATTTGATGATGTTGATGTAGATGAGGGTGTCATGATATGCCAATAATGACCTTTATGGAGTAGTTGGCTTGTTAGGATCATAATGCTTGCATACAACTGATTGATGTCATTGTGATCTTTTTTGATACTAGGGTTGGCCTTATTAGAATACACACATCATGATAAAATTCCATGAGAGTCCTTACAATAAAGAGTCACTACCAAAATGCGATGGATTTGTAAAGTAGGATTTTTAGGATTTAGATGAGATTTTGGATTATGATTAGTGATGGTAGATGTATTTAGTAGTTTAGATATCTGAATATCCATTCACCAAACTAAGAATGATAGATGATGGAGTTTGGATTTTTGATAGGGATGGTGTTTGGAACAAACAATTTTGTATGCCTTGTGTGATGACCATTTTGAAGGAGGTGGAAATTTTTTATATGTGGGAAACCTCTTTTCTTGTGGCTCCACATTTTGATTGAATATTGGATTTAGACTATTTTATTTACTTGATCCATTTTTCTTTCGAATCCAATTTAACTTCATTTGTCCACTTGGATTTTTGTTTGATTCAATGGCCTTTGACATCTAATTTTGAACATTATATTTGTAAGATTTTTTTTTGTTGGTTCCTATTAATGGATTTAATGAATTGGAAATGATGGTTTATGGTGTGGATGGAAGGAGTGTCAATGGCAACCTTATGGTAAGGACTACTCATGGCCCCCATTTTGATTTTTGTATCATATAAAGTTACCCCCAATATTATGGAGGTACCACTAACATCATTTGATTTATTGATTAAAGAATAACCAAGACCTTGATGTAAAATATTTGCATGACATTATACTGGTTCTAGAATTCCTTTCTCATGTAGGCCTAATCCTCTTCCTCGATATTGCATGCTCTGAAATATTCTCTTTGCGATGAGGTATTTGTTGTTTTGGAAGCAAGATGCTAACCCATCATTATAATGCTAGAAACCATTAATGATTGGTATTTTTCATTTGCAAGAAAGCCTAATTTGATAAAAGTGGATGATCCTAGTTGATAGGATATTGAAGCTTTATCCTTTGTCATGCTTTTTGCTTCTTGATCATTTGGAATATTGATACGATCCATGGTATATTTATCTTCTTGTTTTATTTGATCAATAGTAGCTTCTTTATCTTCTTGTTTGATTTGATCCAATAACTTCTTTATCTTCCTATTTAATTTGATCCATAGTAGCTTCTTTATCTTATTTTTTGATTTGATCCAATAGCCTCTTTATCTTCTTGTTTGATTTGATCCATAGTAGCTTATTTTACTTCTTGTTTTATTTGATCCATAATAGATTTTGTATCTTATTTTTTGATTTTATCCATGTCATTTTCTAGATTATGTATGTGTCCAAGGGAGGCAAGTGTCTCATCTTGGGAAATGGAAGTGTTTGGAGTATGAATAGGATCAACTTCAAGTATTTGATCATGGATGGTATGGAGGTCGATGAGGGGATCATTTTGGATTTCTTGATCAATGGTAGGGTCTTGATCAATTATAGTCTTATCTTGGATGTCATGACTAGAGATGGGCTTTTGATTAGAGATTGGATTAACCTAGATATCATGATCATCTATATGGGATTCTTGGATAGACTCAAGGCTAGGATCATGATCAAAGAGTGGATTATCATGGATACTATAAATAAGATTTTGATCAAGGATTGGATTATCATGGATGTTATGAATAGGATATTGATCAAGGATTGATTTAAATAGTATATCATAATGATCTATAGGGACTTTTTGTTTAACTTGATCTTTATTTTTCTTGGAGTTTATTTCATTATGCTTTGGAATTTTCTCTTGAAATAGATCCAATGATTTAGGAAATGGAATATGATCATGGAAAATGATAGGATTTTATTGAATGGACTCAAGCTTTGGATAGGAAGCTCTTGATTTAGCTTGATAGGTGATGGAGGGCATGATGGTGGAAGAGGGTTGGAGGGTGTAGGATTAGCAATGAGATAGGATTGTCCAACTCTATTTTGAGGAAAATTATTTGCTATTAGTCCTTGGAGATCATTACTAGATGTATTTTTATTGGATGTATTTATGGATTGGGATGGAGTATATGGAAATAGATTAGGGGTTGAAGGATTATGAGAAGAGGTGGAGGCTATAAAATAGGGTTTGGTGAAGGGGACAATAATTTCATACATGCTTGAGAGATAGGGATTTGTGGTATGGCTTGGCATTGAGGAAGGATTTGAATGTAAGATTGCTTTCCCTTGTCATGTTTAGGATAAGGATGACTAATGCATATTTGTTGTGGATCAATGGTATGGATTATGTTAATTGGTTGTTGATATTGCAAGTAAATAGATGGATGACTAGGGATCATAGGTTGTTTCACTATGGTAGAGGCATCAAAACCTTCGGGAAGCCTAGATCCTTTCGTACAAGTTTTAAAAGATATTTGGTGGGATATTTGGACATGACTTCCAACATTAGATTTAGAAACTTAGGATCCTTTGATTTTGTTTTAAGATATTCTTGATAACTTTTTTCTTCACTATATTCAATATAGTCCTTACCATCATCAAGGGGTAAGGTATATTTTGGTTCATGCTTAGGTTGGGTTGATGGATAGGTTACTAGGGATTGTGGCTTCTTGGTATGAATATTTGATAGATAGGTCATGGAGCACATGATGTTCAACTTGACTATGAAGAAGATCAAGGTAAAATGAATACATGGTCATGAGTTTGGGATGGTTTAGATAGATAAGTAGGTGGATAATGGTTGGAATATAAACCCTAAGACAAGGTAAAGACAAGAAACAAAAGACGTTTTTTTTTTCAATTTTTTTTTAGATTTTGGATTTTTTAATGTTTTTTGGATTTTGGATTTTTATGATTTTTTTATTTTGTGTTTTATGATTTTTTTTGTATTTTTTGTTTTATGATTTTTTTTGGCTTTTGAATTTTTAAGAATGAAATGATTACGCAAAGGATACAAACGAAGGACGAAAGATGGTGAATGGGATATGATTATGGATTTTGAATGTTTGAGGATAGTGAGGGTAAGTGATGTATTATTATGGGTTTAGATTTCAACCTTGAAAGATAATGGTTAACCAAAGTAGCCAAAAGGGGTATCTAGATCTCCAAACAATGGTAGTGAA
This sequence comes from Sequoia sempervirens, assembly GCA_007258455.2. Taxonomy (NCBI): domain Eukaryota; kingdom Viridiplantae; phylum Streptophyta; class Pinopsida; order Cupressales; family Cupressaceae; genus Sequoia; species Sequoia sempervirens. The sequence continues at coordinate 75,705,092 of VDFB02000002.1, read as the reverse complement.
GAAGACAATAGACAAAGGTTAACCTTAAACTAGACTTATGAGTTTAAAGCCAACTGTTGATGAAAATATAAAAAGATATGAAGAGATCAAGACACCCTAAAGGATGAATAAGGTTGAGCCAAACTATAACTAGGGTAAAATCAATGGAGGATAGTGAATGAATGAAAATGACGTGGTGAGAAAGGTCAATAGACCAAAGTAACCACAAGGTGAGTCTAAAATCTCAAAAGGATGATGATTAAGACAAAGGTAAACAAATTCAAACCCTAACTAGACTATCGAGATTAGGGTCAACTATGGACAAGACAAGACACAAAATTTCAAGACTACCAAGGACAATTGAGGTCTAATTATGGTTAGTTTAATGTGGAATTTATGAGTGGTTGGGTCAATGATCGAATGAAGTTTTAACCTATGGATGAAAATGACTTGACCAAGGTTTAACCTAAGGATGCAAGACTTAACCAAAATTTAACCTAAAGGATGAAAGCCTAACCTTAGGTTAACCCAAGGATGAAAAATAAACCTAGGGATGACAACCAACACCTCACCTAAGGATGAAAAAAAAACCAAATATTTACCAAAGGAAGAGGAATCCACCAAATTTTAACCCAAGGAGAGAAAGAAAAATCTAACCTAGGGATGCAAAGACAACCAAGGATTAACCAAGGGAAGAGGAATCAACCAAGGATTAGTCCAAGGAGGGAGACCAAAATTTTACCTAAGGACTTAATTAAGATTTGAGATGCAAATGGAAAGTTAAACTAAGGAAGTTTGATAGGTCTTAGGTCACTTAAGTTCAAAAAATGGATTCAAAGGATATACCTTAACTTTTCTCAATGTAGACTATGTTTGGCTTCCTAGGAAAGAAGTGTTTAGAGGTGTTATTTTTCAATTTTAAGATAGCATACACCTAGAAACCACTTGGAAGATGAAGTGATTATTGAATTTAGACTAAAAAGGGTATGGCTTAAGGCCTAAAGGCCCAATGGCTTCATGGGTTTAACACAATTGAAGAAACTTGTAAGAAAAGTGCATCCTAGTTATTCAATTGGGTGTGTTCACTTAATTTGGGCCCACCACACCAAAGGTGCTAATACACCAAGCTCAACATGAGATGCTTCACTTTCAAGAGCAGATATCTAGAGCTCCAATGGCATAGGCCCAATATGGTAATAGGCTCACCTTTCCTCTCTCCTTGGGAGGCTATGAATTCCAACCCAAAGATTCCTATCTTCACTCAGGGGTGTGTGTGGTGAGTAACTTCTCACATGATACTATACGCTACACCATGCACTAAGCTTACAACTGAAGGCTTCTAGGCTACTAAAAATAAGAGGTGTCTAGTGGGGTTACTTTTCAAACACCAATGCATGTACAAATGTGAAATTTAAATATCATCTGCATGTGTTCAGAATCACCTAGGACCACAGAGGAATTCTTGACATGTCATGATTGGATTGAGGTATAGCTTTCGCTTTCACACCTTTATATAGCCCCCCGAAAAAAAATGTGCTTGAGGTAAAACTCTAGGGTGATGAAATCCCCAGGCATGCCTCCTACTAAAAATACAAAAGGAGACTAATGTGTATTTCTCATCACTCAGGATCACACAAGTGTACAAGGGGAGAGGATACATACACACTAGCTCGGGTTGGCACATAATATGCAAGCGCACCAAACACGAAAGATAAAGTTATTTTTAATCCAACTAATCTAAGTGTTATCTAATCTAGAAAATCATAAAAAACAATTTTTCAAGATAGATTCTCTGAAAATTGAACCTACAACAAATTAATTATTAGTTCAAGAGACACCTTCAATAAACGTCTTGCAACAAATAGATTAGTAGTTTAAAATAAAGACTTTAACAATCAAGCTACAATCAAAGGATAAGTAGATTAAAAAACAAAGTCTCTTCCCAATGTTCACCACACAACCAAAAATAGAGAACAATAACAAAAAACCCAAAAATAGACATCTACCAGACCAAAAACAAAAAGAAAACAACATAAACAAAAAAATACCTTTCTACTTTTTACCAGTCAAACACATCATTTCAAAATAGAAGCATCGATCTATCTTAGTCAAATGTGTCAATATACAATCAAACACACCAATATACAGTCAAACACGTCAACCTCCAAACAAAAATGTCAATCTACACAAAAGCATCAATATGCAAAACAAGTGCAAAAATATGTAAGAAAAACACAGTATTATGCAAAGGAAATGTGGAAATATGTAAAAAAAATGGGAAAATGCAAAAAAATGCATCACTTTATCTCTACAAAAGTGCCACGAGATCCTATAGTTGTAAAAAATCACGTTTTTTGAGCAGATAATGCTATCCAGCATCGAAACAGGGCCATAATATATGAAAATTTGTGGCTTAGTGCTTCTGAACACAACTGTGGTATTTTTTCCTAAAAAAATCTCCTAAAGGTTGTATTTCAAAGTTTCTTAAAATTATCCACAACTTGCAAGTTAGAAAACACCAAAAAATTGGACACAAGAAGGTTAGCCAAAAGGAAAATGTACTTCATGTCAGGTTCACTAGATGTTTGATAGGGAAAAATAAAATTTAAAGCTTAAAACTTGCAAAACAACCACCAAACTATTAGTAACAAGCCAAAAATCCCAATCCAAGCAATAAAAAACAAACTTGCATAAAAGATAAAATGAAAGCATATAAAAGATAAATTATACCTCTTATGCCATAGTTCAATCACTTCTATTACCCTTCTCCTCTTTGCTTTGAAATATTTTAAAGTGTTACTCTCATATTTTTGTGGAGTGCACTTATGGATTTCTTAAGACAATAATGGTGGCAACAAAGGTTCAAAGATGGTGGTTAGAGAAATAAAGAGCTCAAATATTGAATTTATAGATGAAGTAGTGGCAAAATGAACATATGAGATTGAGAGAAGAATAAACGATCAAGATTGAATGAGACAAAATCCATAGGAAACTTGCTCATTTTTAGATTTGAAATTAGTGCCACATGATTTCAAAATTAGTGGAATGGAAGAAAAATTTGTGGGTGGAAGAAGATCGACGAAATTACGTGGAAATTTTCAAGAGTTTGATTTCAAAAATTATGGAGGTGTGTAAGACTTCATTTTTTGAAAATAAAATAAATGAAAAATCATTTATTTTCAAAACCATGTATAATTAAATAAATTTAAATGATTTAATTAATTATAGACTAGACTTTAGGTTAAGGGGATGAAATAAATAAAAATATTTATTTAATCCACGGTGATATTAATAATTAAATAATTAAGTAAAAAAATATTTAATAGGATAGATAATGAGGTGGCAGACATTAGGATAATTAAATAATGAAAATTATTTAATTATGTGTATGAGAAAGAGGGTGAAATATAGGTTTCAAGAGAAATTAGGTTAAGACGAAGAAATAGAATTAGACGAGAAATTAGTCATAAAATGTCATCGTAGGTTCGAGACAATTTTGAGTGTACAGTATATATTATATAATATATATCATAATATATAATATATATCATAATATATAATATATAATATATTATATAATATATAATAAATTATATATTATGTATTATTAATATATAATATATTTATTGTGCTCCAAAATGTTTTACATTGCTTCAGTTTCCACACACTATGCCTCCAGTGACAAGGATGCTCATAGTCTGGGCAATGAATGTTTGGAAATGGGTGACGACGCCAATGCAGGATCACATGGGGGAAAACATGTGCATTTGGATGACAAACAAAATAATATTAGTTCCTTCCCACATCACGTGGTTGATGCAACTCCCTCTAGCACCAGGCTAGAAATGATATTGCACGATGAGTGTAGGGCTCGTGCCCTCCCTGATTTTCCTTTCGTGGACAAAGGAAACCCTAGACGGTTGTCTAAGGGCATGCAACAAACATATATTGATAAGTGCAATATTGATCACTCCCATTGTACTCTCACAAATGTTACCTCTATTGTTCCTTCAAAGATAGTTTTCTCTCTGTTGGGGGCAAGAAAGCCCTTGTCATGACCTCTCCCCATACCCATGATAGGGTTTTGATGCCTATGATGGATACTATGTTCTCAATTCCCATAATGGTATTCCCTAGTTTGGCTAGGGTTTCATATTTTCAAAGCACAAAAAACTTCTCAGGTGATTCAATATCTATGCACCCTATTGTTGCATCTCAGGGATCAACAAACTCAAAGTTTGGGCATAGCCTGTCTTTTCGAGATATGCTAGCTGGTATGAAACAAGGAAAGTTCAAATCAATGGGCTGGGATGCTTGGCCATTGAAGGAAAAATTGGTCTCTAAAGAACATGGGGTCTCCAAGAACTACCCTAAATCTTTCATTAGAATGACACCCTTCTCTCCTATTCTAGCTTTTTTGAAAAAACTCAAAAAGGAGGTTGATGCTAGGGAAAAGTTTTTTGCTTCCAATGGATTGATTGGTCAATTCAATCGTATTTGGCCAAAATTATCAGATTTGCATGACTGGATCTCATTAGCTTGGCAGTCTACACTAAAAAGTAATGTTAAAGTTTATCCCTATGCTCAAGGGTTATTTATTGTGGTATTTGATTGCATTCAAGATAGGGATGCCATTTTTCAAGAGAAATGGTGTTGGGGGAAAACCCTACTCCTCCTCAAGCCATGATTTCTAGACTTTAACCTGGTTACTGCATCTTTTTCTATAAAACTTGTATGGATTCACCTTCCAAATCTTCCATTACAATTCTAGTTTGCATATTTCTTTCAAGAAATTGGAGACTCATTGGGAAGCTTCCTTGTAGTGGATTCAAACACAACCAATTTCAACCACACAACTTTTTCCTGCATCCCTGTAGGCATGGATGTCACAAGAGATCTTCCTACTGACATCACATTCAAGTTTGTTGATTGCAATTGGACATAACTTCTAGACTATGAAGGTTTACCCTTCCGATGCAATAAGTGTTTTGAAATAGGTCATCTAGCCATTTCTTGCCCCAAAATCATTAAATTTTTTGAGCAACAGTCTTGGTGGGAAGATGCTCGACTTCATCATTACATAGTCAAAGCCACGTCAAAGGAGATGGAGGAAAAATTTGAACCTTTACAAAAGTATAGTTCCTCCCCATTTTTTGAGGTAGGGATAGAGAAGGAATATCAAGCTATGAAACTGTGCCTAGAAGCAAGTTCGGCTCAAAGACAACCTAAGCAATCAGGCAATTCTTTAAAAGGAAATTCTTAGTTTACAGTCTCAAACCCAATTACCATGGCTTCTCCAAAAAATGACAAGAGAACATCTACACCAAATGTTGGGAACACTCTACAAGCTGCATCACAAAGGATTCAAAAGAAAGAAGATGGGAGGATTGGCAAGAATTACTAAACAAGAAAAATTAGATTTTCATGGAAAAGTTGAATAGGATTAACATGCAATCTGGGGGGCAGAATGTAACTTAGAATGAGCAGCTTGGGCTTATAGTCTAGTTTGATATGCTCTCTGGGTCTATTATCCAAAATGGAAGAAGGTTGGGGTGTTGGTGAGTGTCTGGCAAAGATGCCAGTTTTTGGGTTTCGTATTATGCAGACAATTGTATCTTTTACTATCAATACAAACTTTCCTTACGTACCAAAAAATAATTTAATATATTTATTGTATTATTAATATATATTATATATATTATATATTAATAATACATAATATTGGTTTTATGTATTCTTTGGTTTTTTTTAAAAACAAAACAAAACAAATATCTATTTATAACAGATATATGTTTTGTAGGCACGCAAAACCTTTTGTTTAACGCTTATAATAGGTATATCCATTTTGTCCCACACAAATAATAATTTAGCCAAGGTATTTAACCTTTGACACCCTTTGTTTGGGATTCAAAATAGATATCCATTCTAAATGGATATCCATTTTGGGGACCATACAAAAAAAAATTAAGGATTGTTTTAAGTGTTCCAACAGTCCCTACATGCTCTTTGATGTTTGAAAACTCATGATTTCTATCTACTACAAACAAAATTCTACTTTTGGTACATTATTTTACACAAATAACAATATAAAAATCATTTTTGTGCTCTTTTTTGTAGGTATAATGGGGAGCAACAATTGCCGTAAACAAAAAAGTAAGAGAAAATTCACAACAGAGCAAATTGAAGCATATAGAGAAAAAGATAGAGAAATTCATAGGAAGAGAAGATAATGTATGTCAAATATTCGTCAAGGTGAGGCTTCTTATCCACTTGTAAATGTTATTTCAAGTGAAGAAATATAATTTGAAAATGTTGAATATTGTATTGAAATTGAAATTGAAAATGTTGAAATTGATATTAAAAATGTTGAAATTGATATTGAAAATGTTGAAACTGGAAATGAAAATATTGGAGTTGATATTGAAAATGTTGATAACATTGATAACATTGAAAATGAAACATTTGAACCTTATATATCACCAAATTACATGAGAATACAAGAGCTTTGTGAGGAAGAAAGATAAATTTGAAATCCAAGATGTTTAAGAACCCAAAATGGTTGCTTGAAACTGATGAGAACATAATTGAAAATATTGAAGGAAAGAGGTCAATGTAAACCGTTTGGTTGTGGGCTTAAAAAAATTTCAATGAATACTTTAGCAATAAGACATTGATTGAACAATGTCAACTTTTCATACAATAACTAAAGACACATACAATGAGACTTTTGTTAGCCAAATTGAAGATTCATGTGGGCAAAAATTCAGAACAAAAATAATATTATTGTCAAAATAATTTTTAATGCTCTCAATTCTATTGGAAATATTAGTAAGGAAAGAGATAATAAATTTGATTGTAGAGTAATCACAACCTCATTAGTAAGCCATCAATTGAGAAAGGATTGTTTATTGAGGAAAACTTGTGTTGATTTAAACCTAAATTGTCAAAAATTGTCTAGAGCACTCTCAAGAAGAGGAATACTTGATAGTCCTCTTCAAAATGATATATGGTCTTTTAGTGGGAGGCTTGGACACGTGTTGATAAGAAGATAACAGATAACATAAAATGATGAAATTCAATAATTTTGGCACTCTCAATCTAGAGTATCACCCAATGCAAAAGATGTTTTAGAGTTAATAATTGGCAATTGAGACCACACACCGCATCCTAAACATTTCTTGGAATGTAGCCAAAAAATATTGTACAAACAATTTTGTGAAACACATCTAATTTTGTAAATATTACAAAGGGATTTTGAATCTTGTAATCCATTTTATTGTGTACCTCTTAAAATCCATAATACATGTTGTAAATACCATGTAAAATTTTCAATATATCATGAAATATTATGTTATATTTGTTCTAATTTTCATACTAATGAAATTTTGTAGGAATGTGGTGAAATGCAACTTCCAAAGTCATCCATGGACATTAGATTTATTTTTTTGTGTTAGAGGTGATGGTTTCATTTTCTATAGAAATGATTGTTTAAATGAGAAGTGTTGGAAATGTGGTGGTTTATCAAAGTTTCTAACATGTTTTCATGAGGGAAACAAAAATGATTTTGTAAAGAAAATTGTTGAGAAAAAGAGATTTGCGATGGTGAAATATAGTTTGAAGAGTGGAGGTGAAGGTTCTAGATGTGAGTTGGTAACAAGAGAAGTCAATGTTGCTGATTGTATTTTCGATTTTAGGAAAAATATTTTCTACAAGTATGCAAGGCATAGCCACAAGTCCCAATTGTTGGATCAACAATTCAAGATGTGTAAGGACTCTTTCCCAATTAGAAGTATTATATTTGTGGTCAATTTTGCAGAAAACTACACATTGCAACCACAAAATGAGGTACAATCTCAATATTACAATTCTATTCAAATTGCTATTTTTGTCCACATGACATATAGACATGCCCCTGATAGTACAAAAGAGGGCAGGAAGATAATCAAGGAGTACCATTTTTACATGAGTGATGATAGATATCATTCGTCAGAGTATGTGCAACATTGTTTTCAAAACCTTTTTGAGTTCTTACAGGAAAAAGATATTAAAATAGGTCAACATCTCATTTGGTTAGATAATTGCATGGGACAATTTAAGAATGCTTGTATATTTTATTGGTTGATTAGAATGCATGTAGAGAGGGGTGTACCTCATATTTGGAGTTTTTTTTAAGTTGGAAATGGAAAAGAGGAGCATGATGGAGTAGGTGCATGTGTGAAGAGAGCTATGATTAAGGAACAAATGAAGATTAGAGGTGGTGCAACACTCAGTGATGTATGTTCTATTGTTGATTGGTGTAGGTATGGATACTTGATTCAAAAGTGTATAATTTATTTTGGTTAGTTGATAAGGGCACAATGCGAGAGAAATTGGAATTCCAAACAATCAAAGAATCTTCAAAGATGCATTTATTTCAAAGCTTAGATGCAAGTGCATGGACCATATAGACACAAGAGTTGGATTTTTTTTGTCAGAATTATATTCAGTGTGATTGGGATCAATGCGAGTCAAGTGAGTGGGTAGATACATGGATTCTATAGTACCTAACCCCTTTATATACAACACAATCATCTTTAGAAGATGGAATGGAAAGTTTAGTTGATTATGATAATTTTTTTAGATCTTGTACAACCAGGACATGTCTATGTAGTTATTGCACCACAAGGGAATGAAGAGAGATCAAACTATTGGTTGGCATGATGTGTATAGGGAAAGAAGAAGCTAACACAACTGATGACTAATGATGATGGATTCATGTGTCCTAAAAGTTTAGTTGTTGTTGTCATAACTTGGTTACAAATGCATATTATTAGAAAGAATGTCATACCTATGTTTTAAGACTACAACAAACACAAAACCATTTTCATATATTCATACCTTGTTATAGTAACAAATATTAAGTTATTGAGACATCCCGCCAAACTAAGAACAAGAGAAATATGGATAGTTAGTAGTGTTGATCATGAAGCAATACTAGATACTCTAAAGGTAAGAGATGGCCCTTTAGGCACACTTAAGTAGAATATCTAGCTCATACCATATGGGACATGTATGATAATTTTCATGTCTTATTGATATTCATGTTTAATTTTAACCATAATTGAGTCAAAAGTAGGTTGGATTTTATGTGTCTTAACAATTCTTAACAAATGTAGGTATTTTTGGTGGAAAATTCTATTGCGTTGACATTTTTCTTGAACATTGTGGAGACACTCAATGTAATTCATAAGGAGGTATCTTCTTGATATACTTTTTCCTCTTGATTTAAAAGCATTTAAACAATACCAACAATCACTAATTTTTTTTTTAGGATTGCAAGTTTATACTAGAGGAATTTTTATGTAGGATAATAATAATCCATATAGGGCAAGGAAAAGAAACCTTCCATAGCATTTATCTGCCTACCTCGACATGTCTATGCTTCCCATTTGTCAAAAATACTATTTTTTTATTATAATTTTTTCATTTTTTTCTCTTAGGGATCCTTAGAGACAACCCCAAAATGAGCACCTAAGAATGATTGAGTGACTTTAGAAATTAAAAGAGACCTTACATAAAATTTACTTTCCTACCTTGATGTGTCCACATTGCCCATTTGTCAAAAATAATAAAAATTTAACAATTTTAAATTTTTTGCTCTTAGGGATCTTTCGAGACTACCCCAAATTAGTGCACTCTAGAATCACAGGGGGACTTGGGAAAAATAAGGAGGCCTTACCTAGCATTTACCTTCCCACCTTGATGTGTTGGTATACTTGATTTTTCTCTATGATGCACAAAACAAAAAATTACTTCTTTCCATTTTTGCACTACTTTCCACTAACAATTTTTGCAAGAATGCATTTGACACTAGAACCAACAAACGGTGTTGAGTTGAAAAAAACAAAGAGAGTTTGGTTTGAAGGGATTAAATATCCACTTGTAGGTCTAGACAAAGCATTCTTATGTGTTACAATCTCCCAAAACGACTTCGTCATAGTTTGACAATTTTTTTTCTTTTAGGGATTTTTAGAGACTACCCCAGAAAGAGCACCCCAGAATGATCAGATGACTTAGGAAATGAAAACATACCTTCCCTAGTATTTAATTTCCTACCTTGACATGTCAACGCTTCCCATTTTTCAAAATACTATTTTTTATTTTATTTTTTGCATTTTTTGCTCTTAGGGATCTTTAGAGATTATCACGAAAAGAGCACCCTAAAATGATCAGGTGGCTTGGGAAACAAAAAGAGACCTTCCATAGCATTTACCAACTTAGCTTGACATTTCCAAACTACCCATTTGTCAAAAATACTAAAAATTTTACATTTTTTGCATTTTTTTCTCTTAGGGCCCTTTAGAGACTACCCTAGAATGATAGAGTGACTTGGACAATGAAAAGAGACTTTCCCTAGCATTTAGCTTCCTACCTTGATGTGTCCACGCAACCCATTTGTCAAAAATACTATTTTTTTTACAATTTTTGCATTTTTTACTCTTAGGGTTCTTTAGAGACTACCCTAGAAAGAGCACCCTAGAATGATCGGGTGACTTGGGAAACACAAAGTGACCTTCCCTAATATTTTCATGCCTACGTTAATGTGTCCATGCTGCCCATTTTTCAAAATAACTATTTTTTTTGCAATTTTTACATTTTTTGCTCTTAGGGCTCTTCAGAGACTACCCCAGAAAGAGCACCTTAGAATGATCATGCAACTTGGGTAATAAAAATAGACCTTATTTATCATTTACCTACCTACCTCGACATGTCCATGCTTTCCATTCATCAACAAAACTAAATCTTTTACATTTTTTGCATTTTTTTCTCTTAGATCTCTTCAGAGACTACCTTGAAAAGAGTACTCCAGAATGATCAGATGAATTGGGTAATAAAAATAGACCTCACATAGCATTTACCTACCTATCTCGACATTCCCATGCTGCCCATTTTCCAAAAATACTAAAAAATTAACAATTTTGCATTTTTTCCTCTTAGGGCTCTTTAGAGACTACCATGAATTGGTGCACTCTAGAATCATGAGGAGACTTGGGAAAAAAAAGGAGGTTGTCCCTAGCATTTACCTATCAACCTTGATGTGTTGGTATACTTGGTTTTTCTTGATATTGATGCACAAACAATTTTTGAAAGAATGCATTTGACATTGGAACACGCAAACAATGTTGATTTGACCAAAATCGAGAAATTTTGGTTTGAAGGGATTTGATATCCACCTATAGGTCTAGAAAAAGAATTCCTATGTGCCACGAACTCCCAGAATGACTTCACCATAGTTTGACATTTTTTTTCTTTTAGGGCTCTTTAGAGACTACCCCAAATAGTGCACTCCAAAATGAATGGGTGACTTGGGAAATGAAAAGAGGCCTTCCATAGTGTTTACCTTTCCACCCTGACTTTTTTGGTATAGTCAATTTTTCCCTAGGATGCATGAAACAAAAAATTATCAATCTTTAGAGACTACCACGAAATAGTGTTCTGCTCATTCATCAAGTGACTTGGGCAACGAACATAGGCCTTCCCTAGCATTTAATTGTACACCTTGACATGTTTGCATTGTCTAATTGTCAATGCTACTAACAATTTTGCAATTTTACAAATTTCCTACTTTTGTTTCAACAATCAATTTTTGATGGGAAGCCTAGGGATGTCCAATATTCATGTTTAATTTTAACCATTGTTGAGTCAAAAGTATGTTGGAATTTATGTTTATTAACAATTCTTAATAAATGTAGGTATTTTTGGTGGAATATACTATTGCATCAAGAAGCGATTCAAAACAAAATCTATAGCATTTTGCTGGAACATTATAGACACATTCAATGTAATTCATAAGGAGGTATCTTCTTCATATAATTCTATATCTTGATTTATAATATTGCATTTAATTTCAAAGAATGATCAGTTGACTTTGTTGTTCATGTTGTTTATAATCCATATTTTTCTAATATTTATATGAAGGCATTGCTCAACACAAGCTTTGAGTAGGACGTGAGATTACAATGGCAATGCATACAACACTGAAGTTCATGTTGCTTTCATTGTTCAATTAATTTTAGTTAGTGTTCTTTTTATTTATTAACATTTTTTATAATATTGCAATGCAGGTGTCTTTGAGAGTAGAAATGATTTGATATGTATGTTACAAAGCGAGGATATCAGGGACACATATTAGTTGTGTATCTAGGATAGCTTGATGGAAAGATTTTTGTATTTGTACATGAGGACATCGACAAAATTATATGGGATTTATTAGTTATATTGATGATTATAATGGTTAAAAGATGATATAAGATGTATTTGTACATGAGGACATGAAAAATATGATATACTCACATGTAATGGCATAAATTTGTACCCCCTTCAATTTCTCATTCTTTACCCTCATTTTAGCCTTACAAGTCCGATAATGCAAAAACCCACTGCATTTGCTTTGCTCTCCCCATTTGTCCTTGTCGTTTAGCATCGATGAAGGGAATTTCTATTAGAGATGCACAAATGTTTGTGCTTCGCGCTGCCATCTTGAGAAGATTCCTCTATTAGGAAACTTTAGGGACATTATGATTCTCTTCCAACCACAAGCATAACATCCCTCTTCAAATATTGACCATCGGGAACAACTATTTTCCTCCAATTTGGTCATTTGAACTCAATTATTTCACTCTCTCAAGCTCTCTCTTAGTTCTAGAAACTCTCTTGATCATTCTCTTTCAATCTCTAGCTCATTCTCACTTTTTGCTTCACTCCCTTGATCTTGCTCTTCACTTCCACATTTTTCTTGCAACTCTAGTGTCATTGTTATTGCAGGTTGTCAAAGCTCCACTCTGTTAGTGTGATGATCTTGTTCTTCTCCTTTCTCTATCAACCTTGAGTGCTCATAGAAAGGGAGGTGATATTGTGTCTATTTTCTTATTTGCAGTATCTTGTAGAGTAGCATTTAGATTATCATTTCTCTCTACTTCTTCATGTTTATTCTATCTAATCCCTTATTGCTTTTTTACATCTTGTGGTCTATTGGCTTTTCGTGGAGGTGGGAACATGACACAGTCAAGGTAGGAAAGTCCAATGAAGGATGGTCCAACCTTGCAGCCTAATCCACTCACTCCATGATCACAATATATATGCAACGAAAATTAACAACTAATCAACATAAAGGTAAAAGATATTCATGAACAAATTACACAAGATGTATCCTGGGAAAACCATAACAGGGAAAAACCCAGCCTTCAAAGCTCATTCCTCATTATATTATGATCTCAAAAACACATTACATATGCCACTCGGGTTTTATAGATGCTAGGTCGCAACCTAGGGATTACAAACAATTCATACAATAACATTCTTCCATTGTCTCTTTCTCCTACTCCACACTCCCTATATTCTGTGATCCTTTCAGATCAAAACACTTCGCCACCGTACTTCATACTTTGTACTATCGATCAAATCCTCACCGGTTTCCTTGTAACAAATCCTTCTCCTTCATTTGTATCCTTCGCAAGTCTTCTAACCATTAACAAGTCAGTCTAATTACAACGACTAGTCAGGTAATGTGTACATATAGATAGGTCAGCCCCAAACATAAGGCATTGCTCTGTAAATACATAGATATTCATGTGGATCTCCATGAAGGTCAGCCAAGTCCTATACTTCATTGAATAATGTTCCTTTAGGCTCCACAAGTGACGAAATTGCTCCGCAAACCAATTATACTTCTTGAACATTGTCGGCTTCTCTCTATGAACACATGTAGTCTTCTGATGATGATATCTCTTCGGAAACAAATCCAAATGATCTGAATTTCTAATATGTCATAGCTCATGATCTCTAGTAACTAATTATTGTTCCACAAATTCTAACATGCAAATATGGTAAAACATGGTATTCTCCAAGGTCACTCTCCCCAGTATTCTGCAATTGAATGTTCACTATCCCAACTAATTTGAATGCTTTCAGATGCTCCTGCATCAGACTCTTGGGGTTATTTGAAAAGTGAGCCTCTTCACTTTGGTCTATATTACATCAAATCCATTGTATTCTCTTTGAATTGATTTGGTAATCTGTCCACAGGTACTTGCAACTGCCTCAAGGTCAACGTTCTATTGAAGTCCACCCTTCAAAACTGCCTCAAGTTCTTCTAAGTTCAGCGTTCTACTTGCAAGCCTTGCACTACTTCATTGGTAAGTGATCTAAGCAATCCCACCCTGCAAGTTGCCTCTGGTTCTTCATCTTGTGATGGTCTAGGTTCAGTGGTCTACTTGCAAGCCTTGCGCTGCCTCATTGGTTGACAGTCTAAACAAGCCTTCTCCACAAGTTGCCTCAAAATCATTGTCTTTTTCTATTCCTTCATTCACATTTACTTCACTTTGGTACATAAACTTTCTTCTTAAGATCAATGCTTCAACTTCTTCTAGTTTCTCTATCACATCTGGTAATTCAAAAGGTTCCTCTTCCTCTGTATAAACTATCTTTGTATCAATAGGCTCTTCTTCATCTGCACAAACTATCTCTGCATCATTTACTACTTTCCTTTCATTAGCTTCTCTGGTAGTTGGTTCTTGATGACTTTTAGTGTTTGATTCTTTCCTCCTCCAAACTTGAAAATAGGTTCCTCTATCAAAATCTCTTCTATGTCCTTCACTATGGTAAGAATTATCACTCTTGTCATTTCTCCCTCTGTAGTTTTCATTGTTGTCCTTGTTCTTCTCTACATAAGGTCTTCTTTCTCTACATGTCTTGATCCCTCCTTTTCTCCAACATATGAATTCTTCCATCTGTACAACCTTCTGAATGTACAAGTAACATTTTTCCATTTTTCTCCATCAATCCATCCATAATCCTTTTGCATACAATCTATCATAGGCTTTCCTCTTCTCAGTCTATTCCAACACATCCTTTCAAAATGATTCCTTAACCCACACAACTTACAAGGATATAGATCCCAACACAATTTCTCTTCATGTCCATGTCTATTACAATGAGAACAATAAATACCTTTTCTTCCCTGATTTGAACTTGCAATAACATTCGTACCTCTGTCATATTTGAGGCGTTCACTTCTCAATCTTATTACCAGCTCAATAGGTTATGTATTTCCTTGTTGGTGCATTCCCAATCCTTTTCGTTCATATCCCTTTCTTTGCATGATCTTGAAACCAATACCATTACCAACAATTGTAGGTTTAGTTACACTGTCACCTCCCTCATCACTTCCTAAAGAAGCTTTTGCAACATCACATAAATTATTGGTATCACATGGAATATCACAAAGTTCAGGTTTAGATCTTAGATTCTCATTCTCCTTCTTGCATGCTACAAGTGATTGCTCCAACTATTTAACCTATGCCTTCAAATCTGATATTTCATTCTTCTGAAAACTGTTCTTGTTCAACTCTTTCAAACTTTCCTCTAGATCTCTGTTCCTCTTTTCCACCTTTACCAACAACTTGAATCCTTCTTCCAATTCTGCAAATCTCTTTTCAATATCCTCAAACATGTTTAGCTCTACTTCCAGTTCTTCATTTCTTCTTCTTACATTTTTCAGTTCTTCTTCAAGAGCATCATACTTGTCTTCTCCTAGTTCTTTCTTCCTCTCCATCAATTTTGAATTACACTTCTTTATTTCACACAATTCTTCCTCCAAAGTATCCCTTTTGCATACAAGGTGTTCATTTTCCTTCTTCATCCTCCTCCCAATCTTCCCCATTAAAAAAAATAGATAAACAACTAAATTCAAAAAGCTTACCCGAATCTTTCTTTCCTTGATCTTTATTCTATGATGACACTTATTACTTCTAGGATTTCACACTTCTTTCAACACTTCTCCTCCCAAAAGATTAGCAACTATCTAATAGATTCACAACTAGCTAATAGATTTGCAACCAACTCTGATACCACTTGATGCAATCAAGGTAGGAGGGTCCAATGAAGGATGGTCCAACCTTGCAGCCTAATCCACTCACTCCATGATCACAACAGATATGCAACAAAAATTAATAGCTAATCAACAAAAAGGTAAAAGATATTCATGAACACATTACACAAGATGTATCCTAGGAAAACCCTAACAAGAACCCAGCCTTCAAAGCTCATTCCTCATTATATTATGATCTCAAAAACACATTACATATGCCACTCAGGTTTTATAGATGCTAGGCTGCAACCCAAGGTATCAAGACATAATAACCCGACCACAATAACCCTGGACACAATAACCCCATCATAATAACCTGTAATACCCCTCTATTTTGCTTTCTGGCTGAACAGTATGTCCTTGTTTGCTTGGATGTGCTTTTTGGTTCTTGAGATACTTTATCATGTGTAATTTGATCGTTGTTTATAGAGCGATAGTCTATTTGTGTGATGTGATGTATCTTATCTGATGCTTTATTTGACATGTTTTAATTTGGTGTAATGATGATTAGTTATTATAACACGTTATTGCATGAGATATTTGTTTATGATGGAACTGTCAGTCTATGATGAGTGTATTGGTGAAGGGGATGAGATCGCATCACTCGCTTGCGAGTGCCCTACGATTCTATAATTTCCTCTTCATGGTGTGTTTATTATGTTATATATATGCATGTTTGATATGCTCTTTGTTTGCAGGTTGACAGGTATAGGACATCGACTCCACCTGATTTCATAGGTTTGAGTGTGTCCATTGACCAAGGTTAATCGATTGGGAGATAGTAGCTAGGTTTTCCGTGCCAAGTTATCACCCTAGTCATAGTGTGTCGTCGGGTTTAGTTGTTTTAATATGGTCCATTCCTCCTTGGTTATTCATTTAATTTCATATTATAAAGGTTATTAAATGGCGGGTGTAGTTAAAATGATGATTAAATATATTTGGTTGTAATGTTGAAATGTTAGTTATTATATTGATTAATTTAATTTAATCAATAAAATAATCTAATCTTAGATTAGATTTAGTTTATTGATGAATTATGTTAATGGTGATAAATTAAATTAAGTTAGTTGTTTTGGCATTTTTGGATATTAAGATTTAAATTAAAATAAAAATGGAAATCATGTTTGGATATTTAGAGTTAAATTAAAATAAAAATGAAAATATGTTTTAAATTTCACTTTTTGAAAATTAATAGGTAAAATAATTTATTTACAAAATTTTGAATTCTTTTGTGAAAAGAAATTTTTAAAATGCATGAAATTTCAATTGGAAAGTAATTTTGTTTTAAATTTTAAAAGAAATGAAAATATCCCCAAAATTGCAATAAATTTGGTGGATGGGATATTTTAGGGGTTTGACTAAATTTGGGGAAAACTCTATGTGAGCAAATACAACTTCATATAATTTTTAATTTTCAATTTGGTGGAGAAAGTTTTGTTGTGGCTTTGTTTGGATTTGAAGAAGAAGGTTGAATTTCTTGGGTGGGCTGGAAAAAGATTTGGAAGCACCATTTGAATCCTTCAAGCTTTGGAGAAAAAACCAGGTTCTTCCTTTGATTTTGTTTTTCTTTTTGAAAGAGTTTTCAAATTTTAATTATGTTGTTGGAAATTTTTTAAATCTGTTTGAATTTCAATGAAAACCCATGTCAAATTTGTTTCAAAACTTGCAAAAATTATGTTGAAATCATGGGAAAGAAAACCAAGAAAAGAATTCAAACCATAGAAAATTAGAAGTTGCACAAAAGAATTTCTGTTATGAACTTGAAATTAAGAAATTTGTGCTTGCAATCATTTGGCTGTGTATTTTGTTTTGGAGAAAAAATTTGCATAACTTCACTGTTAAACAATGAAAATCTGTATATATATATGCATATATATATATATGTCATATATTTATTTTCATATATTATGCTGGGAAATTCTTTTTTTTCCCAGAAGTTTTATTGCTAGTAGTGAAACCCTAGTTTTAACAAAAATAATAATAAAAAAAGGTTGAAGGAGGGGAGGGGGGCCTGCCCCCGCAGTCGCTCCCCATGGGGAGGCGCTGCCCACACAACGCACCCCCATATGGGGGAGGCTGCGTGGGTAGCCTGCCTCTCCCTTTGGGAGGGGCTATAGCCCCAATGCTTAACTTTGTTTTTTTTATTATTACAAATTTTATTTTTATAAATTTATTATTTATTATTAATAATTAATATATATATATAATATAATATTTATATTATGTATAATAATTATATATTATATATAATATATATATATTATATGTATATATATATTTTATTAATATTTAAATAAATTTTTTTAATAATTATTTATATATATACTTTATATATATATATTATGTATATATATAGTATACATATATTACGTATTTATATATATATATAATGTATATATGCATTATATATTTTTAAATAATTTAATTAGTGGAGTTTAAATGGATTTTTAAATAAAAGTTATATAATTAAATATATATATATAAATATGTATATACACTAAATGTATATGTTTTATATATATATTTAATATATATGAGTATTTGAATATAGTTGATTTTAAGTTGATTATTCATTATCGTAGTTGAAATAAAGATTGATTTATTTTAATCAAATGATTTTATCTAGCAAGTTGATTCAATTATTTTGTATGAATGAGAAAACAAAATTAAATGATTAGTGTTAATTCCTTAATGTTGCCAATACAATTTTATTTACTTTTGAGTATTTGCAAACAAGTTGTTATTGGGTGAATTGGATTTAGAAAATCCTAACAATAGTTTAGTTATAATTGTGTTTGAGTTGGAAGGTGTATGTAAGTTTTTTATTTTAAAATTAGTGCTATTGTATTTTGGAAATTAAGGTTAGTGCAATGATTAAATATTTGTTAAGGGTTAGGGTTGTAATTGAAATGAATATGGTTAATGTGTTTACAACGACCTGTTTGATTTGATGGAATCTTAAAGTTCTTGTAAAGGATTTGTTAAATGTTAGGATTATGTACGTGGTTAAGTTATATGGATTATAATTAGAGCAAAATTGATGATCTTAAATATCTGTAAAGAAAAGGGTTGTTTTATTATGATGTTGTTATAATGGGTAGAATGTTATTTAAAATTTCTTGTATTCCATTTCCTTAAATGGTGAATGGGGAATGTTGTTTGTTTTCCAAATTACAAGGAATAGATAAGGTTCATAAAAATTATATTGTTTAGAACTTATATGAATAGTTAAAAGATTAAGTATATGAGGTATATATGGACTTTGGTTCTTGTTTTATGAGAAAATATCGTTATGTTGAAAGACATCTTTAGTTATTTAAAGAACGTGTATTTTTATGATTGTTGATTTAAGCGAATTCTTGTTGGTATTGTATGGGCAATATTGTTATGATTGTAAATTTATGAGTGTACTTTGGTAGTACTAAGTTTTGCTTCTAGAGGCTAGGGAACTCTTTGATTGAGTTGTTTGTTCTATTTGGAGTGATTTGTTTATGTAAGTCTTCTAGATGGGTGTTTCATTTAATTGTGTAGGTTGTTGTAATATTTAGTCAACCATTGTATTTCCTTGGGTAGGGCGTATAGTTTTATCCTGTTGTTTTACCTGATTTTCACGAACGAGGATGGTTCGTGCCTCCTTTGGAAGGAGTGGTTTATGTGTTTGTTGCCTCCAGTGTTTGGAGAGGGTTTTGACTTTTGTTGCCTCCTGTGTTGGAGTGGATTTTCATTTTATGTTCCTCCTAGAGTTGGAGTGGTTTTATCTTGTTGGTTTGCACTTGGGATTCCCTTGGTGATTGGTTTTGTTTGGTATGTTGTCAAGTAGAAGAGTGTCTTCTGTTAGGGGCCAGAGCCCAAAGAGGTAAACTGGGAAACCTTCAGAGGTGGTTTAATCAAGTGATAACTAAAACAATATACTTAGAAGTTAGGTAGTTTTTCACATTAATTAAGATAATTGAGCCTCGCTCATGGACGCAAGGGCTTGTGTAGACTTGGGATGAGATGGGAAGGCCTGGAATGGCAAGGTCATCTATCTTGTCCTTACGAGAGGTATTTGATTCTGCATTAGTGAGTATGGGTGCTGGGATTTGGTAAAGGCCACCAGGACAACTCATAGTGGGGGCTGAAGCCTAGGAAGATTCCCAGAGGATATCCCATGATGAGCTGTGTGATGACACTCTTTCTATGACAACAATTGGTATTTGGGTTTATGTGTATGGTCTTCTTATCATACTCGATCTGTTTTATTTCTGGAAGCAATGTGACCTATGTCAGTGATGTCGGATTTGTACTTGTGTTATCCTTATGGATGTATGGTTCATGTGTTTGGTTGTGTCAGTGTGAGTTAGCCTGTGTCTAGGGGTGGATGGGCTTGTCTAGAATTCCTTGTTACTATCTCCTAGCACGGGGGGTGAGCCTTCGGGTATCACATGGTTGGGTGGAACGTGTACCTTAATCCATTGGGTTGTTTTCTTGTTTGTGTGGACGAGATTTCCAATTGGAGAGCTCGTGGGATCTTGTACTTTCATGCTTTATTCTTTTATGTTATTATTGTAATTTATTACCCCTCTTGTATCGAGGTGGAAGATGTAATTTGTAACCTTGTTTATTGGATTTGCCTCATTTAGGGAATGAGTGTTGTAATCATATTATAAATTATATTATTGGAAACATGTGGTATCTCTTATGCCTTTGATGTAATTTTATCATGTATGGAATTTATGTTTATTTAATTTGTTAAGTAATTAAATGTTATGTTTTTAATTCATGTTTCTTGTTTGGGTTTTAAGTAATCTCAGTCTCGTAGCCTTAGAGGTTGTTGGCAATGGATAGTGATCTTGCATGTTAATTGTACTTAAAAATAAATAAAAAATAAAAAAAATTGTACGTTTGAGTAGTTAATTGCAACTTCCTCTAGGGTTGCATGGTGGGGTGTTACATAACCCAAGGAAAAAATAACCCAGGGTCATAATAACCCATGGACAGAATAACCCGTGGTCAAAATAACCCATGGACAGAATAACCCATGGTCATTTTAGTAATTTTTTTTTCCTTTCTCTATATTCTTACAGGGATATTCTGTCCATGGGTTATTCTAGCCACAGGTTATTTTGGCTTGGGTTATTATGACCCTGGGTTATTTTGTCCTTGGGTTATTGTGACTGGGTTATTCTATCTAGGGTTATTTTGGTCAGGTTATTATGTCCTGTAACTACAACCGAAGGATTACAAATAATTAATACAATAACATTCTTCCATCGAATCTTTCTCCTACTCCACACTCCCTCTATTCTGCAATATTTTCGGATCAAAACACTTCACCACCATGCTTCATACTTTGTCCTATTGATCAAATCCTCTTCGGTTTGCTTGTAACAAATCCTTATCCTTCATTTATATCCTCCAAAAGTATTCTAACCATTAACAAGTTGGCCTATTTACAATGACTAGCCAGGTAACATGTACATATAGATAGGTCGGCCCCAAACATAAGGCATTGCTTCAAAAATACATAGATCTTCGTGTGGATCTCCATGAAGGTTGTCCAAGTCCTATAATTCATTGAATAATGTTCCTTTAGGCTCCGCAAGTCATAGAATTGCTTCGTAAACCAATTATACTTCTTGAATAATGTCGGCTTCTCTCTGTGAACATAGGTAATCTTCTGATGATGACATCTCTTTGGGAACAAATCCAAATGATCTGAATTTCTGATATGTCATAGCTCATGATGTCTAGTAACCAATTCCTGCTCTGTAGTTTCTAACATGAAAATGTGGTAAAATGTAGTATTCTCCAAGGTTGCTATCCCCAGCATTTTTTATCTGAATGTTCACTATCCCAACTGATTTGAATGCTTTTGGATGCTCCTACATCAAAACATCAAAATAGGGACTTGACTAAGGCAAGTTCCAAAACACAACCCCAATATTTTTTTTGTTATTGTGTGTGTAGGTGTTATTCATTTTCTTGGAGCTAGCTAGAGAACTAGACCTTGAGTAAGTTGGCATTCTTCTTTTTTATTCTTCATCATTTTTCCATTAGAATAGTTTATATTTCCTAGTTAATTAAAGTATTCTTCTTGTTGTAATTTACATTTTTGCATATTTTTGTCAAACTGTAAAACCAAAACATTTGGGTTGTTAGTAGACTTTGTGTGTTTCTAGCTATTACTTGACCCGTTATTTGTATAGGATGCCAACACATCTCTGAGACTCCAACATGATGTGCTGAAGTCTGACACTCACATCGTCATCCTCTAGAAGAGAGTCATCTAGTCTACATTCTGGGACCTCTATGGTTTGTTCACCTAGTTCCAAAAAAATCCTGTCATAAAACATAAGGGAAATAGAGTCCTACTTGCCCTTCCTTCTCAAATTATTAGGTATTCTAAGGTAGTTTAGGGAATTTTTCTCCCTTAGGCTCTTTTGTGACCTAAGATTCTTGGGGGTAGTGATCCCCCTTCTCTACATTTTGGTGAACCTGACATGAACATCCTTATTTTCATTTTTGTGTGTTAGAAGTATTTCTCTTGCATCTCGAGTGTGTTATAGATTCATGCTTCATGAAGATTTATGATGTAATATACAACCTCCAGACATGTTTTTAGAAGGATTCTTTAACATATAAGGATTGAATCTAGGAAGGTCACCTTTGGTCAGAGTGGTCCTCCTTTTGAGGAAATAATTTCAAGAATGTCTACTAGGTTTTCCAGTCCATTTGGGGAAGCTACCCCTCATATTCCTACACCTAATACTTCTCTATCTGTCTCATATATTGAGGAAGAGTATGCTTTGTAGGTCCCTACAGAGCAACTTCTTTCCCTAGATAGAAGGCTTGGAGAATTTGAGTGGTATTTGGGAAAAGATAAAGCTCTCGCTCAAGTAGCTATTGTTGTTAATAGATGAAGAACCATGCTAGATAAAGATCATAGAGGTGTAGAACTTCTCTGAGGTCTTGTAGATATTATGGATACTCATTTACCAACATACAATTCTAACATGGGTATCGCCCAAGATATTGGCTCTGAGACTGCTGAGAGATAGCTAGAAGTCTTGAATCCTAGAGTGTCAGTATGTATGGCTAAGACTGGTCCTTCTATTAACACCACCTTTGGTTCTAAGTAGACCCCCACTTTTAAGGTGAATAAGGTACCCTTGGGTTTTAGTTCTTCCACTCCTAATTTTTCTACTTTTGGTGGTAAACCTGGAACCAAATACTAGTCTTGGTGTTAGGTTATTTTCTGGTATGGGGGTTGGTGGTTTTGGGAGTGGTTCCACCGGTCCTATTTCATCCTCTAATCCTATCTTGAACACTTTATTTCAAAATATGGGAAAAATGTAGAAACAGTTGGCGAACCTATCCACCTATTCTTATCAACCTAGGTTTCAACCCTTCTTTCATCATAGTCCTTTTTCCATAAATATTTTTGAACACTCCTAAAATCCCTCAAGGGATAGAGATTCCAAAGTTTGAAAAGTATAGTGGTCATGGAGACCCTCAGACACACGTATCAAGATTTAATGCCCTATGCATTGAATTCTTCCACCATGATGCTTTGATGTCAAATATTTTTCCTTGTTCCCTAAAGGATGCTGCTCTTGATTGGTATTGTTCCTTTCCAGATAATTCCATCTTCTCATTTGATCAGTTGGTGAATTAGTTCCTTAGACAATTCCAAGCTAACATTGGATTGAAGATGGCTTTCTTTGATCTCATCTGATGCAATCAGGGGGACCATGAAAAGATTACTAACTTTATCACTCATTATCAAGCATTGTTTTCTTAGATCTCTTATCCTCGACCTAAATCTGATGTTTAGAAGGTCTTCATCCAAAACTTACAAAAATTATGGCAAGAAAGGTTTTCCTTGATGAAGTATCCTTCATTTGCACATCTATGTGCAACATTGTGCGAGTACCAATAGATGGTTGCTCAGTTCAAGGGTTCATCCTCACACTAACCAGTTAATAATGTTAGTTTTTTATGATGCCAAAAGGAATAAGGCTATTGCAAATGTGGTCTTTGCACCTAAAGACAAAGGTATAGGGAGAAATATGCATTTTACAAAACTATATAAATCCTATACTATTGTTTTGAAAAAGTTGTTAAAAGATAAAATTTTAACATTACTAGAAGTCTAACCTCTTTTTGAGTTGTATACAGAGTGGTATGACATGCAACAATTTTGTCAATTCCATCAAGTTTATGAACATGAAACTGAATGATGCATATGCCTATATCACGAGATTCAAGATCACATCAATGATGACACTATCCATCTGGATGGAAGGAAATAGATTTCCAATAAATCTGTAGCCAAGGCTAAAAGTTAGTTATAGATTTATACTGATCCATTTCCTTCTCACTCTACAAATCTAGTCATATAGTATTCTACATATTTTGAGGTTGTCTCATCTAAGTACGTGAACATGATCTTGTTCATGTGTATTCCTCTTGTTGAGAATGTGAGTGCTATTCTTGACATAACTTTTACCTCGCATGATTTTCCACTAAGAAGGGAACCTTCCCTATTGTATGTTCCCACTTGGATTAATGACAATGTCATGACTAGTTTCATGGTTGATCCAACGAGTTGGATGAATGTGATATTGGAGGAAACCTTATTCATAAATAGTTTGCATTAGGAGAAATATAAAGCATCATAGGCCACTCTCCATACTCATGAAGGACTTTCTATTGCCCCTATTGGCAACATTTCTTTGCCAGTCTTGGTGGGACCTAAGGCTATAAATGTGAAATTTGTTGTGATTCTAGAATCCAACCTATTTAGAGTTAGGCTAGGAATTCCATGTCTAGCCTCTATGAACAGTGTTGCCTATGTAGTCCACAAGTGTTTGAAATTTCCCCATGTGGGAACTATGCACATGGTTCATGATATTGGCTACAAACCATTGGTGTCATGTGGGGGCTTCTCTTTGGATCACTTTTGGCCTGCCTCAGTTAGGCATCTCCCTCCAAGGGGAGATTTATTATATCAAGCTTATATTAAATATAAGACTAGGGAATCGACATCAAAGGTTAGTTTTTCTATGTGTCCCTATACTATTTCTGTGAAGTCCTCTATGGTAGCACAACAACAAGCTGTCTATTTGGCCCCATCAAAAGGGAAGGAAAATCTTGAGCACTTGTGCTCTAGAGCGTTATCCCTCTACATATTTTGCTCCATTTTATTCTAATTCTTGACCCATGGTGGCATCCTTGGTTCCCTCTTCTATGTATCACATGGGGAGTGTGATGGCACCTGTGTGGCGGAAGGCAAAGCGGAAGGCCTTTCAATTGCCTATATTTACCCATGGTTCCCCAAACCACTATTTATGGAAAGGGGAAGCATTCTTGTGGGGTTGTTCTTTCATCTCAACCTTTGTGGCCTCTGGCTATTCTTCCACCTATCACCTTGGAAACAAATGGGAAGAGGCCCATCATCAAGGATCTTGTGTCTATTTCTTCTTATGTTTCCATTTTTTCCTCGTTGTTTCCTCCTCTTTTTCCAGTTGAGGAAACCACTCTTCCATCAATAATGGTTGTGAAGGATGATCCTATAGTTAAGAAAAAACCTTCAGCCTCTTCTCAGGTCACATCCTCTACCGATTATAGCCAACATAACCAACTTGTGCATGAGCATAAGCACTAGTGAAAGGCTCTAGCCATAGAGCATGTTGCCTCGCAGAATACCAAGGAGGAACCTATCATCTTTGCTTCTATTTATCCTCTTGCTCCACTTTTCTTCTATTGTTCTTGCTTCAATCCCCATTACTTTCATTTTTATTCCAGCTCCTATGACGGGTCCTAATGACATGCTCACCCCAAAAGGGTGCAGGGCTTCATTTCTCCCTCCATGGAGCCTCATCTTCTGATGTCCCTCTCGGATATCCCTCCTTTATCACAACCCATTGACATTCCTAATACAAAGGCGGTGTCCTCTGCAGCTCTATCTTCTTCTTCCTCCACTTTTGCTTCTTCTATGGGGATTCTACATCCTCTGTTGAAGTGTAAGTTGGAGGATGACCTTACTGTGAGTGATGGTTGTAAGAAGGGTTTACCTTCTTTGAAGGATAGTTCTATCTTATCTTGTGTCATCCTTATGAAAGAGGAAACCCCTACTTCCTCAGAGTTTTTCACTGCCCCTTTTGTTGAGGCTGGTAGTGACCCTCAGGTGTCTCGTCTTTCTCCTACTAAGTTGAAATAGGGAACTCTTGAGAAGTGCATGTTCAACTCAATGGATGATATCTTGGCTCTGTCCTTGATTTTTGAGAAATATATGACCTTTTCTTCATAGGAACTCAATGAAGAAGACCTCGAGGGGCCTTCTTCCTTGGTTCTTTTTGCAAGAAAGTTGGAGGGTACTATCCTTTCTATCCCTCCCCTTATAATGATCTAGATTGGGATGAAGACAACCTATTGGTCGATGAGGACTAGGGTGGTGCCTCTTCTACATCTATAGATTAGATTTGTTCATGAGTTTGTGTTCCCTCGTGATTTTATTTATATGTTTGTAATCCTACCTAGAGGACCCTTGCTACCCTTATAGGTATTTAGATATAAGCAAAAAAAATTGTCATGAACTTTTATTTGTGTCATCATTATTTTATGTCTTGTAATATTGCTTTTTGATATTGGGGAAGATGAAAAGTGTTGGGGATATTTAGGCCTTCTTCCATGTTGACCCGATTTTTATTTTCACTTTTTCTTCATGTGCCCTTCTTCATGTTCTTAGAAATTTGGATATTGATGATAGTTCATACATATACTATATTATATCTATCTATTTATATCTATGAATAGTTTTGACCCTAAATTCTTAGATCCGCTATGTCTCTTGATTTCTTCATCTCTAATTGTCTACTTCTTGATGTTGTGGTTTCAATGTATTGTACCTTGTGTGTGTGACAACATACCACATATACATTTCACTATGTGTTGCGTTCCACAACATCTCTTATCTTCCTCTTCTTAGGATTCTATGTTCTCATTTGTGTAGCACACATCATCCTAAGGGGGGGGCTATTATGCTTGTCTAATTTTCAACATGGAGAATTATTTCAAAAGGATTCCTTGGTGTCAATTTTTTTTTACAATGAATTCCTTGACAAAAGAATCCCTTGCTAAAAACTCTCATTTTCCAAAATTATGTATTCTCCCAAAGAGGACTCCTTGGTGAAATTTTCCTTCGAAAAGGATCCCGTAAGAGAAAGAGTCTGAAAAATTTCCTTTGATAAAGGAAAACTCTTTCCAATGGATTCGTTGATGAAATATCTTTCAAAAGGATTCCTTGATGATAGAATAACTTTTTGAAAATGGTGTGTCTTTCAAATGGTGTGTTCTTTCAAAAAGGTGCCTTGATGTCTTGAAGAGTTCCCTGTTGAAAGAACCCCTTTCTAAAAAGAATTCCTCAATTTCTTGATGTCTTGAGGATGATTCCTTTGTGTATTTTATTTGATATTTAGCATTATGTGTCTTGATGTCTGATGCCTTATATCTAGGCATCTAGATTGGGGGTATCCTTTTCTATAATTGTCCTAAAATATAGTTTGCAGCAACCACAATATTATTATCTAATTAGATTATGTCTTATGCCTTATCTAATCAAATTATGTCTTATAATGTTGGCTTGTGTCAAAATGGTGTCTTGTGTCTTGTGAAATTGTGTCTATTATGATTCTCATTTTTTCCTAACATGTTTGTGGTGAGATCACAGTTAACTTTGTAGGATTGTAGACTCGTGTCATCTTTGCATCTTAGTGGAGCTCCCTCTTTCACATCAAGGTATGCTGGATCAAAATTTGGATTCCTCAATGGTGTCAGTATATTCTCTTCAACCTCTTTCTACTTTAGCTCACATATGCATCAACACATATCCTCACTAAAGTGGGGGAAAATGTAATGGCATAAATTTTTACCCCATGCAATTTCCCATTAATTTACCCTCATTTTAGCCTTACAAGTCTAATAATGCAAAAACTTGTTGCATTTAATTTTCTCTCCCCATGTGTCCCTGTTGTTTAGCATTAGTGAAGGGAGCTTTTGTCGAGGACACATACACACCACACAGACTTCTACAAGTCGTGCTACCATCCTAACAAGATTCTTGCATTAGGAGACATTAAGGATGTTATGATTATCTTACAACTGCAAGCATAACATCCCTCTTTGAATATTGACTGTCGGGAATGACTATTTTCCTCCAATTTGGTCATTTGAACTCAATTCTTTCACTCTCTCAAGCTCTCTCTTGGTTCTAGTAACTCTCTTGATCATTCTCCCTCACTCTCTAGCTCATTCTCACTTCCTTCTTCACTCCCTTTCTCTTGCTCTTCACTTCCACATTGTTCTTGTAGCTCTAGCATCATTGTTATTATAGGTTGTTAAAGCTCCACTCCATTGGCATGGTGATCTTTTTCTTCTCCTTTCTCTATCAGCCTTGAGCACTCATAGAAAGGGAGGTGATATTGTGTCTATTTTTTTATTTGCATTATCTTACTTGTAGAGTAGCATTTAGATTGTCATTGCTCTATACTTCTTCATGTCTATTCTATCTACTCCTTTATTAATTTTCTACATCCTATGGTCTATTAGTTGTTTATGGAGATGGAAACACCCAAACAAGGACTTGAGTGAGGAAAGTTCCAAAACAAAACCCCAAAAAATTTCTTGTTACTATGTGTGTAGGTGCTATTCATTTTCTTAGAGCTAGCTAGAGAACTAGACCTTGAGTAAGTTGGCATTATTCTTCTTTCTTCTTTGTCATTTTATAGTTAGAATAATTTATATTTCCTAGTTAAAGTATTCTTGATAAATAGGAGGTATTTTTCCATAGCATGTCAAATGAGTTTGACTCGAAACTACACGGTTGAATCCTGATAGCAATATCATAAAGTATTCTTCTTGTTGTACTTTTTATTTCCACATATTTCTATCAAACTGTAAAACCAAAACATTTGGGATATTAGTAGACTCTGTGTATTTTTGGCTACTACTTGACCCTTTTTCTATACAAGATGTCAGTGCATCTCTGAGACTCCAACATGGTGCAATGAAGTCCAACACCCACACTGCCATCCTCTGGTAGAGATTTTTCTGGTCTACAGTCTCAAACATCTATGGTCTGCTCACCTGATTCCAAAAAGCTCCTATCATAAAACATAAGGGAAATAGAGTCTTGCTTGCCCTTCCTTTTCATCTTATTAGGTAGCTTGAGGTAGTTTAAAACAGTTCACTCCCTTAGGATCTTTTGTGACCTGAGAGTCTCAGGGGCAGTGAATCCCCATTCTTTACAGAGCATTATTGGTTATATTGACGGTATAATGTATAAAAAATATGATGATTATGAATTTCATGTGTATGTTGAAAAATATCACATGTATGTGTAATCATGATTAAGCATGTCAAGCATATACAAATAGAAATGATTATGATGAAAATATTCATAGACTAACAAATTTTATGCATAAACACCTACTTATGTATGTTTATGAATGTCACCTGTATATATTTTCTATGATTATGAATTTATCCATGATTACTAAGCATACATGTTATGATTGATAGCATTAGAAAAATGGCCATACGATTTGGTGAAGTAGTCCAAGGAAACCAAATTTAATACTAACATAGATGGATTACCATTTTTAATTCATAAGTTATATTAAAGTACAATTTCATTAATCTATAACATGTTATTGATCGTAACTTAACCATTCTAAACTAATTATACATTCCAATTTTAATTTTCAAAATAGAAATACACACACACAAAGAAAAAAATAGATTGGATATCAATTTTTATATATCAAATTGTAGAATAATTGTGTTTGTGCAAATACAAATTTGACATATATGCCAACTCAAAACTAGTTTTACAAAATGTGGCATATTCCATCTCAAGATCTATATACAATATACATGCCAAATAACTATGTATCAATCCCTAAATGTCCACAAGTGACCCTATATGTCTCTATAAAATCCTAAACTTGTGGTGGATCATTAAAGTTAAGCCTCCTTGAAGTACTTCGTGGCTCTGAAGTTGGTTGCACGATAACAATTCAAACCATAAATTAGATTAATTATGTCAATGGTTGACAAGTAAGACTACTAAATAGAAATTTATATACTATAATTTAGAATTGTCAAATTAACATCAAAGTCACTTTATTGAAGTATAGTTTATCTAAAATGGAATTATTTATTACTTCATGTCTTGGTATTTTTTTGAAAGAATTTCTACAAATGATTGTCCCCTAGGATGATCAGGAGTCCTAGTGTATCACAATGGTAGAGGATTCATCGCATAGCCAAATCAGGAAAATGACTATAGTAGGTAAAATAAAATTGATATAAATTAATATATAATTATTGACAAATAAACATAACTAAAAATATATCTACTTCTATCTAAACATATATATCTACAATATAAAATAAAAACATACCTCTTGTGATGCTTGTTCTATTGTTGTAGAAGGGCTCATACTGGATGAACCAACTATGATTGTTTCCTATATAAAAAATGACAAGAATGTAAGACTATAAATGCACATGTACATATAAACATAATATCAAGAATAAAAAAAAAAAAGTACCTCTTGTGATGCTTCTTCCAATGTTTCTGAAGCAGTCATCATGGATGTAAAACCAATAGGTTGTTGTATAAAAGATAAGAATACATAAGACTATCAATCTATACCATAACAAATTATCACCCATGAAAGTTTAACCTTATGTTTCTCTCACCGTTGAATTATTGGACCTAATTGAGTATTTAATTTCCTAAATTATGCATTCTATGGCCCATTTTTAATAATGTTTGAGTAATTGCAAGCAAGAAACAATTGCATTTATCTAAGAGCTTGCCCAAGACACTTAATGTTCTAAAAAATAGGTCTAGGACACTCACGCCCTAGGAATGAGTTCCCTCCTATTTTCCCTATAAATTCAAATATGTCATATGTGGCAATTTAATATTTTCAATTCAAGTGTCTAATGTTAGCCTTCAAGATTTAATTTTTTAGGAAATTGAATAAATGCCTATAAATACCTAGTTATTGCATCATTTCAAAACTATCTAGGAAATCATTGGAGCAATTATTATCAAGAGAACTATTGAGCAATTCAAGGGAATCATTTATGTCAAATTCTATGTGATTTTATGTGTGTTCATTTTATCATTTTTTTGTGAAGGCTAACACTTTTGTAGGTCTCCAAAGCATTCAAGCATTCAATAAAATCAAGCAAGCAAGATTCAAGACCTTGAGGTGATGTGTATGACTTCAGATCTTCAAGGAAGCCATTGAAGGGTGGTGAGTTGTAGCACTTTGTGATTTCATCATTCCTTCCTATCCATTATCATTTTATCATTAACATTGCCATTATGGAAGTGGAAACACTTACACGGGATTTTACTGAGGCAAGCCCCTAAATGGCCCAACATTTTTCCTCTCTTTGAATGTGCAGGTTTTAGGTTTGAAGAGGATTGAAAGGATTTTGAAGTAAAATTATTCATTATTTCATTTGAAGGCCTACATCATCAACCCATGGAAACTCAGTTATAGAAATATCCGATAGTGTTTTGATAGATTTGTAGGCATGAATTTGAAGCCCAAATCTAAAATTAGAGGAATACAAAAATAGATCCAAAAAATCTCTACAAGGACACTCACAACTTGTTAATTTGTGTCCTCCATTTTTAGCCCCATATTTGAACCACAAGTGCATAGTGTCCTACTCTGCTTATTTCTGTTGTCCAAATTTTTCTATGAACTTCTGTGTCTCATGTATTTGCATTAGAATAGTATATTGCATTATTACCCTAGTTAGATCATTCTATTTCATCATTATAACATTTACAGATTTGGTTAAGGTCTGGTTGACTCACCTATTAGGCTATAATTCAATCATATATCTTGTCCAAATCATAAAACCCTCATTCCACCTTTTCATTTCCAATCCATCACATCCACATCTTCCCCCATATATTTAATGAAACATTTGAAAAAAGTGTGGAACCCTAAGGTGCAAACCCCAAACGTCCCCGTTTTCCTATGTTTCATTTTGGTGAACCTGACATGTTAACATTATATACCTTCTAAAATTTTCCATAATTCACCCTAGATCTAGGTTTTGCATTGAATTGTTTTTCATTTCTCATTTATGGTTTCATCTTTGCATGATAAAAGACATAAAAATTAAAATAAAAACGTTGCATTCATATTGCATTAAATTCCAAAATAGGGTTTGTTTTAGTCATCTTAGATCAGATCTACATTCAAATTGCATTCATTAGGTCATTAAAATCTAAAATTGTTCATTGTATTCAAATTCAATCTTTCATTTAGGTCAAAAAAGTGAAAAATTGCATTATTTTGTTTCAAAATTGCATCAAATCATCATTTTCATAATTTTGCATCTTGGAATCAGTCAATCATTACATCTTAGATGTGAAAATTGTATTCCAAATTGTTCATAAATTTTCCAAATTATTGCACAATTGCATTTTTCAATTCCATAATCATAAAATCAACAAAATTTGAAAAATATACATTATCAAACCTATCTGTACACAGAATTGAGAAACCTTAGATAGTAACAAACACAATCAAACATTGAATTTTTAGACACCCTATCTAGGACATAGGCACCCTAGGTGCCTCTTTCTTGCTTTTTGTGGTTGAAATTTGAATCATACCTATGTTTTTGTGCAATCTATTGGATCTTGTTGTCTAAATTTTGTTTCTACATTTCAAATCTGTCATTTATTTTCAACATTATTGCATGTCTGGATTCTTAAGTTCTTAAGCATAAATTCAATAAAATATGGAAAACAATTCACTGTCAGACCTGTTTGCATATAGATTCGGGAACCCTAAACAATCAAACTTTGAATTCTAAGAAACCCTGTCTAGGACATAGGCACCCTAGGTGCCTCTATCCTACATTTTTTAGCCCAATTTTTTTTGATAGATATATGTCAATCTCTTCTAGCTAGATTTGGTGTTTGTTTTTCAATACTATTTATAGAATTGTCTAATTTTGATCATTTGATCCATAAGGAAAGAATCAACATGTTTCCTTTCCAAACATGTAGCTTTCATATGGTAACACATAGCTTATATGATTGTAATCTCCCTACTTATGAGCACAATCTAAGGAAGCAAAATGAAATCATTGATAAACATGTTAGTCATTCTATAGAATTGGAGAAGAAAAAAAATTATTTCAAACCATTGATTTTGTTTTGATGATACTGACTAGCATTAACAAAGTTGGAATTAGGTGCACCCTTATTGCCAATGGTTCAGGGATTAATATTTTTAGTGTAAATATTTTGGATAGAATTGGAGAAGAAATTTTTTAATTCGAACCATTGATTTTTCAATCAAAGGTTTTGATAACATGGAAACCAAGCCACTTGGTGTGATAATGTTACCTATTAAAGTTAGTAAGGTTGTGTTGCAAACTCATATCCATGTCATGCCTCATGATCTTTCATACAACATTCTCTTGGGTATACCACAGATTCATGAAATGAATGGAGTGCCTTTAACACTTTATCATTCAATTAAATACATATACAACAATAAGGTTGACATGATAAAATTTTATCCAAAATATAAAAAATTGTTTACAAATTGAAATAGGAATGATGAATCCTCTTAAAACATTGACACCAACTACAAAAGTGGAACCTTTACAAGTTGAGGACAAAGATGAGAGCCTTCCACCCATGATAAATTTGTTAGTTGATGATTGGTAATCTCTATATTATTAAACTATAATCATGGGGGAGTACAAGATTATTCAATCAAAATCATAGAGAGAGAAAGAAGCGGCAATGGTATCAACACAATCTATCATTGACTCACCGAAAACATCCACAATTTCTAGCAAAGAGGAAAACACAAATTACACATACACATATGATGAAGATGATAATGAAGAAAAACCTTATTTGAAAGCAATGGAAGCAATTTATGGAAGATATTATGAAATTTTAAAATAACTTGGCTATAATGGAAAAGGGAACAATGTTAAATAACAAGGAATTTGTGTTCCCATAGATCCTAACATGCAAGAAACAATAAGAGGTCTTGGCTATCACCCTTAAAAATAATAAAAAATATCAAAAATACTTTCACTTAATCAATAGCATTAGTTGTTGCTCCTTGTCATGTGGTAGTTGTAGTATCACACAATGCTCACTACAATGCATGGGGCGTATAAAATTGGATTTATGCAATCATATTTAATTTTGCAAGGAGCAACATATCATCATCTATATAGGCTCATATTTTTTCCCTACACTTGGGGGGAAAGGGGTTAGGTAGCATTTTCCTAGGTGCATTCCTTCTAGCAAGGGATCCCTCTTTATCTCCTTAAAACATTAGTGTAGCAAGTACACTAACATTTTAAGAGGGGTCATATAATCCCCTTCTCATTGTTTGCATAGGAATGGTCCCTTCTTAGTGATGGTAGCATATCTCCTAGGAAGTGTGACCTTGTTAATCAAAGTGTAGCCTTCTTGATCCATTTGAGTGTCCCTTTGGTGGTGATATTGAACTTGATGTCCCCTAAGCGTGTAACCTTTCTTGGCATATGACACTCCCCTTGGCGGTAATGCTATAGCTAGTATTCCCTAAGGTGTTAATTTATTTTTCCATGACTTGTGCTCTCTTGGTAGTGATGCCATGTGTGATATACCCTAAGGTGCGACCTCTCGTGTATTGAGAAAATCACCTTTGTTTTTGTTAATAATCTCTTGTGGTGTTGTTATAACACCCCTTGAGTTTTTAGCCTTATCCTATCATCATTTGTACACCCCCTGAGGTTAGCTTTGTATTTTTGATCCACTTTGTTTATGGGTGTTGAACTTAGTGTGGTATTAACATAGAATCTTGATCATTTTGTGACACCTTATCAATTTTATTAGGGAGTATAAATCTTGGTATATTTATGGGTACACACCTAGTGAAGAGCAGTTCCTCACTAGACCTAGCATGTTTCTCATTTTGCTACTTGGTCTTGGGGGCTCACCTAGTGAATATCAGACTTCACTAGCTCGTGTGCCTTCCAATTTATTATTCACCTAGAAAATATTGAGCTTTTCTATGGTGCAATTCATGAACGCCTTTTAACATGGTCACCTAGCATAACACACCTTGCTTTCCAGTGGAGCCATGTGTTTCATGAGTGATGTAGCATAACACAACCTGCTAGTCCTCATGGGATCTAACGTTTATTTGATGGATGACATTTGGTACTTGAGACAATTTAAGACCAAGGTCTCTTTTCATTACTGATTCAAATACTTTTAGTACTAACATTTTGTTTTGGTGTGTGTCTTCTTCATGTTTACATTGTGTCTATTTCATTTTGTTTCCATCTTTATGTTCCATCATGCCATGTGTTTTCATCGTGTATGCTTTGTGTTTTCTGACATGTATATTTGTGTATGTTGTCTTGTTACATATCATACATGGGCATGTTACTTTGTGATTATGTTGGTTTGCCATGGGATCTTAGATCCTAGTGGCTTGGCCATCTCCCTAGATCCTTATTCATCATAACTCTTTAACATTTGGACAATCAGACCACCCCTCTTGACATATTTTATACTTTAGTGTGATTCTGAGCATAAGTTCATACTCTCACTAAAGTGGGGGCTAAATGTACCATCATAAATTTTCACCCATGAAAATTTCACCTTATATTTTTCTCCCCCTTAAATGATTGGACCTAATTCAGTATTTAATTTCCTAAATCATGCATTCTATGACACATTTTTAACAATTTCCAAGGAATTGCAAGTAGGAAAGAATGGCATTTATCTAAGACCTTTCCCTTAACACTTAATGTCCTGGAAAATAGGTCCAGGACACTCACGCCCTGGGTGTGATTGTCCTATTTTCCCTCTAAATTCAAATATGTTAGTTGTGGAAATTTAATATTTGCAATTCAAGTGTCAAAAGTTGGCCATCGGGATTTAATTTTTGAGAAATTAAATAAATGCTTATAAATACCTAGTTATTGCATCATTTCAAATTTATCTTGGAAATCATTGGAGAAATTATTATCAAGAGCACTATTGAGCAAGTCAAGAGAAAATTTCCAAGGTTTATTGTAGTAATACAAGATCCTAACATCATGTCAAATTCTATGTGAGTTTATGTGTGTTCATGTTATCATTGTTTTATGAAGACTAACACTTTTATAGGTCTCCAAAGCATTCAAGTGTTCAAGAAAATAAAGAAATAAAGATCCAAGACCTTGAGGTGATGTGTATGACTTTAATCCTTCAAGGAAGTCATTGAAGGTTGGTGAGTTATAGCACTTTGTGATTTCATCATTCCTATCCATTATCATTTTATCATTGGAATTGCCATTATGGAAGTGGAAACACTTACATGGGGTTTGACTGAGACAAGCCCCTAAATGGACAAACATTTCTCCTCTCTTTGAATGTGTAGATTTTAGGTATGAAGAGGATTGAAATGATTTTGAATAAAAATTATTCATTATTACACTTGAAGACCTACATCTTGTCAACCCACAAAAACTTAGTTACAAAAATATCTGACAGTGTTCTCATAGATTTGTTGGTAGGAATCTGAAGCTCAAATCTGACATTAGAGGACTATGAGAATAGATTTGAAAAATATTTACAAGGACACTCACATGCACTAGGCATATGTGTCCTCCATTTTCAACCCCATATTTGAACCATAGGTGCATAGTACCCCGCTCTGCTCATTTTTGTTGTTTGAATTTTTTTGTGAACTTCTATGTCTTCTATATTTGCATCATAACAATATATTTCATTATTACCCTAGTTAGGTCATTGCATTTCATCATTAGGACATTTCAAAATTTGGTTAAGGGTTGTTTGACTCACCTATTAGGCTATAAGTCAATCACATACCTTGTCCAAATCTATCAAACCCTCATTCCACCTTTGCATTCCATCCTTGCATTTCCAATCCATCACATGCATGTTTCCCCTATAAATTTAATGAAACATTTTTAAAAAGTGTGAAACCCTAAGGTGCAAACCTAAAAGGTCCTCATTTTCCCATGTTTCGCAATTTATGTACATGTATAATCATAATAGATTTGAAAAACTAAGATCTAAATCATAATTTAAATGATATGCATATACAACGAAAAATTTGTAAACATGTATGTGCAAAAAAGTATACCATATAACTCTCTATGCCAAATGAAATGGTTGTAAGGGTACCCTCTTGGACTTGTGTAATTTTCTCCTTTGTCATAAACTATTCAATCCATCACATAAATATACATTAGTACTAATACCTCTTATAAAAAATTATTTTAAGATAAAATGCACTATAAAATTACTTTAAGTCTTACCATTGTATGTTTTTGATAATATCCAACATCCTCCTCATCTCTAGCACATGATGACTCTCTAAGATGTGCTCTAGCCTCTACTGTCTCATTTCCTATGTTTGACATATGATGGACCTCATAATTAGATGTGTCCACCACCTTTTTTGTTTTGTCAATGTAGAAGAAGTTAATTGCATGTTTTAGGCCAAATTCGGTTCTATGAACTAATATTTTTATGTTTTAGTGTTGGAATGTTAATTATCATGTATTTTGTTTGAAGTTGATAATATATAATCATTTTTTTAAATCATTTTTGTTAATTATATTAGATTGATGTAGAATTGAACATTTAATACGAAAGAAGATGGAAAATAGTTCTAATTTTGAAGGTGTGTGAAGCCAAAAACAAATAAAAAACAATTGTGTAATTGATCAAATTGATTCCCAAAGTTTAAGGTACATTCTCTTTGTCTTTCTACATTTTGTGCATACCACCTTGTCAACATAGTTCATGTGCTACACATCGTACCATTGCTAGTGATACATGTATTGATTTAAGATTTCTGTATTTTTAATGATTATCATATATTGCTAAGACTTATGTTAGTCATATTTATTCTATCACTTGCGATATACATATACCTTATACACACATTAGAGGAGATACACATACTTCACTTCTCCATGATCATTATATACTAGTTCTTATGTGGAGAATGATAGTATTGTGATTATGTACGTTGTACTCTACATTTTTTAGTACCTCTCCATATTCTTCAACTTATAACACATCTACCATGAAAAATATGCATAATTTACTTAAATTAAACATGGAATAACACTTATAATTTAAAACATGTTTCTCATCTCATACTAATCCTAATCCTATTTCTAATTGTTGATGGGTGTTTATGCACTTTCTCAATACACATAATGCATAGGTGCATCACCTCTCTTGAAAGGAAATCTCCAACAAAAATTTGCTAAAAATTACCCCAAGGTCTCTCGGGTGTCAGGTCATGACTTGCTTGGAATGTCTTAGTTGTTTTGATGTGATTTTTTTCATAATCATAGGGAAGACTTATGAAGTTAAGTTGGAGGAGAATCGGATATTCTAATGGAGTTCTCAAGATGGGAAAGTGATTGCACAATTGTTTTAGGTTCAAACAATAGTCTAAAACTCCTATTTTAACTTCAGATTTGGCTTTACAATGTGCAATGAACCTTGTTCAAAGTCACTTCTAAAAAAAAAGGAAAAAGGGGCAGGGAAGAGAGAAAATTCCTAAACTTGAAACTAGCAATGAATAGTGACAATGGAGGACCCTACTGCAAACAGTCTTCCTAAAACTGAATTCCACTTAACCAAATTACTTCACGGTCTCATGAAATTAGTGCAAGCTTCTAAGGACTGTGGATATTCAACCATTCATTCACCATAAGAATGAATAAAAGATAGAAATTTAGTGTAGCTTTGGATTTATGCCCAAACTAACTTTACACAGCTATTTACCATCAATAAACAACAAAAAGTATGGACAAGGAAGGTTGCCAACACACAATAGAATTCTTCAATGTAAATGAACAACATTAACTAATCTACTAACACAAACTAAAACATACAGAACAACAAAGTTAATCTACTCAAATTCACTAAGAGAAGAAGAATCATGAAACATGCAAAGGAACTCAAGAATCCACCAAAGTCAATGAATTTCTATGAAAATTCCAACAGCATGTCATTACAACAACTCAAATCTCTCTTGAAAATGAGAGGAGGCCCCCTATTTATAGTGTCCAAAAAGAAAAATTAATGGCCAAGATTCACTACAAACTAGGGTTTCATCTACCCCCAATATATTACAATTTAAAATTACATCTTTGTCATGTAGTTGATTTCCTTTTGTTGCAGCTACTTGGTGAGGAACTCATCATCAATTATAGGATTGCCTTCACTTTTCTTGATGGTGGCATATTCCACAAACTTTATAATCAAATCCTAGAGCTTATTCCACTCCAATATATCTGATTGAATCACTTGGAAATTCAATCTCCTTGATTTGCTTGTGATATCATCCCAGTCTTTATCACATTTTTGTGTATTCTTTATTAATTGCTCGAATTGAGCAAAGGAATGTCCCATTTTCCATTTTCTCATGGAAGTAAAGCTTTAATTTCTCTGGGTCCAACTCGATGGTGAGCACATCAAAATTTGTCATTAGTCTTAGATATTCTTTGCAAGCTGCCCTGATTTCTTTGACCTAGTAAATATCCAACTCTACTTTGTGAAGCACCCACTCCAACACTTCCTTTCGATGGTCCAATCCCAGCTTCCATGTCTCTATGAGCCAATGGTCACCCTCTACTAAGGCAAGTTCCTTCTCCCAGGATTTATTAGGTATCTTGAGAATAGCCTCAAGTTTGGGATACGTGATCATGTACAATTCGGGGAAGTCAGTGCATAACTTTCTTATTCCCTTGAGTATCTTTTTCACTTCTAAGAACTTTTTTATTGTCCTGGTAGCACAACCTATTCCCATATTTCCATTGTAGAGGACTTTCTAGAACCAATCCTCAATGGCCTTCGTCCAATTCTTTATTTTCTCTAGCTAGTCAATGTTGTCCTTGGACAACAATTGCAGTAGTTTCAGTGATGTGGTAGGGAGCTCTTTGACTGATGACCATTGTTGGATGTATGCTGTCAAGCTAGCTACCTGTACCTTCAACTCCTCCTTGGAAACCTTATCTTTGTGCATTTGGTGCATGATGGTGGAAACGGATCCTTGGAGATGGTCAATATTTTGTTCCCTTGTCGCTATCGCCAAATCAAGGGTGGAGACATTGTAGCTTACCCCTTCTTCTCCCATAGCCAGAGTTGTTATTTGTACAGTTCTGGATTTGGATGCATCCATTGTTAGCTGAGATCTAACCTTTGGATTCTTCTCTTTCTTCGTGCTTATTTGGGCTCGATCTAAGATGGCTTCCAACCTTGCCCTTAGATCCTTTGGGGTTGGGGTTTTCTTTTCCAACTGTTTCTCAAGCCATTCAGGCATATGAGATTCTCCTTTCAGTAATTCATGATCACCTTCTTCCTCATGGGTGTGTTGGATTTCAATTTCTTTGTTCCTTGGAGCCTCTTGTTCTGTCCTTTCTCCTTCTTCATCAGAATCCTAAATGAAAATGGTTTCTTTTCATGGGGACTCGGTAGTTGCATGTTCCTCAGGACTGTCCTCCCCTTCAATGGATTTCTCTTCTTGTTGGTCATGCCCATGACCTTCATGGTGTTTGACTTTTGGGCTTTTCCTAGTTTCAGCCTCTTCCTCAGGCTTATCTTCTTCTTGTTCCTCCTTTTCCTCATGCTAAGGCAGAACCTCTTCATCATTCTTGGGGATCTCTTCTGCTCTTTTGACAGAGGCATCTCCTTATTGTTCCTGGGGCTCTTATTTTGTTCCCCAGTCAGTGGTTCAGTGTATTCCTCCATCTCCTCTTCAATGTTCTTCTCTTCATAAGAAGGGTGCCTCTCTACTTCCTCTTCAACATTCTTAAGTTGTTGAGCCAACTCCTCTTCGAGGTCTGGGTCAAAATTTTCCACAATGTATTTGGTGCCCAACTCCTCATTGTCTTACTCAGATGAATTTGTTTCTTCTTCCTTTCCTTCACACACCACTTTATCAATTACTAAGTGTTGGTATGTGGGGTGCTCGTGGTAGTCATCTTCCTCCTCCTCCATTTCTTTTTTTTCTTCTCTTTTTTTTTGCTCCAATTCTTCTGATATTTCCATCGTTGCTTTCATATCTGGTGGCTTAGTTGGAGGAGGAGGAGTGGGGATATTTGCAAAAAATTATACCAAGGCAGCTTGTATGGATAGGTTCATTCATACCCCAGATAGCTCCATTGGGATATTCTACATGTGACGAAGTGAAGGCCTTTGGGAGTGATAAAGCATACATTGGCATTGTTGCTATAGCCAGTGGAAGAGATGTTGATGGGGACATGGAGGAAGAGGAGAGAGGAGAGGTAGTGGTAGAGGAAGAGTTTATTATCATTACTTGCGTATTAGGTGAGGTGGAAGCAAGTTGAACAAAGATATCCATCGCGGGTGGAGAAGTAGCAACCACTTCCTGAGAAGCAGGAAGTGGGGCAGCAATGAAAATGGCAACAGGTGGGGATTTTGGTTTCTTGACATCTAGCTCTTCTCCCTCATGGAGTGGGTCCTCTTGGGTGGTAGGAATTTCTTTGAAACAGCCTAATTTCTTCGATTTCTTGGAAAAAATATGCAGTCATGTGCATGCAGTTCCTCATTCACACTTATTTTTCATCCTTGCAGTTGGCCCAAAAGTCTTCAACATCATGTATGTGGGCATGTTCAGCTGCAACCATCTTTTTGAGTTTTCCATAGGGGTCCATCCACGACCGGGCAATATAGAGCTCCAGGTGGTATTCCATGAGTTCCTTATTTGAATTCATACATCCTTTGGCCAAATGAGAGGGGATAGGGAATCCTTACCTTATGTTTGCTGCTAAGGAGGGCGTGTGCATGTTGCAGCTTCTGAGAGAGTTCTAGCAATATTATCTAGTCATTTGGATACCAAGGCAACTTGTACAGTTTCTCTAAGAAACCTTAGCCAAATGAGAGGGGATAGGGATGTGTGGAGTTCATACATCCCTTGGAAAAATGAGAGGGGATAGGGAATCCTTACCTTATGTTTGTTGCTGAGGAGGGGGTGTGCACGTTGCAGCTTCTGAGATAGTTCTAGCAATATAATCTAGTCATTTGGATACCGAGGCAACTTGTACAGTTTCTCTAAGAAACCTTTGGCTTAAATGTATGTCAATTTAGGGAACTGAATGAAAAAAAATCTGAATTGGTGGATGTAAGCATTGGCACTATGGGAGACTCTTCTTTTGAAGTCACCCCAAGCAATTTGATAATATGACCTATAAAAGCATCGTTGACTTTGCAATAATTCCTCTTGAAATTCCTGTACTGGAGCTGAGGGTACCTATCATAGACTTTTAATTCTTTTCCTAGAGACTCATCAAGAGCTTGAAACAAGCCTCTGTATTGCATCCAGTCAACCAGTAAATAGACAAGGTATGAAGTCATGTAGAAAGTGAGGTCTTTTTCACGGCCACAAATTTATCGTGCAAGCAATTACTAATTATTCCCACCCAGTAAAACTTGGTTTTGCCTCAAAGGATCTCTTCCATGAACTATAACATCCATTCCTAGAATTAGGATGCATTCAGAAGACCCATTACTCTGCTTAAGAGGGTTACCAAGTCATGGTAATCCTCATAGAAGTCACTGTGAAAGAGCTCTTGGGGTACCTTAGCTGCACTGCCCCTCTTTTCTTTTAACCAATACTGATTGATTATCCTTTTGCACTTGAGGGGGTCTGAATCCCACATCTCCTTGGCATCTTCTTTGGATGCTTCCTCCATCTCTCTGAATGTTGGGATATGAAACACCTTCCCTATTGATTTGGTAGACAAGTTAGCCAAAACATTCCCATCTCTATCCACTATTGTTCTAGACTTTGGTTGATATGCCTCCCTACAGGGCATTACAAGCTCGGGAGCGATGAGAGCAGGCGGGAAAATAGCAGCTTTGGCCAACCCATTGTTTCTAATATTTCTTGCATTTTCTATTGTGGGATTGATCTGGACCCTCTGCTTGAATTCATCAATATCTATGTGTCCAATATTTGTATCTAAGACCTCCTTCCAAGCTATGGTGACCTTGGAGTTGAGGGGTTCCCCTTGGAACTTGTACTTCATTTGATCTTTATCCTCTTTTCCTTGAGGTGTTTTGGCTAACTCCTTTCCCTTGTCTTTCTCCACAGCTACCTTCGAAGGTCCTACACTTGGTTCCATATATCCTACGAGAAAGAGAGCAATAAGCACATTCAAGTATGAAAACATGGGGAAAGCTAGCCAAAATCCTGCAAAACAATGTTAAATAAGACAATTCACCATTTAAACATCCTAACATCTTTTACATATCAACATCAACCTTTCACAGGAGGGAATTATAGCAATTCGAGCCTAGGGGCACGAACTTCCCTAGGCTGGTGGCTGTTTTGGAGGCAGTTGCAGGAGGGACAACATTTAGGGCACAGTGGCCCGCTTGTCCCAGCTTGCCTTAGGATTTGGTCATTGTGTGGGGTCTGCTGAGGAGGAGAAACCATTTTGGCACGTGGGTAGAGATCATTTTGAATTTTGGAGGCATTAAGGTAATCTTTCAAGCACGCGGGATCAAAGGGGAGCTCAGTCGTTTGGGGTCTGATGACGCAGGGAGGCGTTAGGTCACAAATGTTTGTAATGACGAAGGTTAAACAATGGTCCAAAAGGAGAAACCCACAACATCAGGCTCATGGAAGGCTTCATTTTCTTATTTATCATCAGTTAGTCTAGAGGTGGTGGCAAGGTCAGGCCTTGCATGGCAGGCCGATGGGAATCATTTTCCATTTGGGAATGGCGGGTCTGGGATGGAGCCCTGCTAGCGGCGACCTAGAGGAGATGGTCTGCATAATACTTAACATTTGAATATTTGGCTTTTGGGCTCGGATTGACATGGAGGGCTCGAGACCTGCAACGCGAAAGGTTAGGCTGCGAAGGCCATTCAGAATGACAAAATCACCATGGCAGCCCACAGATGGAGACCCGTGAGTAGAGGTTTGTCGAAACACCAGTTAACAATTTTCAATGCAAAATTACTAGATGGCGTCGACAAGGTTGAGACCCATCCGCCAAAAAGGCGATAGGGTTTTGCAGTTTTGGGTAGCCATTTATGCATTGGAAAAAGGGGAGCAAAAGTACGTGGAGAATGATCCACCTTCGTAAATTGTTACCTTTTGATTTGGACAACGGAGATGAGGACAGAGTCCGCTGGGCGGGAAGATGGACCATAACATCCATTTGAAAGGGTGAAACAATAATGAAATTACACAAGTGGAAGTCCACGGTTTTATGCTCGCAATTGATCAAGACCGGATATTTTGGCAGAGTTTGAGTTTGCCAGGTGATTAACAGGATGGGGTCTATGTGCTAGAAATTCGTTATCGAATATCCATTTGGAACAACAGAGTTTAAAAGGCGCTCTGGGGGTAGAAGTCCATAGATACAGACCCGAGAAGGTCAGCAGATTCCCATTCGAGTTCGTGAATTCAACCAAGTTCAAGGTGGCCAAGTGGAAGGAGCATCCCATCGGGGCGGACCTGATGGAGGACTTCATTGTTTCAAGCTTAGACATGTTTTTAAGGATGGCAATGGTGATAACTAGGTGCAAAACTGCATAGCACGAATGCTTTGGTTGAAAAATGACCGTGGAGAGTGTGAGTTCCACCAGTAGCAAGTGAGGCCATTTCAAAGTTTGTTAACATTCTAATTCATGGGTTTTGTG
This sequence comes from Sequoia sempervirens, assembly GCA_007258455.2. Classification (NCBI taxonomy): domain Eukaryota; kingdom Viridiplantae; phylum Streptophyta; class Pinopsida; order Cupressales; family Cupressaceae; genus Sequoia; species Sequoia sempervirens. The sequence continues at coordinate 75,660,444 of VDFB02000002.1, read as the reverse complement.
CACCTAGATTTACTCTAGTTAATTTGAAGTTTTCTTCCCTTTAGATTTAGTAACTTTTTAGAAATCAAAGAAAATGTAAAACATGGCTTGCGGATGGAAAACCTACCTCTAGAATCTGATGAAGAAGGTCGATCGAACAATGGACAACACTTTGAATCGAAAACGAGGCTCGGCGGGCATGATGGCGGCATTTGTTGAGCTCTCTGACTCACTCTGAATAATTGACTAGATGAAAATGACAATTCAGGAGGGGCTATTTATAGATTTTAGTGCATTAAATGCACCTTGTTAATGATTGTACAATAGTCCTGAAGGTTGGTGAACAGTCATTTGAAAATAGTCGTGGGAAGGGCAGAATCTGATGGGTGGAGGACAGTCAATAATTTGTTTCCTGGGGTTCGGCAATGAAAACAACATTTAGCAAGGTGGGGTCCAATTGTCAGAAGGTTGCTAGATGACGGCCACGAAGTGAAAGAAACCTACATGGGGTGGCCTGGCTGGGCAGACCCATGCTACTCCAAGGACGCCAGTTCTAAAGAGCAAAGGAAAACAATTGAGAGAACTCTGCAAAGGTCTAAAGCCTTGAAAATTTGAGGGTGGGGAAACATGGCCAACCCAAGATAATTTCTCTAGAGCTCAATGACCATCCAGGACATAAAATAGGGGGTGTGCAAAATGAGTTAGGGACAAAAGCGACTCGACGAGGAGAAAAAGAAAGAGGGCCTCCATTTCGAACAAGGCATGTGTGTTGAGGGCACAACAAATGGTGACTTCATTGTAGAACGCTCCTAAGTGTTCTAGGGATAAGTGTTCATTGAGAACCCAAAATCTCTAGTTTTTCAAACCTGAAGCCTATTTCCAAAGGTGAACTAAAAGGCTCGAGAGAGAACAAAAACCTTAACTGAATCAGATCACAAGGGCATCTCGGTAGTGTGTCTGAATAATGAATTCATTTACCCTCCTTAGAGACTATAACCAATGGCTCCTAATCTGACCAAACAAGCTACATTAATCATCTGACTCCAAAAGTAACTTGGACATTGCCCCGCTACCAGTCAGGCATCAATAGCCCTAGTGGAGTTGTCACTTTGATCCTACGAACATTGCTTTACTGCCAGCCGGGTGTCTATAGCCCTGGTAGAGTTTTCCTCACACTCACATAGTTGCTTGATTTTCAATGTTTCTTTCTTTATTTCTTTCTTTTGATATTCTTTTGATGTTACTTCTTTATTCAACTGTGTAAGCATTGAAGGTTACAATGGGCTTGGAACCACAATGGTCACTAAAGCAGATTTAATATTTTTCACCTTCCTTGCTTTTGTAACAACCATTATAGAGTTCCACAGAGGCAATTAGTGTATTTTGTGCAGGATCTGAGATGAGCGTGAAAGGATTCAATAAAGGGTTGAGTCCTAAGTCAAGCGTGAGTTCAAATAAGGAAACTGCCCCATAGTAGCAATCAGAGGCCAATGATTAAGAATGAATAATTATCCAAAGAACAATAAGAGCAGGCAACAAAGTGAATTGTTCATCGAATGAGCATGACCATTGTAGCAAAAATGAAGAACACCCTTCGCAACACAAAATCAATTGAGAAATGAGCAAAATAGAAGCAATGTGAAGTAGTGGGACAAAAGCAAACCAAAAGTAACCTAAACTAACCTATATACAAGTATTTATAGGAGTAGCTCAAAAGAGCTCAAGCCTGGAAATAATGCTTCAGGTGCTACCCGTTGGCAGGCAATGGGACATCTTCACCAGTTAGGGTCTTGAGGCAGAAAGCATTATCTCTGAGGATTTCAACAATCTGAAGGGGGCCAAGCCAGAGCTTGTCAAATTTTTCATGTCCCCCTTTTTTCTCATGGGCCTTGTCCCAACATAAGACTAGATCAGTAATTCTAAAGGCCTTGAATTTGGCTCGTTGATCGAACCATATTTTGACTATGCCCTAGTGTTTGGAAAAAAATTCAATGGTATGGTAACACACTACTTCTAAGTGTAGCAGCTCAGCTAAGCGAGCTTCTCTTCGATCCCCCTCTTTGTAAAAGGTATTGATGAATTGAGGGTGGGGATTTTTAGGTAAAATTGGAATACAGGCTCTAAGCCATAAATAAGGTGGAATGGGGAATCACCCAAGGTAGCCTTGTGGCATGTGCGATCTTCCCAAAGGGCAAAGCGGAGTTGGGTATGCCAGTCCTTGAGATTCTTGTCAAGCAGCATTTTGATGAAAGTAATCAGGTTTTTGTTCATAGATTCAGCCAATCCATTTCCCTAAGGATAGTAGTTGGATGATAATTTAAGGGAAATACCATAATCAAAGGCCCAACTACCAAATTTAAGTGAAGAAAATGTTGGAACATTATCACAAACTAGAACATACGGGCAACCAAAACAATTTATGATAGAACTTTTAAGAAAGTTAACAACTACCTCTGTCTTACATTTCCTACAAGAAATAGCTTTTGTCCATCTAGTGCAATAATCAAAGGAAATTAGAATGTACCTGTGACCCGTAGATGATGGTGGGCTTATTGGGCCACTAAAGTCGAGACCCCATTGCACGAATAGTCTTACCTCCAGGACTAGTTGCAACGGGACAACAACATTCCTTTCTTTGGTTGCTGTGGTCTGGCAGACATGGCACATGAAAACATGGTTATGAGAATCCTTGAAGACTTTTGGCCAATAGTAACCTACTCATAGGATTTGATGAGCAGTAGAAAGACCTGATCCATGTCCAGTACTAAACTTATCAAGGAATTCCTTCAGCACACGTGCTGCTTCTTCTTCTCCGAGGCACTGAAGGTACAATACCTCATGATTTATTTTGTAAAGAATAGATCCTTGCATCATGTAACTACTACTCTTTAGTCTAAGGACATGCTTTTGAACTCCCTGTAAGCGAGACGGGCATTTGTTGTGGAGCAAGTAAAAGATAATGTCATCGTACCACTCCCCCGGGGAAACATCCTCAAATTGATATTGCTGAACTGTGAGCTCGGGTCCTACTTCAGCTATTGTTTCGGCTATCATCCAGGTGAGGGCTTGTCCTCTTACCAATTTCATCATTTGAATCTCCATGTCATATTCCTACAACAAGGGGACCCATTTTTCTCTTTGTTCCCCTAGCTCATTTAGCATTAGCAACGTCTTCACTGTTGGATCCAGGACAATGGAAAATACCTTGTTCTGTAGGATGTAATGTCTGAACTTCTTAACTCCTCTGAAAAGAGCGTAGGCTTGCTTTTTCACATTGTGATACCTTAGTTCATCATCTTTCAAGGGAGAACTCATGAAGGCGATCAGGTGCTCATTTCCTTCATTGCCCTTTTGGGTTAAAATGCTGGCACACGAATGATCTAAAGAAAATAAGTAAATGTAGAATGGCTTCAAATAATCAGGGCTAACAAGCATAGGTGCCTCAACAATAGATTTCTTGATTTCTTCAAAGGCTTGCTTTGCTTCTGGGGTCCACTCGATTTTGGCATCTTGCTTCAACATTGCATTGAATGGTTTAACAATCTCAGCAAAGCTTGTAATGAATTTTCTCACAAAATTTATCTTTCTGAAGAAAGTTTTCAACTCTTTCTTGTTGCCTGAAAGCTAAATCTTCAATAGATATTGGATGCACTTGGGGTCTATAGAGATTCCTCGTTCTAAAATAACATGTCCAAGCAGCTTCCCTTCAATAACACCGAAAATGTATTTCTTCGGGTTAAGGGAAACCCCGAATTCTCTACACCTCTAAAAGACTTTGCAAAAATTGGAGACATGATCACTCTGCTTATTTGAGAACATGGTCAAATCATCCATGTAGATTATTATGCACTTTTCGATTAGATCTTTGAAGGCTATGTCCATTGCATGTTGGAAGGTGGCACTGGTGTTGATGAGCCCGAACGACATCCTCCTGTAGGAAAAGGTTCCCCACTTGGTGGTGAATGTTGTCTTGTGCCAATCTTCATATTGCACCATCACTTGATTGTATCTGGAGCATCCGTCGAGGAAGGACATCATTTGTGATCCATTAACAATCTGCAATACCTCATCCAATGAAGGCACTGGATAGTTGTCCTTTTCTGAAGCTCTGTTCAGATTGCAGAAATCCACACACTATCTAATTTCTCCATTCTTTTTCCTAACTGGGACCAAATTATCCACCCATGTGGAGTGTCTAACTAGAAAGATGATTCTAGCTGACAGTGACTTTTGCACCTCCTTGTAGATGATGGGCTCCAATAGTGCATTGATGGGACGTTGTCGTTAGAATGGTCGGACATCCTATCTAAGGGGAATAGTGTGCATGATAATGGAGGTATCATATGTTTTCAAATCTTCATAGCTCCATGCTACCACATCATGACACTTACGCAAAGCATCAATGATTCCTTTTCTTTCTTCTATTGTGCAAACTTTACCAATGAACACATTTTTAACTTCCTCGGTTGTTCTGAGGTTGTGAGCATGGAACTAGTTGTTGATGGAGTCCTTCTATGCCTACTAATCTTGGTCTTGGATTTGATCCAAGTCAAATATACGCTCAAGATAAACCATACCTCTTGGAATAGTATTCGTTTTGAGATTGATGACCCCTTCTATATCCAATTCAGCTTCTTTGAGCTCAGTTTCATCAATTATTTGGGTAGCAAATACATCGAAACTGGTGATAAATTACAGGATGTGCTTATCATCATTGAACACCTAAAAATGAGTGATGTTGTCTAGCACAGATGGGGTGGACATAAGCTCAACAGTAAATTGTTTAAGGCCAGAAAAAGAAAGTGTTTGAAGCATGTTGGCTTCTTGAGCCAAGGCATCAACAGTATGGTTTTGGGAGCAAGGGATCAACTGCATATTTAAGGCATCTAGGCTCTCTAAAAGATTGCAAACTCTATGCCTGTAGTTTTCCAACCTTCTATCATAGCACAAGTACAATTTTTTGACTTGTTTCACTACCAACTCTAAATCACTAAATACTTGCAGCATTTTGACTTTCTTTTTCAAATCCATTAAAAGACCATGAACTAACGCTTCATATTTTGCCACGTTATGTCACGTCTCAAACTTTGATACTACTTGAATTTACTTTATATAGAACAAAAATATGAATGTGTGGTAGAATAAGTGTGTGATAATTGAATGATGGAATAAATGAAACTTTATTTTAGAAAAATGAAATGCGATGATTATTATTTAAATTCAAATGATTTAACATAGAAAATAATATATTAGAGTGATGAATTGTACTTCTTTGATTTATATTTTTGGACACTAATCTATTAATGGGTGCCTGAGTTTACATGAGATGCAAGTTGTCAAAGACCAAGAGGGTGGTTAAGGTAGAGGAGGTTAGCCATCTGGCAGGGTTAAGATGGAATGGATACTCTCACACACACACACTTAGTAACATGTAGTTGCATTTAGGAATTAATATTTAGTTAATTGATTATTTTTGTCTTTATTTTATAATTGTTAATTAAATTAATTAATGGTAAATTAAAAGTGCAAGGAAATAAAATAATTGTTTTATTTTACTTTTATTGATTCTTCAAAAATTAAATATTATTTATTTAGTTATTTGAAGATAATTGTGAGCATATCAATAAATCTTGCTTTCTTTTAAAATTATATTTATTAGAAAACTTAGAATAAAATAGAAAAGGTGGGAATGGTGTTCTTTACATTTGGTATCAAAGCATCTAGGTTAAACTCTAGGACCTATGCCTAATTACACTTAATGTTATGTGTTCTAGAGTAATTCTGATGGATTTTAGAACTTATCAATGTGGAGGTGGGTCCTGTGGTGATCTGAGTGACCGATTGGATCATATCGTAGCCCTGCTGACTCAACAAGGGACTAGGATTAACAGTTTGGAGTAAGCAAGACAACCGGGTCCATCAGAGCCAAACTCTAGCGGAAATGGAAATGAATCAAATGGAGAACAACCTGAATCTCAAGGAAACCTAAACAAGGTAGCTGAAGAGTTGGGAAAGGACCTCAAGAAGGTCACCCCACCAAAATTTGATGGAAAAACATTTGGGGATGGAGCAGAAGTATGGGTGATTGAGATGGAGAAGTATTTTTCCCTATGAAATCTGTCCAATGAAACTAAGGCTGAATGGGGATCATATCAACTCTTGGGTGAAGCTGCCACTTGGTGGGAGAATGAAAAAGGTAGAAAAATAGTTTTTACATGGCAAGGTGACTTGGGAACAATTTCTGCAGCTGTTCAGAAAAACGTGGCTACCACAGTCATACTTTGACAAAAAGATAACTAAATTTGAGATTTTCACTCAAGGGGGAATGATAGTAACTCAATATTGGGAAAACATTTCCCACTTGCTCAAATATGTGCCTTAGTATCAGCTTGATGAGAGGTTCTGGATTCATAAATTCATCTTGGGGCTTAGGCCTCAAATTGGAGCTGAAATTAACATTCATAATCCTTCCACTATGGATGAGGCTTTTGAGAAAGCAACCAAGGAGGAACATAAGTTACAACAGGTTGCAAACCACAAAAAGAGTAGAGAGGCTAAGTATGGTAACAAGAAGTCACAAGGAAACAATCAAAATAACCGTAATCAAAATCAAAGCAATCAAGGCAATAACAACAACCATTAGATCAAGAATCTCAACAGGGGTAACAATTCTCAGGACCACAATGATGGGAATTAGAACAACAAGAGGGAAAATTACAACAATAATAACAACAATAACAGGAGAGATGCTTCAGATAGACCCAAATCACCCCATGGAGGTTGTTACATATGCAGTGGTGAGCACTATGCTAGTGTGTGTCCTTAAAGAGTGAATAATCAAAAGAATAGGAACCAACATCACATCCATGTGGCAATTGATAATACCAAGCTAACTTCCAGGCTACACCAATCTAGTTCACGGGTAAGATTTTTGGATATCTTATTTCCATATTAATTGTTACAAGAGCCACTGAGTGATTTGTAGATCCTCATGTTATTTCAAAATTACCTATTAAGCCAAGATATGTCTAAATCATGGAAGGTTCAATATGGGAACCAAGTAGAGAGAACAATAGAGCAATGTCTAGTCAGTAGCGAACTTGAACTTCCCAACTTTGAGACACAGGTTAACTTGTATGTAGCACCCCTAGGTTCATATGATGTAATCTTGGGAATTAATTGGCTAATTGAGCATAAGTCCATTGTTGATTGTGAAGAGAAGACAGCGAAATGCTTAGATGATCAGGGTAACCGTGTTGAAATTCATGGTTTAAAGAAGCCCCTAGAACTCAGGCAGATCTCTACCATGCAGTTAAAGAAGGCTCACAAAAAAGGGTGCACTGTCTATGCAATAAAGGTCAATGATTTAGATGGCTCAGAATCATTAGCTAATGATCATCCTATTCTGAAGGAATTTCAAGATGTTTTTCCTGATGAATTGATTGAGCTAACACCTAAACAAGAGTTTGACTTCTCTATTGACTTGTTATCTGGAATTGAGCCTCAGCCAAAGGAACCATATAGGATGAACACTACTAAATTTTATGAGTTGAAGGCCTAGTTACAAGAGTTACTTAACTAGGGATTTATCAAGCCAAGTGTGTCTCCATGGGGAGCACCTGTTATTTTTGTAAAGAAGAAGGATGGGACCTTAAGGTTGTGTATTGACTATAGAATGCTTAATAAGGTTACCACAAAAAATAAGTATTCACTTCCTAGGATAGATGAATTGTTTGATTAGATGAAAGGGGCTAAGGTATTCTTGAAAATTGATCTAAGATCGGGATACCATCAGCTAAGGATAAAAGATGAGGACATTTTCAAAACTTCTTTCAGGACTAGATACAGTCACTATGAGTTTACGGTGTTACTATTTGGACTAACTAATTCCCAATAGCTTTTATGAATTTGATGAACATCTTCTGAGACTGCCTAGATGACTTTGTGCTAGTTTTCCTAGATGATATCTTAATATATTCTAAGTCAGAGGAAGAGCATGATAAACATCTGAGGATAGTGTTGCAGTGCTTGAGGGGCCACAAGCTTTATGGGAAAATGTTTAAGTGTACATTCTACCAAACTAAGGTACACTATTTGGGACATGTTATTTCAGTTGAAGGGATAGTAGTGGACCTAGATAAGATAAAGGCAATCATGGAGTGGCCAACACCACAAAAAATTTCTAAAGTCTGCAGCTTTATGGGACTTTCCAGCTATTATAGGAAATTTTTTTAGGGGTTCTCAACCATTGCAACACGCATCACTGCACTCCAAAAGAAAGGAAATAAATTTGAATGGAGTGATAAGTGTGAGAAGGATTTTTAGACACTAAAGGAGAAACTTACCTTTGCACCTATTTTGATTGTGCCGGATCCAAATGGGCACTTTACAGTGATAACGGATGCCTTTGGAGAAGGTGTAGGAGCAATGCTTATGCAGTAAGGACAAGTGGTGGCATACGAGTCTAGGAAATTAAAAAACACAAATTGAACTATGCACCACATGATTTGGAGTTGGCTGCCATAGTGCATGCACTTCAAATGTGGAGGCATTACCTTTTGAATTGAAAACAAATTATTCAAGATTACAATATATTTTCACTCAGCCCAACTTGAATGCTCATCAAAGATGATGGTTGGAGTTTTTGAGTGAGTATGACTTTAGCATAAAATATATAAAAGGGAAAGAAAACAAATTTGAAAATTCCCTAAGTAGGAGAAGACATCTTGCAACTATGGTTATGATAAGGTCAAAATTTAGACAATAGGTGATCCAAGCTTTTCCAGGAGATGAGCATCATGACAGAGTGAAACAAGCCCTAGAGAAAAACCCTTTAGATCATCGAGATGATGGCTATTTGTTTGAGACTAATGGACTTTTAAGGTACCAGGGATGGATGTATGTTCCTAATGTGTAGGGATTGACAGAATTGGTGTTAACAGAATTCCACAATGCATCGTATTCAGGGCACCTCGGTGTAACAAAAATGGAGGGACTTATACCATTGTATTTTTTACCAGGACTTAGAAGAGATGGAATTGCTTTTGTAGCCCAATGCTTGGAATGTCAGCGAGTTAAGGCTGAACATGTACATCTGGTAGGACTTCTATATCCACATAGGGTACTAGAATACAAATGGTAGGTAATCACTATGGATTTTATTTAGGGGTTGCCTATGACCAAAAATCGACATGATTTTATCTTAGTTGTGGTTGAGAATCTTAAGAATGGCTCATTGGTCTTAGTAAAGAAGTTTGTGTAGGAGATTTTCTGATTGCACGAAGTGCCAAAGATGATCTTCTCTGATCGCGACACTCATATGACTTCCAGGTTCTGGACTACATTGAATGCTTCATTGGGAACGAAATTAAACTTTAGCTTAGCTTATCATCCAGAGACTGATGGTCAGAAAGAGAGGTTGAATTAGGTAGTGGAGGATCTCCTTAGGATGTACTGTATGGATCAACAACATTAGTGGGAGGAGTATCTTCCTTTAGTGGAGTTCACATATAATAATTCAAATCATGCCTCTCTAGGAATGGCACCTTTTGAGGCTTTGTATGGTAGTCAATGTTGCACACCTATCAGTTGGGATAAGGTGGAGGAAATTATTGTTATTAGGACAAAAATGTTAAGAGAAATGGAGGATTAGATGAAGCTAATCAAGGAAAAATTGAAACAAGCTTTAGATCGTCAGAAGAGTTTAGTAGATAGGAGCAGCAAGAGTGAAAGAGAAAGAAAAATATAAATCTCCAATTCAAAATGAATTCTATTGTTGAGAAAATAAAAGTTTTTATAAACTTTTTATTTCTCTCTTCCTCTCTTTTCTAGCTTTATTTTTCTTTGTTTTCTATTTTGTTTTCCTGAATATATATATATATACATATGAGAATATATATATATATGTATATATACATATGAGAATATATATATGTGTATATATACATATATGTGTGTATATATTTAACTTGCTAGAAAAATTATAAATTTGTACTTTTATTTCAATTAGAAATTGGAAGTAAATAGAAATTCATTATACAAAAGAATAAGAATACAAGCTCATGTAATTGCTTTTCTCTATTTGAACATAAGTAAACTGAATAGGTTTTAAGTTGTAGAATTAAATAGTTGGATTGTTAATTGCATTGGAACAATTATTTATTGGATATTTCCTTGTCAATGAAGTCGAAAACTTGTATAACATTTAGAGAACTTGAAGATCAAATTGCACTAGAAAGAACTAAATGATTATAAAACGCTTGTAATATTACAAACTTGAGAAAATTATGCTATATGTATTTATTTTATGAAACCACTTTCGGGATAGGATGTCGAATGTGGACTTCTAGAGACGACAGTTTTCCTTTTCAAAACTATCATTTTATTCTTTTATTTTCTTGGCCAAGCTAGATGCACCATTGAAACAGATGAATTAAAAAGCCTAGAATTTATATATATATATATATATGTCTCTGCCACATCTTGATAGCGAGTAATATGGCCCATTCTAGTGTTAGGAATTGCATATAGGCTTGCATCAAGAGTTCCCTCACACGCCGGGTTGCTAGGCTCGCACAAGTCAGGGTTTCTTTGAGATAGGAAGAAATCTAGGGAAGTGTTAGTGCTTTGTGGTTGGGATAAAAAGGTGCCTTAACCTCTCTCTTGGCTACATCTTGTGGAAGACCAGGTCATGGCGGTTGAGGATCAAGATTTATTCTTCACATGGATATATATATTCTTATACTTCTTTGTATGGCTTGCATGGCCACTTGTAAATGTAAACTTTCTATCATGAATGTAATTAATGATGTAAATTTATTTTTGTTACATTGGAAGAGATGTTTTGTAATATCACATAGGATTTAACTTTGTATTCAACATTGTAATTGCCTTGGAGCAATCTTATTAATATATCTGTTGTTTCATTATTCTTATGTGGAAATGAATTTTGTGTCAATATCCTTAATTGGATATGTGAATATTCTTTGATTTTTCCATGTTTAGTAAGTAAGGTTGATATTCTTTACACGTTATTGGTGCAATAAAACTGAATCCTATGGGTGGAAAAGTAGGTCTTACCCATTGGGCTGATGAGTTCGAATATGGCTCCAACTCCTTGCTTGGAATTGGATTCATCAAAGCGCAGTGTCCAAAACTTGGAGGGCTCTTTGACCTCGAGGCCAATCATGTGTGCACTCTTCCTTGGTTTCTCATTCACATATGTCACTTATGGAATAGGAACAAGCTCATTATGGCGATGACAAGTTGCCTGACTGGTAGTTCCTTTTGAGATATGGCTTGTCCTTTGATGTGCTATATTGCTGTCTAACACAAGTAACACTAAAATTCTGAGTGGGAAGTGTTATGAACCCTACACCAACTAGGTAGTAGGAGCTCCTAAAAATTCATCCTTGCCCCGAGGCTGAGTTGATCTTGTATGCATTTCTCCATGAATTCTTGGAATCCATCTAACAGTCCTAAATTTCCATCTTCATAGGACTCGTCATTTTCTAATTCCACCAACATCTTTGTGCTTTGGGGCACATAGGCTAAGTTGGGAGAAGGAATGCACAGTACCAAGAGGACCTCATCATCTACTTACTTCTTCTGGAAAATTTGATTCTCCTTTATAAGTCACGGGGCAATAATTTCCCAATTATGTTTCAACAAACAACACCTCATTGGTGTTGTTATATTCCATGATCATGAACTTCATGCAGGGTTCTTAGTCGATGTAGATCTGATTTGGTAGCCCCTTCCATGGCAACCACATGTGAGAGAAATCAATTGTGGCATATCCATTCAATGCTCAAGTGAAGTCTCGACCCAAGATTATTCTGTATGTATCCAGAATATCTGCAACCTGGATGTCAATAACTAGTTGTTGCACCCTTAGGTCTACAAAAATTTGCATGGGGATACGATTGATCTCTCCAATTATATTTACCACCATTTTGTCTAGCTGAGTTACTTTTCTTCTTGAAGGTGTGGGGACAATCCCAAGAGCCTTGCATATAGCCAAAGTCATGACATTGGCTGATGCTTCAGAGTCAATCAGACAATTGTGTAGGTTCTTCCCAAATATCCTAATAGTGGTTAGGAAGGGAGGTGTTTTGAACCTTCCTTGGAAGAGACCCATAGGCATGTCAACCTGGGCCACTTGACCCTTGTCCTTTTCATTTATCTTTTCCTTAGATTGCCCTTGATTTTTCTCCTTGGTAGGCTATTTTCCAATTTGTTGATTTGGAGGAGCATCCTTCTTCTTTCCTAGAATTTCCTAGATTACTGGTTCATGTGGCAGCTCCTCGAAGGTGACCTTCTTGTTTGTCATTTTTGGTGTCTCCTTGGAGGATGGGGTTCCATTAATTACCCTAAATAAGGTGTGCCTAATTGTAGGAACTTTAAGCAGCTCAAAAGCTGACAAGCTGATTTTAACCTTCTTGAACTCTTCAACTACATAACCACACATTTTCTCAATTTCAGCCTCAAAGGATCTTTCTATGGATGAGCTAGTGGGTTGGCTTTCAATTTGGCCTGGCTACATGTTTTTGTTCAAATATTGGGTGGGTACATGGGGATAGCTAGGGTTATTGTTAGCATTGGGTTCAGGTGGGATGCTAAAGTTATTAGGAAGAATGGAAGTTGTGAACGGTCCCCCCACTTGCCTATTTCTTAAGTTATATGGAGAGGCTCTCTAGTGGAACATTTGGACTTCATCTTCACGAGACTCTTCTTCATCTACGGGACCATTATCTATTGAAGTAAAGAGTTGAGATAAAGCTTCTTCATTACTTACCTCTTGCTCTTCTTCGTTCTTGGTAGAGGCGGTCTCGATCTCGTGCGCATTGCTCTCACTCCATGGAAATGGGGCCTAGTTGACCACAAGACATGAGGAATCATATGGGTTGAACGAAACCATGTCTCTACAATTTTTCCTATTAACAACATTTTGGACCTCCACTTGAAAGATTTTTGTGGTTGTTTTAAACTCGAGGCAATCCAATTCAAAATGCCTACTAGTCTTGTGGATCCTACACCATTCAAATAAGGAAGCCTTGGTGAGATACATTCTACTGGGGGTCTTCTCATTACTAGCAGGTTGATCAAGAGAAGTGGGAATACCTCCATTGTTTGGCCTTGTATTCCATGTTTGGTTCTATCTTTGTGAGGGTCTCCCTTCAAAATTTTGATTGGAGTTTTGTCCTCACTCATAGTTTGGTGTCGATGAGGTACCCACTTCCTAGTTGTCCTAGCCATCTCGATTGAGGTTGGCCTGAAGGATGCGTTAAGAGGCCTGCAATAAATTATTTTGATTCTGGAGGAAGACGGGTTGTGCTACTAGCTATTTTTACTAAGTGGGTGGGAATTCATGCCCTTGTAGGTATGTTAGTATTTGTGACAGTTGTGCATAGGTATTTGGTTGTTGAGGTTGCAAGTAATGAGGCACTGGGGGCACCTGGTTCATGGACTTCCTTGGATGAGGTACTATGGGTAGCTGTGACACTTGATTCATTAGGGGAGTCTAATGTTGTAGTGCCTAGGTAAGTCCCTGAATCTGCATAGGATGGGTAGTGGACCAAAGATGTTTTGTCCCAAGTCAGTGCTAGCTATGACTGCCTCAACATAAGCATCCACTAACATGGTAGGATTTGGTCGCATCCTCCTCACCAATGCAACTGTGAGGTTATCTAATTCTACATAATAAATGGGCAAGGAAACAACATCATTGAGCGCATATGAAGCTTGCAACCTTGTGTATGCTTGATGGAATTGATCATTGAATGAGGTGATTGGCTCATTGACTTCCCATAAGATAGACATGAATTTCTAGTATAGCTTTGAAGGGATGACTGGGATCATGTACTTCTACAAGAAGGCATTCATCAATAAGGCCCAAGATGTGATAGACCCTATCGATAAGTTGAGATACCAATAGAAGGCCTCTTCCCCCAAGGAATAAGGGAAAATCCTACATGCTATGTCCTCCTAATCAATCTACATACCTTTCAATGTTGTTTGGAAGATCTTAATATGTTCTTCGACTGTCCTTTGTAGATCCCAAGGATACAACTTCATGAAAAAGCTCTTCAGGTTCTGAGGCATGTCATGGTAAGCATTGAAGAACAACAAGGAAGGATTATTTCCCAGCCAAGCCATGAGGGGAGGTGGGGGTAGTATTTTCTATTGAAAAAAAACTTGGGGTTGTATAGGGGTCATGGAATTGGGACTAAGCCTTGTACTTGGAAGGCTGGGGCTGGGACAGCACCTTGGTTGTGGGAAGCAAGTGGTTAAAAAGTAGTTTGAGGTGGCTGAACGGAAGAGGTAGAGATGGAAGAGGAAGGACGAGCGTATGGTTGATGGAAAGAGGAAGGAGGTGAAAGTGAAGGTGAAGTAGATGGAATGGAGGAAGAAGAGGTGGTTTCCTCTCTCTTAATCCTTCTAGCCCTTGCAGGGGGCTGTAGTTCTTGAAATTCCCCTTTTTTTGGCATTGACTTTAAAACTCTTTGGAATGTTTCAATGGAGAAGAATCCAATTCGATCCAGCTTAGCTCAAAGGGTGCCCTCCTTCTAGCACCAGTTCTATTGATGGGTGTTTATGCGCTTTCTCAACACAGGTAATGCATAGGTGCATCACCTCTCTTGAAAGGTAATCTCCAACAAGTTGCTGAAAATTAATCCAAGGTCTCTCGGGTGTCAAGTCATGATTTTCTTGGAATGTCTCAGTTGTTTTGATGTGATTTTTTTGGTAATCATAGGGAATACTTATAGAGTTAAGTCGGAGGAGAATCAAATCTTCTAATGGAGTTCTTAAGATGGGAAAGTGATTGCACAAGTGTTGTAGGTTCAAACAACAGTCTAAAAATCCTATTTTAACTTCAGATTTGGCTTTATAATGTGCAATGAACCTTGTTCAAAGTCACTTCTAAAAAAAAAAGGAAAAAGGGGCAACAAAGAGAGAAAGTTCCTAGACTTGAAACTAGCAACAAATAGTGACAATGGAGGACCCTACTGCGGACAACCTTCCTAAAACTGAATTCCACTTAACCAGATTACTTCATAGTCTCATGAAATTAGTGCAAGCTTCTAAGGACTATGGATATTCAACCATTCATTCACCATAAGCATTAATAAAAGATAAAAATTTAGTGTAACTTTTGATTTATGCCCAAACTAACTTTACACAACTATTTACCATCAATAAATAACAAAAAGTATGGACAAGGAAGGTTGCCAACACACAACAAAATTCTTCAATATTAATGAAAAACATTAACTAATCTACTAACAAAAAATAAAACATACAGAACAACAAAGTTAATCTACTCAAATTCACTACGTAAGAGAAGAAGAATCATGAAACATGCAAAGGAACTCAAGAATCTACCAAAGTCAATGAATTTCTATTAAAATTCTAGCAGCATGTCATTACAACAACTCAACTCTCTCTTGAAAATAAGAGGAGACCCCCTATTTATAGTGTCCAAAAAGAAAAATGAATGGCCAAGATTGATTTTCATTGTGTGGCCAAGATTCACTACAAAATAGGGTTTCACCTACCCCAAATATATTACAATTTAAAATTACATCTTTGTCATGTAGCCTATTTTGTCCTCTAGTGAGCAACACTATAGCTCTTTTGTCCTATAGCTGATTTCCTTTTGCTGCAGCTACTTGGTGAGGAACTCATCATCTATTATAGGATTTCCTTCACTTTTCTTGATGGTGGCATATTCCAAAAACTTTATAATCAGTGCCTGGGGCTTATTCCACTCCAATATATTTGATTGAATCACTTGGAAATTCATTCTCCTTGATTTTCTTGTGATCTCATCCCAATCTTTATCACATTTTTGTGTATTCTTTATTACTTGCTCAGATTGAGCGAAGGCACATGCAACAAAACTCAAGAAATCCGGTGTCATGGCATCCAAGGTCCTATTTTCCATTTTCTTGTGGAAGTACAACTTTAATTTTTTTGGGTCCAACTTGACGGCGAGCACATCAAAATTTATCATCAGTCTCAGATATTCTTCGTAAGCTGCCCTGATTTCTTTGACCCAGTCAATATCCAACTCTACTTCATGAAGCACCCACTCCAACACTTCCTTTTGGTGGTCCAAGCCCAACTTCCATGTCTCTATGAGCCAATGGTCACCCTCTACTAAGGCAAGTTCCTTCTCCTAAGATTTATCAGGTATCTTGAGAATAGCCTCAAGTTTGGGATACATAATCCTGTAGAATTCGGGGAAGTCAATATAGAACTTTCTTATTCCCTCAAGTATCTTTTGCACTTCTAGGAACTTGTTTTTTGTCTTGGCAGCATGGCCTATGTCCATATTTCCATTGTAGAGGACTTTCTGGAACCAATCCTTAGTGGCCTTCATCCAATTCTTTCTTTTCTCTAATTGGTCAATGTGGTCCTTGGACAACAGTTGCGGCGGTGCCAAGGATGTGGTAGGGAGATCTTTCACTAATGACCATTGTTGGATGTATGATGTCAAGCCAACCACCTATTCCTTCAACTCCTCCTTGGAAACCTTATCTTTATGCATTTTTTGCATGATGGTGGCAACGGATCCTTGGAGATGGTCAATCTTGTGTTCCCTTATCACTGTCCCCAAATCAAGGGTGGAGACATTGTAGCTTAACCCTTCTTCTCCCACAACTGGAGTGGCTATTTGCACAGTTATGGATATAGATACATCCATTGTCAGTTGAGATCTAATCTTTGGCTTCTTCTCATTCTTCGTGCTTATTTTGGATTGAGCTAAGATGGCTTCCAATCTTTCCCTTAGATCGTTTGGGGTTGGGATTTTGTTGATCACCTTCTTCCTCATGGGTGTGTTGGATTTCAATTTCTTTGTTCCCTAGAGCCTCTTGTTCCATCCTTTCTCCTTCTTATTCATCAAAATCCTGAATGAAAAAGGTTTCTTTTCATGGGGACTCGGTAGCTGCATGTTCCTTGGGGTTGTCCTCCCCTTTGGTGGTTTTCTCTTCTTGTTGTTGGTCATGCCCTTGTCCTTCATGGTGTTCAGCTTCTAGGAATTTCCTAGTTTCATCCTCTTCCTCAAGCTTATCTCCTTCTTGTTCCTCCTTTTCTTCATGCTAAGGCAGAACCTCTTCATCATGCTTGGGGCACTCTTCCTACTCTTTTGAAAGAGGCATCTCCTTATCATGCTGAGGGCTATTATTTTGTTCCCTAGTCAATGGTTCAGTGTCTTCCTCCATCTCCTCTTCAACATTCTTCTATTCATCAAAAGGCTTCCTCTCTACTTCCTCTCCAACATTCTTAAGTTGTTGAGCCAACTCCTCTTCGAGGTCCAAGTCAAGATTTTCCACAATGTATTTGGTACCCAACTCCTTAGTGTCTTCCTCAGATGACTATGTTTCTTCTTCCTCTCCCTCATGCATCACTTTATCAATTACTAAGTGTTGGTACTTAGGGTGCTCGTGGTATTCATCTGCCTCCTCTTCCATATCTTTTGTTGCTTCTCTTTCTTGCCACTCCAATTCTTCTAATATTTCCATTGTTGCTTTCATTTCTGGTGGCTCAGTTGGAGGAGGAGGAGTAGGGAGATTTGCAACAAACTATGACAAGGTAGCTTGTATGGTTGGGTTCATTAATACCCCAGACAACTCTATTGGGATATTTTGCATGTGGCGAGTGAATGCCTCTGGGAGTGATAGAGAAAGCATTGGCATTTTTGTTGTAACCAGTGGAAGAGATGTTGATGGAGACATAGAGGAAGAGGAGAGTAGAGAGGTAGTGGTAGAGGAAGAGTCTATTATCATTACTTGTGTAGTAGGTGGGGTGGAAGCAAGGTGAACAGAGATATCCACCATGGGTGGAGAAGTAGCAACCACTGCCTGAGAAGTAGGGAACATGGCAGCAATGGTGATGGTAGCAGTGGTGACTACAAGAGTAGAGGCAGCAGGTGGGGATTTTGGTTCCTCGGCCTCTAGCTCTTCTCCCTCATGGAGCGGGTCCTCTTGGATGGTAGGCATTTCTATGAAACTACCTGATTTCTTCAGTTTCTTGGAAGGTTCTCCTTCTAAATCCTTTCTTGCATACACCTTAGGCTTGGGTTGAATTTCATCCATTTGTTTCTCTTCCTCGACCTGGTGGTTGGAGGAAATTTTGAAGTTTCTCCAATCGAGGCAGCAACTGTCCCACTGTCGGCTCGTCCTCAAGTTCTGCATATGTCAGGGTGAATCCTTGTAGTTTCAATTGGGAAATATGCCCGTCAATCCACTCTTTTTTTCTCACCTCAATTGGATTCATTAGAGTATCAATGTCATTGACCTCTTCTTCATTCTAGTCAATTAGCAGCAGTGGGAGATTGGAAACTACATCGTATCAAGGTTCAATCATTGTATTTTCATCCTCCACCACTTGATCCGGCATAGGGAACAAGTTGAACTTCTTGAAAAAATATGCAATCATGCACATGTAGTGCCTCATTTGCACTTCTTTGTCATCCTTGCATTTGGCCCAAAATTCTTCAACATCATGTACATGGGTGTGTTTAGCTGCAACCATCTTTCTAAGTTTTCCATAGGGGTCCATCCTCGACCCGAAAGTATAAAGCTCCAGGTGGCATTCCATGAGTTCCTTATTTGAATGGTTTGCACATTGGGATGTGTAGAGTTCATACATACCTTGGATGAATGAGAGGGGATATGGAATCCTTTCCTTATGTTTGCTACTGAGGAGGGTGTGTGCATGTTGTAGCTACCAAGTGAGTTCTAGCAATATTATCTGGTCATTTGGATATTGGGGCAACTTGTATAGTTTCTCTAAGAAACCTTCAACTCGAATGTATGTGAGTTTAGGGAACTAAATGAATAGAAAGTTGAATTGGTGGATGTAAGCATTGACAATATGGGAGACTCTTCTTTTGAAGTCACCCCCAAGCAATCTAATTTTATGACCTATAAAAGCTTCGTTGACTCTACAATAATCCCTCTTGAAATTCCTATACTGGAGCTGAGGGTACGTGTCATAGAATTTTAGATCTCTGACTGGAGCCTCATCAAGAGCTTGAAACAAGTCTCTGTATTGCGTATGGTCAATCAATAAATAGACAAGGTATGAAGTCATGTAGAAGAGCGAGGTCTTTTTCGTAGCCACAAATTGCTCATGCAAGCAATTACTAATTATTCCTGCCCAGTAAAACTTGGTTTTTCCTTAGAGGATCTCTTTCACAATAACATCCATTCCTAGAAGTAGGTATCATTTAGAAGGCCCATTACTCTGCTTAAGAGGGTTACCAAGTCATGGTAATCCTCGTAGAAGTCATTATGGAAGAGCTCTTGGGGT
Source organism: Sequoia sempervirens (assembly GCA_007258455.2). NCBI lineage: Eukaryota > Viridiplantae > Streptophyta > Pinopsida > Cupressales > Cupressaceae > Sequoia > Sequoia sempervirens. The sequence continues at coordinate 75,641,145 of VDFB02000002.1, read as the reverse complement.
ACCTTAGCTGCATTGCCTCTCTTTTCTTTTAACCAATACTAATTGATTATCCTTTTGAACTTGAGGGGGTCTAAATCCCACATCTCCTTGGCATCTTCTTTGGTGCTTCCTCCATCTCTCTGAATCTAGGGATATGAAAGGCCTTCCCTATTGATTTTCCAGACAAGTCAACCAAAACATTCCCATCTCTATCCACTATTGTTCTAGACTATGGCTAATATGCCTCCCTACAAACCATTATGAGCTCAGGAGTGATGAGAGCGGATGGGAAACTAGAGGCTTTGGCCAACCCACTGCTTCTAATATTTCTTGCATTTTTTTTTGTGGGATTGATCTAGACCCTCTACTTGAATTCATCAATATCTATATGTCTGATATTTGTATCTGAGACCTCCTTCCAAGCTGTGGTGACCTTGGAGTTTAGGGGTTCCCTTTGGAACATGTACTTCATTTGATCTTTATCTTCTTTTCCCCAAGGTGCTTTGGTTGACTTCTTTCCCTTGTCTTTCTCCACGGGCACCTCCGAAGGTCCTGTACTTGGTTCCATATATCCTGCGGGTGAGAGAGCAGTAAGCACATTCAAGTATGAAAACATGGGGAAAGCTAGCCAAAATATCTCAAAATGATATTAGATAAGATATTTCACAATTTAAACATCCTAAAATCTCTTACAAATCAATATCAACCTTTCACAGGAAGGAATTATAGCAATTCGGGCCCAGGGGCATGGACTTCCCTAGGCTAGTTGTTGTTCTAGAGGCAGCTGCAGGAGGGACAAAAATTAGGGCATGGTGGCCCGCCTATCCCAGCCCACCTTAGGATTTGGTCATTGTGTGGGGTCCACTGAGGAGGAGGAACCATTTTGGCATGTGGGTTGAGATCATTTTGAAGTTTGGAGGCATTAAGGTCATCTTTCAGGCACATGGGATTAGAGGGGAGCTCGGTCGTTTGGGGTCTGATGATGCTAGGAGGCGTTAGTTCACAACTATTTGGAACAGTGAAGGTTAAACGGTGGTTTGGAAGTAGAAACCCATGGCATTGGGCCCTTGGAAGGCTTCATTTTATTATTTATCATTAGTCAGTTTGGAGGTGGTGGCAAGGTTGGGCCACACGTGGCGGGCCAATGGGAATCATTTTCTATTTAGGAATGACGGGTCCTGGATGGAGCCCCGCTAGTGGTGACACAGAGGAGATGGTCCACATAATACTTAACATTTGAATATTTTTAATTTTGGGCTCGGATTGACATGGCGGGCTTAGGACCCACAGCACGGAAGGTCAGGCTGCGAAGGCCGTTCAGAATGGTGAAATCACCATGATATCCCACAGACGGAGACCCACGAACAGAGGTCCACCAAAACACCTCTAAAAATTTTCAGCATGGGAGTACTAGATGACGTCGACAAGGTCAGGATCCATCCACTGAAAAGGTGATAGGGTTTTGCAATTTTGGGTAGTCATTTATGCATCGGCGAAAGGGGAGCAGAAGTCTGCGAAGAATGATCTGCCTCCGTAAATTTTTACCTTTTGACTTGGACAATAGAGATGAGGACAAAGTCCGCCGGGCGAGAAGACAAGCCATAAAATTCATTTGAAAAAGTGGAACAATAACAAAAATCTGCAAGCAGAAGTCCGTAGTTCTAATCCTGCAATTGATCAGGACTTGGAGATTTTGGCAGAGTTTGAGTTTTCTAGGCAATCGAAGAGGCAGGGTCCACACACCGGAAAGTCCTTATCGAATAGCCGTTTGGAACAGAAAATTTTAAAAGGCACTCTAGGGGTAGAAGTCCATGGATGCAGACCTGAGAAGGTCAGCGGATCCCCATTCGAGTTTGTGAATTCAACCAAGTTCAAGGCAACCAAGTGGAAGGAGCATCCTATCAGGGCAGACCCGATGGAGGATTTCGTCGTTTCAAGCTTAGACATGTTTTGAAGGATGGCAATGACAATAACTAGGTGCGGACCTACAGAGCACGGATGCTCTGGTTGATGAATGGCCATGGAGAGTGTGAGTTTTGGTAATGGTGTGTGAGGCCATTTTGAAGTTTGTTAAAATTCTAATTCATGGGTTTTGTGCACCTAGGTTTACTATAGTTAATTTCAAGTTTTCTTCCCTTTAGATTTAGAAACTTTTCAAAAATCAAAGAAAACGTAACACATGTCTCATGGACAAAAAACCTACCTCTAGAACCCAATGAAGAAGGTCGATCGAACAATGGACAACTCTTTGAATCAGAACCAAGGCTCAACGGGAATGACATTGGTGTTTGCTAGGCTCTCTAACTCGCTCTGAACAACTGACCGGATGAAAATGATAGCTCAGGAGGGGCTATTTATAGATTTTAGTGCATTAAATGCACCTTGTTAATGATTGTATGATGACACTGAAGGTTGGTGAATAGTCATTTGAAAACAGCCATAGGAAGGGCAGAATCTGATGGGTAGACAACAGTCAACAATTGGCCGCTTGGGGTTCAACAATGAAAATGACATTCAGCAAGGCAAGGTCTGAGCATCAAAAGGTCATTGGGTGACAGCTATTTGTAATGGTTGTGGAGTGAAAGAAACATACATGGTGCGGCCCGACTGGGTGGACCTGCGCTGCTCCAAGGATGCCAGTTCCAAAGAGAAAAAGCAAACAACTGAGAGAACTTCGCGAAGGCCTAAAGCCTTGAAAATTTGAGGGTGGGGAAACATGGCCAACCCAAGATGATTTCTCTAGATCTCAATGACCATCTAGGACACAAAATAGGGGGCACAAAAAATGAGGTGGAGACAAAAGCGACCCAGCGAGGCAAAAAAGAAAGAGGGTCCCCATTCCTAATAGGGTGTGTTGAGGGCACAACACTAATTTTCATGCATTTTTTATGCCACAAACTAGTCCTATACTTAGGCATGCACAATTGAGGTGTGAGTTACATGAGCATTGATAACTCAAACAAAGTTAACTAGGCCTATGATATGTTCTTGGATTGTGACCTAGCTACTTCATACATGTATACGTTTGATAAATTTTCATTTACATCTATGGAACCTTCTTCATGTGCTTCTTTAGATTTATCCATACATAGTGATTAATCTATCTTTAATTACACCTACATAGCACACACATGACAAAAATTCTTGATTAATAAACCTTTAATTGATTATTTGGTAAATTGACCTATGATGGTCCTATTTCCTTCATTTTTCTACAATTTTGTGCCCTAATGACACCACCTCTCTATGTTTTCTATTGGAATACCCTAGGAAACTAAATATATTCAATTTAATAATTGGCTACTATGACTGTCCCATGGTTGTTATAAAACTTTTAGCATGTGAGAATTTGTGTATAATTGACTTCAATTATTTTCAAAAGGTGTCAAAAGTAGTTTTGAACTTGGTAATAACTGTGGTTTTAAGGGATTAGTTTGATATTTATGTATGAGATTACTTTTTTCTTGTGACCAATGACTTAGTATAGGTTGACTACACTTGATCCATGAGGATTTGAAGTGTAATTAAGCCACTAAACATCGGTCCCAATATAATCATTCAATGCAAACTAAGCTAAGAAGCCATTAAAACTAACATATTAAAATATGAAAGCTTCAAAAATACCTATTCTAATACATTGAAACTTATCCTATTTGGGGAGTGGTGTCACATTGATGTGGAATGGAAACCCTTTCCCAATCCCTTGGATAATGAGCTTGTTTCGATCGATTCTATTGAAGAGAATCAACGAAACTGGTTGTAAGATGTGTGATAAAACGTGATGAAAATTATTTTAACATGATAAATGCTATGATGATGAATGCTAGTGTATACTAAGCTATTCTAAATGTATGCAAGATGTAAAATATTAAAACCCTAGTTTCAAAATATGCTAAATTTATGCACCTAAGTAACCATGGAAGCCATTAATGGATGTTCTAAGCTAATATGCATGTAAAGTGACCTAAAATCCTTTTAAAAACATGAAATGTGAGTGCAAGTTGAGAGTGATTTTAACAACATAAGTTTACTATTAAAAAGTGGATCCATTTGTCTCCAAATAGTGACCTGTTTATAGGAGGACAAATGAGGAATCAAGGGCTAAGATTGAAAAAGTTAATCAATGGTCAATATTGGAGGAAAGATGAAACATGGATCAAGGATTCTCATAAATGGATGAGAATCAATAATCACATGGATCAAGAAAATAATAAAGGGTTCACAATCATCCAAATAAATAAACTTTCAAAACTTGCACAATAAGTTAGTTGAAATTTTGTTACAAGGAAGAATATTCCTTTTTTCAAATGAGTGAAGAGAGAGAATATTCTTAAAGAATATTCTCTTGGGTGAGGAAAATTAGCATTTAGTTAATTAAAACCAAATTTCAATGTGCAAAAGGGGAAGGAATATTCCATGAGAATATTCCCTTTTGGAGGAATGTGCAAAGGAGGAATATTCTCAAGGACTATTCCCTTGCAAGTGGGAGTCCGATTAAATTAGTAATTTGATAATTAAATCAATGTTTTAATTATACAAATTAGGGGAATTAGGATATTCATTAAATAATTTATTTATTTAATAAAAAGGGGAAGTGATATAACATTTAATTAAATAAATTAGGGTTATTTAATTAAATAAGGGGACTTAGGGATTAAATTAGATAATGTGATTTATCCAATTTAACAGGACAAAATGTTAGCATGAAAGGGGGTGAATTAACCTAATTAGGTCAATTAGGTTAATATATGAAAATGATGCAATTAATTAAATAGCTAAGAAAATTTAATCAATTAAGTGAAAAGAGGATGGATTTTAGGATGAAATAGTGCTAATATATCAAATTCAAGTGTGTGATATCATTCAGGACATTTTTAGGTGTCTGCAGTTCTATTGTACCATGATAGAACTAATATCTATGTCTTATTCATGATACTTATAGAATTCATTTCCATGCTAAGGAAATGAAAAAATAATCTTTGGATGAGTGTGAGGAAAAAAATGTGAAGAAAAGAGAAAGAATGAGGCTATTTTGTGAAATTAGGAAATTGAACACCATAAAAGAATACATATCATCATTTCTAATTGAACAAAAAAGTAGAACATTCACTCAAGATAACAGAGAAAAAGAGTTGGGTACACAAAGGAAATGAGTACAAAACCTTCGTGCAATGAATAAATTAAATCCCAAAGATGGAGGCACTCTATCTTTTGCATCTCAAGTTGAAGGCACACCATTTTTCGAATTTCAAGTAGAAGGTACATCATCTTTCACATCTCAAGTTGGAGGCACACAATCTTTCACATCTCAAGTTAAAGGCACACCATATTTTCCTTCTCAACTTGAAGATACATCATATTTTCCATCTCAAGTTGAAGGTATGTGATCTATCCCATCTAAATTCAATAGTGAAGAAAATCCTAATGTTGACGAAACTTTACCATTAAGAATACCTCCTATAATTTTACATAGAAAACCTAAGTTTTTTATTGGTATTGATGATAATATTTTGAAACCAATGGTTGATAAGATTCTTAAGAATACTTATCAAAGATATTTCAATAAGATATGGAGATTATTATTTTAGAAGTTAAATGAAATAGGAAGATGTCAACTATTTGTTGAAATGATGAGAAATCTAAAATTTAGGCCCATTATAAAGATTCTTGTCCTAAGAACATTGGGTGCTTCAAGTGAAAAATATATTGTAAAGAATCTAAAGAATGCATATGAGCGTGTGGGTTTCACTTCATGAACCAAAGATAGTAATGTCACATGACATGCAATTACATCAACAATAGTAAGAAATCAAACAAATAAAGATTATTTCATTATAAAGACAAGTCAAGCATGTAAAATAAGTAGAAAAAATATAATGAGAGTCGTTAGAAGGTGTGAAAGAGTGGAGGAACCAAATGGAAATAATTTTGGGCATTCTCCAATAGAATCCCACATAAATATAAACCAATCGATGAAGCCTTGAGATCCCTAATTGAATAATTTTGGAAAAATAACATAAGGTTATCCCATAATCAAAGAGATATTGTAAAAAGGGGAATTGGTAGTCAAAACTATGAGCCACATCCAAAGATTTTTTTGGATGAATCAAACATAATTTTTCTCCAAATTCCTAGAGATGTATCCTCAAATTAAATTGATTCAAAGCTATTTTGAAATATAAAATCCTTTTATGTCAAAATAAATCACACACACACAACTTTTTGTTGTAGAGTACATATTGAGTTTTCTAATCATTATATGTTTATCAACATATATGTGTATATTTGCATACTAACAATATTTTTCAAGAGCATAAGATACAAGATCCACCTAGATCTTCAAGAAATTTCATATTGAGAATTTTATGTCATAGATTGGATGGTCAATTATTATACAATAAATTATGCTTGGTTGACACATGTGAACATTGTGGTGTCTTGCATCATTTTCCAATTTATCTACATATAGAGAACAAACATGCAATTGAAAATGAACTAGTAATATTTAGAAAATATAGTAACTTAAACACTTTTATAGCCACAATGGAGATATAAATTAGTTGATATATCAAAATCCTTGCATATATTAGTGCACATATAAAGATTTGCCACTATAAAAGTATTTTTGTATGCTCAACATGGAATTGAGTGACAATTGAAAATTTCTTATACTCTACAACCTCAAGGAGTGGCTAGGAAAAAGAACGCAAACCTCTAGTAGATGGTTTGTTCCATGTTGGATATCCTATCAAAATATTCCTAGTTCTATACAGTTAGGAAGTGATTGCTCTTAAAAATAAAAATATGTAGGGGTGTATACCACTAGACTCATTACCTCATATCAAGCTCTTTTGGGGAATTAAATTTCTATTAGAGTAGTAACTCCATATATGGTGTAAGATATGTGAGATTTGTGTTTTCCTAAACATAAAAATACCCAATGGATTCTCATAACACTAATAGATTTATTCCTCTTTGGCATTCCAAGTTGCATGGAGAATAGTTGCAATAGTTTAAAAAAATGCATAGATTCTTGAATGTACTTGCAAGATTGCCAATGCTAGATGTTGGGAGAATAACTAGAAGATATATTTTTTATTATAAAGTGATGCCCTACCAATTATTTATATAAGGTACCTATTAGCAAGAAAAATAGGGAACATAGACTAAATTTTTGAGCCCTAAGTACTTTCTAAGTGTTGTATTTTATACTTTGGTCTCAGTTATATAAAGGGAGAAAGCATTTGATTCAAACATAATACCAACTAGTTATCAAAATGTAAAATAATATTAAATAACACAATATATATAGAATTTTTGTATCAATATCAATTGAGGAAAGTTATATATCCTTATATCTCCTTTTTAGATTGTATACATTCACCATATATCTTCCTCGATACTCTTTATATATGTTCTTCTATATATATTATTTCTTACATTGTTATATATCTTTTCCTATATATATAAGGGATGGGGTGGGACTCCTCTATCTTATCCTACCCTAGATGGTGTCTCTCAAATATTATTCTCCACAAGCTCCTTGTGGTAAGATGCAACAGGATTTACGTGACTATATATGAACTTTATATTTTCCTACCAACATCATCTTGCCTTTCAAAACATTACCTTATCCTCAAGTCAACTCTAGTGGGAAAGGAGAAGATCCTTATATATCTCCTTCAAATTGGAAAAAGTGTTTTCCCATTGTATGTTGCCAATTGAAATTTTTGGGTCTACAATTAGATCTATAGTAGCAGTCACTTCTCCTCTAAAAGTGTTCTTGGGATTTGAATCTTTTATGCCAATTGGTGTGCTTCTTGGAGAAATTTGGTGATGCGTTCCAACCTTAAAATTACTACCTCTTTGATTTGATGAAATATATGTTGAACACCCGAAATACTAAGAGGGGGTTGAATCATTATTCCCTAAAACCAATTAAACATGTATTCAATAAATTTTATTCAACTTGAAGAAAAGGAAAGATACAATTAAAGCATGCATCACATCACATAACACATGAACACTAGATTTACGTGAAAACCCAAGAAGGGAAAAAACATGGTGAGGATTAGCTCACAATACATGATAACTGGTTACAAGATCTTACAGAAAGGCTCACTACTTGGTGGATTTACTATCCAAAGGACTCATTGTCCAGAGAATAAGAGAGAAAGAAGAAATGATGGCTCACTAACAAGATTTGAACTAATATAATGCATCTACAATATACTGGAGATAGTTCCATTGAAGCTCAATATACTGACTTAACATACTTTAGGCTTCTCAACACCTACACCCAGTTTTCTCTTCTTCGCATCACATTCACATACTCTACTTAGGAATTCACATCACACTTTCTAAAAATCACACACATCATCACTACAACACCAAAATTCACTTACATTTGTATGCATTACATCCACAAACACCTACAACATCAATTAGGTTGGCCTAATTAGATGAAACATGTACTACATCAACCTTTCAGCTCAAGATCCAACCATACACACCTCGTGGTATAAGCCAAAACTTGTAACACATTAAAATTGGTTGGAAATGACCTATAATAGATCCCATAAGTGCGATCAATTTATTTTTTAACTCTGCACGACCACAAACCCTTTTAGGTTGGCACCCTTAGTGAACCAAAAATAAGATAACCAACTATTCATGCATTACTTAACATGCAGACCTCAAAAAAACTTGTCACTTGGACCACTCATACTTTTAACACCTGTAAGCACTCCCACAAAACCACATAACCAAATATTCTTCCATGGTGGAATGAAAAGCATTCCAATCATGTACTCTACATCACTAACATTGTCACTATCAAGTCTGATACTCTATCATCATTATCTTCGACACTATAGGACATAAAGACATGAAATTTTTGATTTAGATTCCTCTGATATACTCCAAAATTACCTTAGAACCACATAACCTAATTTTACATGGGGGAGCAATGTGGACCTCAAAATTGGTTCATTGTATACTGAAAACTATACTTTTGGACCTAGACAAATATCTAACACATTTGTTCTACTTTGAATAAAAAATATTACACCTCTATAATAGATTTCCATCACCACAATCACTCACACTCATCAAAAAATAGTACATCAATGTTGACATCAATGAAAACACCATATATGCTCATGATCATGTTGCCAACAATCTCATCAATGACAAGAAAACTTACAATATTCTCCTCCTTTGTCATTGATGGCAACATGCCCAAAACTCTTCTCTAGATATTCTCCAACATACTCTCCAACCAACTATTTTCTCAACTACTCTCCCCCTTTGACATCAATGGCTAAGGGATCACTATTCAACCATGCATACTTAATCCCCCTAACTAATATGTGTGTGTGTGTGTATACACATAAGAGAAACTCCGACTAATAATATTATCCATCAAAAATGACCAAAACTTGCATTGCTATACTATCCACTATCTTTTGTATATATACAATGAAATTTGAAATTACATAAACATAATAGAAATGTACACAATCAAATAGAAGGAAAAATCATTTTGTATGACACCTTTAATTTTTCAAGATGTGCCTCCCAATCCTTTTTTTCATCTTCCTAATCCTTCTTGACAGAGCCAAGTATGCGACACTGAGTCTCAAACTGCATGAGTTATTCAGCTTCACCTGGAGTATTGGGTATGGGGTTAACCTTACTACCTTCTTTTCATTAGCTAGAGAACCAGTTAGGGATGTAAATCTAGCATTTACCAAGTCTCTGAGCTGACCGAACTACATTATAATCTTTTTCCTTTTTTTCCTGCAATGGAAAGAACTGTCCATGCAGATTCTCTATTTCCAACCTTGTAGTTCCATCTACATCATCTACTGGATCATATGTTCCAACAACCTTCTCAATCTAAAACTCAATGGAGTCCATCTCATCCTTTATGTTCTTTATGGTGTTGGGCCATTTCAAACAAAATAGAAACAAAATATTTGCTTCCTTAACATAATTTTGAATATCCATAAGGTTGTTTTGTAGCTTACCATATGAAGTAGCACACTTGTCTTAAAAATCTATCAACCTTCTCTCATTTACCTTCTTATTTACCTCCTTTTCCAATTTCTCCTATAAACTAACAAAATATTCTTTGAATGAGTCAAGGAGTAACCTCAGTTGTTGCACACTAGATAAAGAATTGTCAACATTTGCACTGAGGAAGCTTTCTTGTAGCACTTTCACCACCTCATCAATCATCTCATCACTCTTTTGGTGAGTTTTCATAATCTCCTTTCTTATGGAGGCATGAAATGCATCACCAAGTTGTAGTTTGTGCAAGGGGGTATCTTATTCATGTCAACTTTTCCTTGATACATTGGGATTTGTAGCAACTGTGTTGATACTACTAGTTGGAATTGGAGTTGCATATCTAATAAGCTTTTCAAAAAATCTCTAGATGCTCTGGAGGACTCACCAAATTTCTTCATATTTTCTTCATCAGCCTTTTCCTTGTCACCAATGCATTCTTCAACTTTACCATCATCCTTCTCCCTGTTTTCACTTTTAGACTCATTATTAGTCTTCTTCTCTTCTTCAATTGATTTCACATATCTTTTTCCTTCTCACCAATGTTGGAGTCTTCCTTAGAATTCTTCTCTTGTTTATCAAACTCTTTATCTTTCAGGAGAGGCAAGTCATCAATATTTTGTGCCTTTGTATTCTCCTAGTTGTATTGTATGACTTCTTCTTGATTTTTCAGTTTTCTTTGTGTCCAGAGGAGGTGTGTTATGCTCTATTTGTGCTTCCTCCTACATTTCACCAACCTTTTCTTCTCTAATAGTATTTTATTTGAAGGTGTATCATTAGTAACATCTTCTTACATATTTTCTCCTTTAGCTACATGCTCATGTTGTGCATCTTCTGTTTCATTCACTTCAGTCACAAACACACCATCATGCACTTGTTCTTCGTTGTCTAGAGACATTCCTAATTTGTTTTCCAGATTGGAAATCTTTTCCACTATCTTGTTTCTTAATATTTCTATATTTTCTTTGTGCCTACTCATTAGGGTATTGACCCTCTACTTAGTCTTGAATTCTTCTTTATACAATTGAGCTAATTTAGCTTTTTCCTCAATTGAAACAGAAGAACTAATATTCTCCAAATCAAATGCCTTTAACTTGGCATCTTCATTTATGGTCTCTTTCCTTCTTGCATATAATACACTTTTTAAATCCTCAAGTAATTAACTCTCTATATCCTTCATGCTCACATCAAAAGCAACAATGTAACTAAAAATAGATTCTTCAATGGTTGATTGTCTATGTCATATGTGGTGGGGTATATTGAAATAGTCTCCTCTAGGTTCCCATATTCTAAAATACAACTCACCAATGCTTCAAGTTTCATAGGGCTCTATTTCCAAACTAGAGGATTCTTCTTCTTTAATTTCCCTTTGGGTGATTTTCCTTCTTTTTTGGACTTCTTCTCCCTCATATGAATCATTACATATTTCTTCTCCTTCTCACTATCAGTATCCACAATCTCAATTTTTGCTTTCTTTACACTTGTCTCTACTTGAGAGACACTAGTTTTTCTCTTTTAGACCAACTGTGATCCTTCTTCTTGGTCTTCTTCTTCCTTATCAACATTTATTCTCACATATTATTCTATTCTTTCCTTATATTTTATTCTCTTTTGTGGAAAACTTTGTTGTTTTTTAGGGCACTAGAAGATTCTTTCTTTTCAAGCCAACTATAGGTTTAGTCCTAGAGGACTTAGAAACAACCAAAGAGGGGGTAGAAGTCCTACCTAACCTTCTAGTACTAGGGGAACCTTTCAGAGGATTGGGTATGCCTTTTATTTCTCCATACGGCCCTTTGGTAGTCCCATCATCTCCACTACTTGTTCCTTCATCTTCTCCACATTCTTCTTGATTTCCTTTAATTTGTGCTCCATGTATACTTCATTGTATTTTTCCTCATAAGTTCTATATATTTCTTGTGTAGTGTCTCTACACATACTCAACTTGTGATCAACAAGACTGGTAATCACACTTCTACCTCATATCCCACTTTAGGAATCCATATTGTCCTTGGTTCAATAGCTTCCATTATACAACAGTCTTTGCTTACCATGAAGATAATATTGTAACATCATGAAAATAGGAAAGATTAAAGCAAATCAAAGGCAATAAAATCTAATGTAAACTAAAGCTAAACAACAAAGCACAAAGGAAATCATAAATAAAAAGATCTCACCAAGCATCAATATAGTTCCATGAATAACCTCTATTGTCCTCCATTTCATTGTGATAGTATTCTTGCGCTCAGATTTTTAGTATGTGTGCAGGTATAGCCTCAGTAGATGCGATAATAGTGAAATATCGAAGATTATAAAACAAGTGCTCCAAAATTCATTAGATTTTGGGAGTAACAATGATGAAGGCCAGGTCAATTTATAGAAAATTGATTGTTTGAATGGGAGGCTCAGATTAAAAGATTTGACATGCATTGAGATTAGTGTCAGTAGTGACGTGAATGATTACAAGTTGAAAGGTGGAGATCAAGATTAAATAATGATTTAATCTTTAGTTGAGAGTATTCAAAAATTAGAAGAATAAAGATTGCATGAAAAGGATAAAGATAGAATAAAGGAAATGATCTATTCGAATGCACACATGAATTAATTAATTAAATACAGTTATTTAATTAATAAATGTCTACATGCATAAGAATTAAAACTAGATAACTGACTGGTTAAGACCGACAGTCCATTTGTTAGAGACAATCAGACATTAAATCAGGAGATGACTGACTAATTTAAATAGATCTCAAGTTAAGTGATGAATAAATAATTAGATAACTTAAACAATTATCTAAATATAGAAGAATATGTCCAAAATAAGCTTTTATGAATTAAATGATTATTTAATTCAACATTCGGCATTTAAGGATTAAATTAAATAAATTAAGATTTATTTAATTAACTAAAGAAAAGATTAATGAATAATTAAAGTATTTATTTAATTATAGTTGAAAGTGTGATAAGGATAAATTAAATAATAATTTATTTAATTTCAGAAAGAGGATAAAGTTAATTAGTGGCGTAATTAAATAAAGAACATTTATTTAATTAATCAGGATTGAATAAGTATAATATGAATTAATTAAATAATTAAGTTTATTTAATTAATAGAGGAATAAATATTAAAATGAATTAATCAAATAATTAAAATTTATTTAATTAATAGATGAGAAAGGACTTTAGAAAGTAATTAAATAATTAACATTATTTAATCATGACCATGAAAATACGAATTATGAAGAAATTGAAGTCGCAGGCTTAGATCAAATTTTAGTATCTACATTTTTCCCCTCTTTGATACAGTATCATTTCGGCATTGTGTCAAAGAAAATTGATCAAAAACATGCCCTAGTCATGCCCCAATGTGGAATAGGTGAAGGTATGCCCCCTCGAGAAAATTGAAAAATTTTCAAAAATTTCTAAAAAAATTGGAAATAGTCTGGATTAGTTAATTTAATGGCCATAAGTTTGATGGTGTTGACAGAAATCAGTTTGGAGGAAGTTTAATAGGTCAAATGAGCATCAAAATGTGGAAAATAGTGCATCCAGTATAGAAGGTTTCAAAAATGCCACCAAAAACCCTAGGTATAAATACAAATTGGGTGGAAAACCCATTCATTTTCACCTCTCAAGTTTAGAAATTGTGCTTTTGTGCTTTGGAGTTCTAGCAAAAATGTCACCCGTTCCTCACACTTCTGACTGTGGATATCACATTCAAACGTTTAGATGCCCTATAGACATAGGACCCCCGGTAAGTACTCGAACACTATCTTTTGAAAATTTTCATCTTGCGCATTTTTAGGCATTTATTTCATTTTCTTGTCATGTGTCACTTTTTATATCACCGCATATGCATGCGTAATCGACGCATGTGTCATCGAAATGTCCCATGTGTAAAATCATGTCTAGGTTAGCGTAGGGATATAATTCAATGAATGCATTTGTAGTTTAGTTCAACACATATGTATATATGCAACACATATGTCATAGATAGTAGCACATATTGATTTTTGAAATGCATTTGTGATTTTAGTACGCATTTGCATATTTGAATGGTCATTTGATTGGGCATGGTGATTGTTTGCACACATTTGCATTATATGATGACGCATGTGAAATGTTTCAACGCATTTACAAATTGAAATGACACAATTGAGTTTTTGTAATGCATTTGATAGAAAATGATGCATTTGGCTGGAATTTTTTTTTTGAAATTTTGGACTGTAACAAGTTATTTGTTTTCTGACATCAGATATGCATTATTCCCTTGCAAGTTCTATTGGATCTGATTTATACGAGGGAGTCTAGACCATTGAATTTTGACTTTCAAGATCAGCTGCAGAGTGGGGAGAGACGGTTCCTCTAGCACCTAGGTTTACATCATGTTACCTACATGACCACTATTCGAGCAAACTGAGGTTTGTTGATAGCTCTCTGCAAGCGGTGGAACTTTGAGACATCTTCATTTCATCTACCTACAGGTGAGGCCATTGTCACATTAGAGGATGTATATAGGATTTTGAGGTGTTGATTAGGGGTGACAGGGTTATGTATGATACACAGAGGGGTTTTAGTGAGATGTGTAGATATTATCCTCATGATGACATTAGACAGTTAGGGATAGACCATTATGAGATTAGATGGCATGTCCTAGCTAATAGATATGATAGGATAGATTATATGTTATGTACATTGACTAGGGGGTAGTTCTGCCTAACCGTCAAGGTCATGGATTTTCGGTGGGATGGGTATGTTAGAGAGACGGGTAGTATATGCATGGGGTCCGTGTTTGCTCGCCATGCTATATTTTCATTTGCATGATATAGCATATAGAGAGGCACAGTCAATAAGCTATAGTACCACACTGTTGATGATATAGGTGTGGGAACACATTGCAATATTTCATCCGCCTGTTACAACCAAGCTACAGTAGGGAGCTCCTTATGCCTTCCGTTATGCAGGGGCAAACAACCAGACACATGTTGGAGATACAGGGTACTACATGTTAGTGTAATTAATATTTAATTACACTTGCATAACTTAGGTAATTATTTAATTCCTAGGTTAATTAATTCTCATCTTTATCTTATTGAGCTATCTTGTTGCTCAAGATAAGATTAGGGTTATGCATCTTTGCTTTTATAAAGAAAATCATATCTTGTAATTATTGAATTCCTAAATAATATTATGTTTCACATCTTTTTGCAATATCTCTGCTTTTTTGTTTTTCTCTTTTGTGGAAGGTGATTTTCTAGTTTGCATTTCAGATCTTGGTTTCTAACATGGTATCAGAGCCTTGATTTGCAACCCCTTCTCATATTTTTTGAGAAAATCATTGCAAAGTTCATTCAGGATTCCTCGAGGGTATCATGCCTTAAGTTCATCTATGAGGCATTTTGGATCAGATCAACATTCACCATTGGATTTAGAGAACTGGAAAAAGTCAGGATTGGCTTTTATTTTGTAGATTTTGGTCACCGTTTGCCAGATCTATGAGGGTTTCAAGTTAGGAGATTTTTTGCAAGCTCTGGAGGTAGCCAATTTTTTGGAGCAGTTTGGGCACAAACGAAGGTCACCATCATGTTTGCAATGGCCAAAAAACTCTAAAAATTCCTTTTGTTTCATTGATTTTGGTGAAGTTGGTCTGTAAGGCAAATTTTTTTTGTCTAGGGGGCTATACGGCCTCCCCAGCATGCAGACTAAGGCACATTTTTCAAAAAAAATTAAAAATAAACATGTTTTTTTTTTAAACAATGCCATTGCTTCCCATGTAAATCAGCCCCACCACCAGGCGGCCACCGGTCCACCACCGCCATCGATGTTCACCGCCTAAGCACAGCCGGGTCGAGCCAACCCCCACAGGCTCCCTACAGCACAAATCCGATCGCATGGGGGACTGGACGCTATGCGCCTAGCCCCCGACCGACCTCCTAGCTCCCTGGGTGGTCCCATGGAGGACCAAGGGCTCCGCCCCAGCCCCAGTCCGCTAGCCCTTGGTCGCACACAGGACCAGGGGCTTTTTTTTTAGCCCCCTGGGGGCCCTGCAGGCCTTATTGGGCCTTCTAGAGCAACTTTCACTAAATCGGGTGTATTTTTGCGTATGATGTTTATTTTTCACAAACGAGATACCATTGGAAAGCTGATTCCGATGTCGATCTAGTGGTGTAGGATTTTTTACTAGATTTTTCTCCATATTTATTTTACAGGTCTTTTAACTAAGATGTTTTTTTTTACTTCGGAGGGCATATCTTTTGACTCGGTGATCCTTTTTTCGTCATTCTTGTGGCATTGGAAAGCTGGTTCAGTCCTCTACACAGATTTGAGGTCTATTTTTATTTTATTTTTATGCATGTTTTCATGCTCTCCTTTTACAATTGTTGGGTTATTGTAATAAATGAATTGAGATAAATTTCCATCAAGGGGGTTTCTTGCATAATAATCTGATTAGAGTGTGCATGCACTTTGATCTCCATCTTCATCTTGATTTGTTGGCAACTCACATGGCTTATCTGGTTTCGTAGTTTCTTTCAGCCACATTTTTGCTCTAGCTTGACACATATCAAATTCACATCGGTTCACACTTCAGTTGAGAGATTATGTTTCTTGATCCGCATTGGTTCAGATCCTTCTCAGTTTGAGGGCCATGCTTTTATGGTTAATGTTCCAGATTCTTTATGGTAATCCTTCACGTGGAAGAGTTTTAGTATTAGTTTGGCATCGACATTAAGATACATGGTTTCTAGATTCTATCATCATCTCATCTACTATTGCTTCACAGATTCCAGGGTTGTTCCAGTTTGTGAGTTTTCCAATGTTTCATGGCATCGGGTCTGCTATCACATTATTATGATTCCATTTTTGGTTTCTTGTAGATAGAAGTATCTTTCCTTGCTTGTCATATTGTGGTTCCAGTGTTACTCCACAGTGTTCTTCCAATGCTTCTTTGCAGCAATCATCTCATTGTAGGGGGTTTTGTCCCACTGGGTTTTCCTTCTCTACCTCATTATTGCATTTGTACATGGGTACCTGATCAGGCCTTGTTGCCAGGACCCATTCATTATTTCTTGCATTCATCTTAGTTTTAGGTGCATCTTTTTTAGTCTCCCTAAGTTGTACTTATGGGGGGGTGTTAGTGTAATTAATATTTAATTACACTTGCATAACTTTACTTAGGTAATTATTTAATTCCTAGGTTAATTAATTCTCATCTTTATCTTATTGAGCTATCTTGTTGGTCAAGATAAGATTAGGGTTATGCATCTTTTCTTTTATAAAGTAAATCATATCTTGTAATTATTGAATTCCTGAATAATATTATGTTGCACATCTTTTTGCAATATCTCTGCTTTTTTGTTTTTCTCTTCTGTGGAAGGTGATTTTTTGGTTTGCATTTCAGATCTTGGTTTCTAACACTACAGACATGCCATTGACATGATGGTACAGTTTATTTGGAGACCTTACATGGATTGTGCATGATGGCCAGATGAAGATGGACACCTTCCCTTCTACAAATAGACACAATACTTGATTGGTAGGACATTTTCCCATGTTCATATCATTGAGAGGCATCTGTCGGATTAGGTCCTGAGATAGTTTGGAAAGGTTCAGGATGAGCCTTGAGGATGAGTGAAGTATGCGCAATTGTCCAGGGAGATTACGCTACGGGGACTAGAGATTCCCATTAAGAAAACTGAGGTGTATATTGATGCGCTATAGCTGGTTCAGTGGGGATGGAGAGGCGAAGTGGCTGATCCAGGTATGACAGATGCATTTTTATGCATGGTGGTCTAGTCACATGTTGGTTATGTTTACTGATCCAGAGTAGGATGCACCTATAGAGAGGCTTGGGATAGGACCTCAGGGTAGGCATAGTAGAGGTGGCAGAGATGGGAGAGGTGATGGCAGAGATGGGGGAGGAGGAGTTCAGAGGGTTGGTGGTAGGGGTCGATGTGGTCATAGAGGACAAGGCCCACATTTGTCACCCATCCAGGAGGAGGAGGGAAAGGGTGATGATGTTCCCATGCTTGAGATTGGAGGAGGAGAGGAGGATATTGATGTTGGGGTTGGTGGAGAGGAGCATGCAACAGAGGAGGATGTTGATGTTGGGGTTGGTGGAGAGGAGCATGCAACAGAGGAGGACATTGGTGAGGAGCATGCAGAGGAGGAAAAGATAGATGCTCTTGGTATGCTCGTTGGATACCAAAATGACAATGAGGATAAGGAGGATATGGATGACCAAGAGCGAGAGCTCTGAGACATGATTCTAGAGGATTGGGATGATGATGGGAGAGAGTGGTCTTGATAGGAGGATACAGGTCATGTTGATCAAGAGGTAGCAAATCTATGGTCCAAAGTATAGTCTTTGGAGGAGAGGATGAGGGCTTTGATGGCAGAGTGGGACTCGTTGTGGATGGAGAGAGACAGGGCATATATGGATAGGGATTAGGCCATAGCTTGGAGATAGGAGACTGAGCAGATATTTATAGAGATTACATCTCTTTGCAGTGGGCTAGCTACAACTTTCACTTGGGAGTTAGTCAGAGCAGGTGAGAGAGCTACCTATTACATGGATCTATATGAGGGAGAGGTTCCTCCTAAGAGATGGGCTCCTAGTTACTCTCAGGCACACAATAGTAGGTCACGAAGCAGGACTCAGAGTACAGAGGGGGTTGAGGGACCTCACAGGACTGGGCCATATGATAGGCCTCCTTCTGCACACCGGTCATTAGGATCTCATCGTCAGTCACCTCCACATTCTCCACACGGGAGTAGTGGGAGTTCTAGATAGAGACATGTTATGATATTTATTGGACATTGTATTTTGATCATAGATCCTACAAGCTTCATTTTTATTGATACATTATGACCTTGTGACGTGACACTTTTTGAGCAATATATATATATATATATATATGATTTTGGCGGCAATTCCTATGATATGTAGTTCTATTATGATTATGCAGTCTTTATTTATGGTTGTGTTCTTTATGATATTTTATTGTCTATTTAATATGAATATGTTACTAATGATCATATCTACATTATGATATTTTTATGCAACTTATGATATGATGTTGATTCTATATGATAATGTATGTATTTATTTCTATGATATCGATGAATGTTATGTATGGATTTGATGTTCATGATTATGAGATGCAACTTGATATATCTATTTACAATGCTATCTTCATGTGATGCTATACATTTAATGATGATAGATGTAATGTGATGCATATATTTAAATTGTTATGTACATGCAATTCTTTTTTTATATAATCCATGATGATGAATGCCTATTATTCATGTTATCTCTCAAAAACACACCCTCGCTAAGTTGCAAAACTTAGCTTTTTGGAGGAACATGGAAACACTCCTAGGTTGTGGGGAACCTAAGGATTGGAGTGAATCTCCAAATTAAGGTCAGATCCTAGTTTGTATATCACCTAAACTACTGAATTTTTAAGGAAAAGGGAGAAGGATAAATTCAAAATGACTAAAACTAAAAAAACATAAAAATGAAGTGATACACTAACTAAAATGGAGATAGTGAAATTCAGAACTCTACGCTTGGTTCTAATTTGGAAGAAATTGAGTTTACACAACCTATTATAGCATGTTTATGCATAAATATTTCACTAAAAGGTCAAATATCATGACTCAAGAAGGAAGAAAATTTCACAATAATTGAGTGGTTTGTATTTAACTGACACAATCAGTAACCTGAATGAACATGCTAATTGCAGAATAGGTATAAAGGCATAAGACAAAACTGTAAGGAAACTAAAACAAGTTTACAAGATAGTTTGATCAATCATAAGACATACACTAAACTGATAGAACAAGATGGTGATAAATTCATTGCCAGAAATGAATAAGGTAATTCACTGTATTCCATACCTCATGAGTTACAAAATATGACAAAACTGTAGCAAAAGACTATAGAAGTCACAATGTCTCCAATCTGCATAATCAGAACTAACTGTAAAAAATGAGTTAAAAAATGAATAAGTAACCAACACCAAGTGGTTCCACCAAAAAAGGTTTTAGAAACCACCTTGGGTCGGATGCGACCGTAAGCCCCAAATTTAGCATGTAAATCTATCTCAAAAAGTGATCAATAAGGTTGAAATGGTCAATCTTGACCAAGTCCTCCATAAAGGCAAGCTAAAATCACTCCAAGATGCTCTCCCAAGTCATTAAAAAGGAGAAAAAGTCTCCTATATCCTTTCCTCATGTTTGTAAACTGATTCTTAACTCCCCTATATGCTTTCAACTCATAACCTCAAACATATCCATATCAATGAACTTGCAAGAGTGGCTCCTTTTGTCATATGTTGAAAGTTTTCGACCTTATTTGCATTTAAAACCACTTAAATTAAGTGGTTCATAATGTCACCACTCAAGTAAATTCTTTACAATTTCAAAAAAAATGCAAAAATAAAGGGCCAAAGCTCGGCCACATGGGAAGCAATACAAGGCATAAGTCAAAAAGACTTAGCATATGCAAATTAAAGGGAATAATGAGTTTTTAAGAACTCCTAAGGCACAAAAGCCATGGCATACATTAATTTGCAATTTTTTTTTTTAAAACAAAGGTTAAAAAAACCACATTATACTCAATCAGCATCAAGGCTAGAGTAAAACCCTAAAATTGAAACACATGCCAAAAATGCAAAGGCATTTCATTTTCCTGTTGAGAGGAGCTCCCAACACCACCAAGGGTTTCAATTTGCAAGTCTCATGCAATTATGGAGCCTTCTATGGTGGAAACTATGCATGGTATAGCTTTATTTGCAAAAGAAATGTGTTTTCTATTCTTTATCCGTGTTTTATATGCTGATTTGGGCTCCATCATACAAAAAATATTGAAAACATTTTTATTTTTAGTACTTTCTCTATAAACTCCATGCATTTCTACTTCATTCTATATAGAAAATGCAAGCTCCTTTGTGTATTTCCTTGCTCCTTGTGAGTAAGATTGAAAAATTTTGTGGCGCAAGTATTCAAGGGCTTTGTTCTTCTCTGTGTACTCACTATATTTATGAATGCATTCTATAGGAGTTTTTTGGGTTTGTTTCCTCCTTTCTTCCCAAGGGTTTTGTTGAAAAATGAGGGCTTCTCATTTTGAGGCATTTATCTCGATAAACTGTCTTTCCATTGGCTTTGTGATATGCCATCTACTTGCAACCAAGAATATGTCTAACTTTTCCTTCTCAAAGTTATACCTTCAGTTTGTGCAAAAACAAAAACATACTGGGAATAAAATACTATGATTTTTGAATTTAATGTAGGCATTGCTTCACTTCGATCAATGGTATTGCATAAAAATACAATAGGATAGTCATTATCAAAGAAGCTACTATACCAGTGTGTGGTTCCATGTCTTTCCTCGAGCACATTGACATTACTTACTGATAATAATGCATTTGTTGCAAGAATCTTCTGCTTTCTGAGTTATATTCACAAGACTCGTGCCTTTATATATTTCCATCAAAGATGGCCATAGCTCAGCCTGCACTTCTCCTTCATGGCTGACCTGGGTTTCTCTAGAACATAAAGCTTCTTGAGCTTCAATGCATATTATCTTTCATGAAAGCACCATAGACATGCACCAAACTCTGCATTCTCATGAAACACAATTATCACACTTCTCAATATGTGAAATTTATGCTGCCAATTTACATCTAGCTCTTGTACAATTCTCCACAAGTTATCTCTTCAAACTGTCTCTAAAAAATATCTCTTTGCATGCCTTGATTTCTCATTTTAAGGGAAGTGTTTGATCTTCATAAAATGATATCACTTCTCTGTTTATTTCTCATTTAGCAATGAACTCACTTATATTCATGACTTGACTATGTCTTTGAACTATTCTTCTCAAGGGTGTTAAGCTTATTTGTTTGTCTTTGTTTTTTGATTGCAACTACCAAATATTTGATCTTTACTCAATTATAAAGCACTTTTCAAGCCCTTAGAAGCTTGAAATATAGTTTCCATACTTTTATTAACTATGTAGAAAGTCATTCATCTTGAATAAATGAAGCTTTTCCATTAAATCTGCAGTAGAAATTTGTTCTTTGTATAAAATCTTGCATTGAATACATGTAAACCTGAGGTGACACAACCTCATAGCAATTTTCCTTTGCATTATTGTAGCCCTTTGTCTGAAGAGTGATACCATTCCATGAATGGTAAATGAATAAAATAGAACCACTAAACACTTGATCATTGATCATTTGTCTAAAAGGTTGTCCACCTATCTTCTGATATTCTTAATACTTTCTACATTTGATAATAATGACTATTGACATTTATTTCATGCTTTATGATTTCTCTGAATGATTATATGTCACTTATGACAGTGACTGATAACTTATTTCCATAATGATGTAGGTGTGTTCATGGAAGTCATAAAGAGATAAACCCTTTCAATGTCTCTTAAAAAATATAACAGAGCACGTTTGGCTCAACCCTTATGGGAGCCACATTTATCCTACATGTTATAATCAAATGAATTTAAAATAGAAACATTATTTTTCCTATTTCTGTACATGAAGCAAACAAGTTAGAAAAATAAATGCATATGGAAGATATGTTTGATTCTCTTGTGTTTCTTGATCATCTTGATGATGCTAATTGTTTTAATGCACTTGAAGATCACATTGTATGTTTATAGAGGTATGTGGATATCAGGATTAAATACCTTTCATTGCTCTAACAACATTTCTCTTCTAGATGCAAGAAACTAGGAGCAACAAGAACAAGGAAATTGGATGCAAGACAAGCATATGACTGAAAATGCAGAACAACTCCATTGAGACCAGTCATTCGGGCAATGGTTGGTCCTTCTTCCTTTTATGTGCATTCCTTTTCATTAATATCTACAAATTTATAATGCTTTCTTTCTTGTATTTTAAAACAATTAGTCTCACAGCTTTTTTGAGTCCTTTATAAATTTATATTGTTAATAAAGATTACTTTGAAAATATTTGTACAATCTTTCCTTGTATTAAACATGCATCTGCATGAATGCAAACTACAATTTGATAATGTAATATTTTTTATTTTGTTTTGTGCACTTGGAATGCAATATAGCAGAAGTAATATGTATCTTTGTTTCATCTTGTAAAACAAACATAAGTTAACCTATTTTTGAGTAGAAGCAAAAAATAGGTAACAATGCCATGATTTCCTAAATATGATAGATGCCTATATTTTTGTGTTTTTGAAATGCAAGATATATGTATGATTTACAATGTATGATATTGACATGATGTTTCTAACATGAATGCATATGTAGGATGGTTTATATTTTTGTGTGTCACAAGACTCCATCATAATGCATGAAAGAAGAAATGTTAGTGCAGAAAGAAGATGAATAATAAAAGACATGGGTGTTAGTATTAGCAATCTTTGATGTTTCGCCGAACCACAAAAGGCTTTCCACTTAATCATCATTGGGTGGTAACTAATAAAAATGGAGACAAACACCATGATATGAGATAGACCAAGGTGTGATGGAACCTTAATTCTCATGTCCCATCTTAAACCCTTGTTGCATTTAGGAAGGTTTTAGGATTTGTTTCCTTGAAATAACTTGAGCATTCTATTTTGTTGTTGACTCCCTATTGCCCATTGCCAGTCACTATTTTAAAAATTTTATTAGGCAACTGGTTCCCTCATCATGGGTCTAGAAAACTTTGTTATAATGATTTTTGGGTTCTTAAGGCTTTTTCTATCTATTGTATCATCCTAGGAAGTCCCTTCCATTAAAACAAATTATGAGCACGTGCCTAAAAGTTTTCAATTAAGTTCAATCTGTCTTAGGTCCTTATCGCTCATCGCTGATCACTTTTGAAATATATATTTTAAATTAGCGAAAAGCGATGAGGTGATATCTCTTTGATATCGCTCATCGTGAATTGGTCCTTGAACTTCTAATTTCAAATAGTGATGAGCGAGGTTCTTAAGGGATCGCTTATCGCTAATGATTTTTGAATCCTTAAAGTTTTAATAGTGATAAGCAATGAACTCTGAATTTATGATCATAGTTTTATCGTTCATCACCAATATGTTACAAAGAGATTGTTTTAAATTAGCGATGAGCGAGAAGATGAGTTTCCAATTGCATCGTATCTCGTAGATTTTTTTTTAGCGCTAAGAGGAGGATTAACGATGAGTGATATGGTCCCTTTTAAGGAGTTTTCTCTCACTAACTTGATTACATCCTATTTGCGATGTCTTTTGTGCCATTGATTGTTATGCAGGTGTACGTGTCAAACTATTGTGCTTACATCTCTTGTCATTGATGGAAGTCAAGGTGCAAAGTTGATTTAGCGAGGAGTGATGGAGATGGATGAGATCCGGAAAACAAACCGTAGATCTAAGGGTTGAGATTTTATTGCATGAGGCACTTGCACCACTAATAAAGATGGACGAGAATGAAGTAAATCAATGATTGGTGACAACCATTACATGAAGAGGCAACGTGTTGAAATCCTAAGGATTTCGTATAAAGCAAAAAGGAAGGTGGCGAGGTGGATCGATAACCATTGATATGGTTTTAAAGATGAAGGATCAACGATCAAGGTTTAAAACTAAACGACTAATTTTCAGTTTGCTCACGCGAGCTTACTACTAAATATTAATGGTGACATGCTCCCTTCTCAGCTATAACAAAAGGTAGATATCTAGTTTATCGTGCATCCTAATTCACTGGCTAGTAGAAAGAATACCAGAGGCCAAAGAATTTGCAAGGAAAGCTCCAGAAATTATCAGCAACTAGAGTGACACTGCTTTCATCCAAGTAAGCAAAACTGATACTTCCTTTTAATTGAGATAGTAAGGTGCATGCCCTGGAAAGCTGATAGGAAAATTGGTGGAATATGCAATTTAGTCCTTTCTAGTGATTTCAATTTGATAATTGAGCATTGTCTAAATTGTAAAGAAAGGTGTCTTGGTCAATAGTAGTGTTTTATCCTGTCATAATTGTGAAGGGTTTTATTTGGCCGTAAGAAATTGTAAACCCTAGTTTCCATTTGCATAACAAGAATGAGTGACCCAGAGCCTAGTGAATCTAGTGTTAGACTGGAAAGGAAACCAAAGCAAAAGAGGGTTAAAAGACTTAAAACTCAGTATGCTTTAGCTGAAATTAAGCCTAATCCAGTGACTGTGTCTAACCCTTTGCCTGGTACCCCTACAGCTTCCATGAGATCCAGAAGTGCAAAGAAGGAAACATAAAATTTTATGAAAGAAATTTTTGGAGGTATCAAAGAGGAAGGGTCATGAATTGGTAAAAGGCCCACAAGACAAGTTGTTGATACCACTAGGTTGATTGATAATGTTGGTGAAATTGGTGAGAAACCCCATCCCTAGAGTGGATGGAAATTGTTTCGATATGCTTTCAATAGGAAAAATTCCAGTAAGCCTGCATGCTATTTGTGGGGGTTAGAAATTTTTTGAGTTGATACTGTTAGTTTTGTCAAGACAATACAAAGCAAGTTTTAGAGTCTTTTTTTTAAGTTTATTTTGGAGTACATACTTATGCATGTAAGACTGATAATGATATAGCATTTTATAATACAGAATAATATCAGTTTTGTGGTTTTTCTCTCTCCTTGTATGTGTGTTATGAGTTATAATTGAAAGTAATCAAGGATTTCTTTCATTTGTCTCTGTCATTATCTGATGGATGTTCAGTTTCATGTTTGCTTATTGATTCAATGAATTGATGTAAATGCTTATATGAGATTGATAACTTATAAGTACTATGTGCTAAGATATTTGTAAGAAGTGATAATCCTAAACGTCACAAAGGAATGTTGTAATGAAAGATTTCTTGGGGTTATATGTGTTATTATCTTAATTATTATCAGGTTATGTCAAAAGATATTGACTCTGTGCTTGGGATAAAGACATTGGTTCATGCAGTTTATTAGTGTTACACTTACAGTGTTGATTCATTAACTACTCAATCTTTTAACCATAAAATCTCAGAGGAATATTGTTGTTTTTTTTTTTTTTGTGTGTCTACTCTCTCATATCTGATATATATATAACATTGGCATAATAAGCTGCCAACTTATTTAATGTTACTATTAAGTGGTATCATAAGAGATATCTGTTATTGACAATGTATTTGATTATAATTGTGAAAAGTCTTTAGGTATACATTGTGGGATCACCCTCTCGGGTTTCACAGAGCCCAAAGAGTAGGAATAGAAGTTTAGCAACCTCTATTCGTTCGTTGGCCAATCCCTTTAGAATTACTAATGATTGGAAATGGCACATCCATAGGTATTTCTGGAGATCAGTTTGGTTCTTAAAAAATAACCAATAGTATGCAAGGTCACCCACCTGCTAAAAACAGATAGTAGCGGACAAGGAGTGTCCTAACTCATACTAAGGGCACAGTTTCCCTAGTCTTTTTTTCAAGACAAACCAAAAACAACAAAAAAATAAAAGACGAGTCATGAAACATCATCTCTCCTCTAAATACTTCATGGGACATCCTTGAGGAAACTAGTAATATGACTCCAAAATAAAGCCAAATGAAAAGATAGTCGTCAAATAGAAATCAAATAAAACAAAATTCTGATACATTGTTGCTTCTCTAAATCCTTCATGGGACAGCCTTGAGAATGCTAGTAATAGGATTCCAATCATAAAGTCAAATGAAATGATAAGATAAATAAGCCACAAAGTCAAAGCCAATAAAATATTTGCCAAAACTTGATCTGTTTGTTTGATTGTTTTGATTGATAAGAGGATTGATTGATAGAGCCTAATTTCAAGAGAGACACATACTAGATAAGACATTGAGTCTGGTTTTGATTTGGTGACTATCTATATAAGGCATGACAAAAGCCTAGTTTCAGAAAAGACACATATCGTATAAGACATTGAGTCTGATGTCGTTGATGTGTTAACATGTGTAAGGCTATGATGATTGTTAGCCTAATGTCTATTTCTAGGAAGGACACATCTTGTATAAGACATAAGTTGATTATTTTGATGATGTTTATTTTTAGGAAGGATACATCCTATAGCATACATAAGTTGATTTGTTTTTGTTTGTTGCTTTGGAAATTTGTTTGATTTGACTTGATGACATTGTTGACTTGTTCATCTTTTTGATGCATGACATGATGTGATGTGCTAACAATTGATTGTGTGTGATGAAAAACCCTAAAGGACTGACCTAGTGTGGCCTCAGGGGCTCATTAATTGATGGCCTTGCCTATGTTATACATGCAAAGACCTCATAGTTTGACTAGACTTTGACTGAAAAGACTGATTGAGAAAGGCTTGAATTGTATGAAGATATCTAACGTGTGTGGTAGTGAATGTGACGAACCCTAATGGACTGACCTAGTGCGGCCTCGAGAGCTCATTGATTGATGGCCTTACCTACATTATACACATAGAGACCTCATAGTTTGACACGACCAATGACCTTGTCCTGTAGACAAATAGATTGAATCATTATTTTATATAGACAAACTTTAAAGGACTGACCTAATGCCTTGGGGGAACATTGGCATATGGCCTTGCCTACGCCTAGTCGCAGAGGCAACATAGTTCGACAAATGACAAAGACTGACACGTGAAATTTTATGATTTTTTGGATTTTTCATGATGGTTTTACGTCTTCAGAATGGCCAATGCAAGAACCAATATGATGTAAGTCAAGTGTTTTCTCCCAGTCGGGTATAAGACCAATTGATTATGAATAGTATCGGATGGGGGATACAAAGTGTGCTCAATGTCAATCATTCCAAGTTATGGAAAAGACAACCATTTTATTATGAATGGTATGTACAAGCGATGGGTGGGAAAAATATGTGATATGTACAAGGATATGGATAATAAAGATAGGTGGTAAGTATGGGGAAGTCAAATTAAAATGATAGTAGACAAAGGAGCAAAGTCGACTACACATGGCACCTATTTGCTAGGTTTTCACTATGGTACTTATCCAAAGTGCCACTGAAGTGGTTTTCACTATTGGACGACTTATTTCTCTTTATTATTATTATTATTATTTATTTTTTTGATGTTACCAAGATGCCTGTGTGCCAAGTTTTCACCTCAGTAACAATTTTTTTTGTTTTTTGTTTTTTTGATCATTAAGACAAGGCTCTCAGAAGCTATGTGTAGAACTTCTTCAGATGAATACTATTGATAGGTGATGACAATGGTTCTCCTTCAGGATTAGAGAGTTGATATGCTCCTGATCCAAAAGCTTATGTGATAATGTAGGGTCCTAACCAGTTTGGTTCAAACTTTCCTAGTTTTTCTCTTTCAACTTGATTCTTGGGATTCTCCATTAAGACCAAGTCACCAATGTCAAAATTATATTCAAGACTTTCTTGTTGTAGTTGTGACAAAGATGATTTTGATATGCTTGGAGATGATCTAGTTCCTTCTATCTTTGTTCATCTAAGAATTATAGCTCATGTAGTCTTGACACTCGATACTGTTCATCGTCAATATGCCCTTTCAAGGATACCCTTAAGGAAGGAATCTTGACCTCGATAGGCAAGATGGCCTTAAGAACCAAATACTAAGGAATATGGAGTGGCACCAGTGGGAGTATGGATGCTTGTATAGTAATCCCATAAGGCTAGATTAAGCTATAAATTTCAATCATGACCAACATCATTGACAGTCTTTTTGAGGATTCTAATGATAGTTTTATTAGATGCCTCATCTTGGCCACTACCTTGTGGGTAATATCGGGTGGAAAGATGGTGTTGGCTATGGAACTCTTCACAAAGATGATAGAATTCTTGGTTCTTGAATGGATGACCATTATCTGTAATTATGGATTGAGGGACACCATACTGACAGATGATATAGTTTAGGATAAACTTAGAAATTTGTGTGTCAGTGATATAGGTCATGGGAATAACTTCAATCCACTTGGTGAAGTACTTAGTCGTAGTGATAATGAACTTATGGCTGTTAGAGGATGTATGATGTATCTTGCCTATGAGGTCGAGTCCCCATTAGGAAAAGGGCCATGGTGATGTTATGGGATAGAGCTCCTGTGCTGGTGCATGTATTAAGTCTCTGTGTACCTAACATTGATGACATTTCTTGACAAAGATATGTGAGTCCTTTTCCATGGTAGGCCAATAGTAATCCAGTCTCATAATCTTCTTAGCTAAGGTAGGAACACTAGAATGGGATCCACATATACCCTCATGCACCCCATGCAAGGTTGCTTGTGCTTCTTCAATATCGAGACATCTCAATAGGGTATTTTCTAGGACATTTTTATATAGGGTGTCTCCAATGATGGAATACTTGGCTTCCTTACAGATAAATGTCCTATGTTGGTTGTTGGAAAGGTCAGGGGGTATGATCTCTGCATGGAGGTAGTCATATATGTCCTTTATACCATTGGGAATTGGGACCAACAATCTCACATACCATCTCTGAATCTGGGATGTCATAGGAAGGGACCAAAAGTTCTACAAAAAACTTGAATTTAGGCACATTGCTAGGTATGT
Organism: Sequoia sempervirens; assembly: GCA_007258455.2. NCBI lineage: Eukaryota > Viridiplantae > Streptophyta > Pinopsida > Cupressales > Cupressaceae > Sequoia > Sequoia sempervirens. The sequence continues at coordinate 75,611,575 of VDFB02000002.1, read as the reverse complement.
CCAAGATGAAGTAATAGTAACCATAGCATCTACTACCCTATTTAGAACATGAGGTATTTTATGAAAGTCAAACTTTTCAAAGTACTCTTTGAAACTATCTGCCATGTGTTTGTAGGGAGAAAGCTTTTCATCCTTAGTCTCATAGTCATCATTTACCTATCAGATTACCAGTTGAGAATCACCATAAACCTATAGGTTCTTGATCTTCCATTTGACTGCCATGTGTAATCCTATCACAAGAGCCTCATATTCTACTATGTTGTTGGTACATGGAAAAGAAATCATGAATGACTTGGGAATAGAGTCACCCTGTGGTGTGATAAACAGTATACCAGTCCCTAAGCCATGATTTGTATGGGACCCATCAAAGTATAATTTCCACATCATCCTCGTGTCAAGAGTGAATATGAACTCATCAGGAAAATCTACAACTAAAGGGTGATCTACTTGTATTAGTGCATTATCCAATTGATCAGTAATGACTTGTACTTTGATATATTTTCTCTCTACATACTGGATATCATATTTGGTAAGTATCATTACCCATTTGGCCAGTCGTCTTGTCAATGTTGCTTTGCTGAGAAGATATTTCAAAGGATCTATCTTTTCAACCAACATGGTTTGGTGGTTTAGCATGTAGTGCCTAAGTTTTTGAGTAGCAAAAACTACTACAAGACATGCACATTCAATGGCACTGTAATTCATATCATAACCTACCAAAGTGCGACTGATATAGTATATTTCCCTTTCATGACCCTCATTGTCATTTTGTGCAAGCAATGCTCCTAGTGTTGAGGTGGAAGCTGATATTTAAAGAATCAATGGTCATCCCTTAATAGGTGGAATTAGGACTGGTGGTTTGAGTAGGTAATCTTAATCAATTGAAAAGCTTCCTAGCATTTAACTATCCATACAAAGGGTACTCCTTTTCTGAGTAGATGTTGGAAAGGATGTGTCTTATCTGCTAACTGCACTATGAATATTCTAATGGATTGCAGTATCCCTTGTAGTGTCCTTAGCTAACTGAGATTAGCTGGTGGAGGCATGTCTATGAGATCTTTCACTTTGGTTGGGTCCACCTCAATGCCTTGTCTAGAAATGATATACCCTAGAAGCTTTCCTGATTTCATGCCAAACACACATTTCTTCATATTTAGTCTCACTTTATACTCTTCTATCCTTTGAAAAATATTGTCTAAAACCTATAAATGATCAGCTCTTGTCACTGATTTAGCTATAAGATCATCGACATAGTCCTCCATAAGATTGTGTATGAGGTCATGAAAAATAGTCGCCATGGCTGGTATGTTGCTCCAGCATTTTTGAGTCCAAAGGGCATGACATTCTAGTAATATGTTCCCCACGGACAGGTAAAAGTTGTCTTAGGTTGGTCTTCAGTTCCAATTCGGATCTGATTATACCCCAGAAATCCATCCATAAGGGATAACATCTCATTTCTTGTTGTCATGGCCACTATCATGTCAATGTTCGACAGAGGGAAGTCATCTTTAGGGAAAGCCTTGTTGATATCTCTAAAATCTATACAGACATGGATTCCCCCTATTGGTTTTGTGAATAGTAAAATATTGGAAATCCAATCTACATAGTCAATTGATCTAATGAATCCAACATCCAACAGTTTCTTTAATTCATCCTTGACTAGTAGAGCAATCTGTGGGTGCATTTTCCTCAATTTTTGTTTCACGAGTTTTACTCCTGGTTGTAAAGGAAAATGATTTAGTACAAGTTCAGGATCTAGCCCAGGCATGTCAGCATATGACCATGCAAAATTGATCTGTCTTTGTGTGAAGAAGTTGCAAAACTTGGCTGCTCTGTTTCTGTCAATGATGTTACAAAATAGACTAGTCGAGGATTCTCTTTAGTACCTATGTTGAATTCCACATATTCTTCACCTAAAATGGGTGACTTTTCTCAATCAACTGGGAGCATGTTCAAAACCTCCATCCTTGGGTGCCTTAGAGAGGTTTTCACCTTCAGATGTGTCATTTTTTTTGGCTTTTTTGTTGTCCAAAGGTGTCTTTCAGTTTTCACCTAGGGAATCATTATTTTTATCTTTTTCATTCTTTTTCTTATTTTTACGACTAGAGGGTTGAACAAATTCCCCAAAATATGCCATGTCTAATTTTATGGTGAAGCCAGCCCTATGATCCCCACTAGGTATGCCTTCTCGTAGTCTAAGGAACTAAGGAATTGCTTCATCATTCTCAAAGATATCTAAGACGGGTGTGTCTTGTTGGTCTCAATCAATGAGCTAGGGGTATACTAAGGGCATGTCATCATCAGAGGTGTCAAATTTCAAAGGGATCAAGGTAAAATTTGAGTTATTCACATAGTCACAAAGGTTTCTTACCAAGTTCTCTTTTCTCTTTTTCTTGGATCTAGGTGGATTCTAAGGTGGGCCTAATGCCAAGGTGTGGTTATCTAAAGTGGATTTTTCAAGTTCCCAAGAGGTAGGATCAAGAGATTCCCAATAGTAATTTTTAAACCATTCCTCTTTTGTCATATTCTTCAGTGGACAAGAATTCAATGGATTTCATGAGGATTTAAGCATTAAGTCAAGTTCTTCGAACAATTTATCAAGGTCCATAATAGAGGTGGAGGATAGGGAATCCCACTCATATTCTTCAGAGTCAGGGGAATCACTGTAGGGTTGGTCAAATGGTTCATCAGATGTCTCAATATCTTCTGAAGCACTTACTTCCTCTAGTAAAGGTGATGTGGTACTAATAACACCAATCTAAAGTGGTTGAAACCCAAGCCCTAGGCCCTTCGGCCATTTAGAAACAATGATAGGTTCAATCCTCCCATCTTGATGTAAGCCTAATCCACTATGTACATTGTATCCTTTACTTTGAATTATGGTAAAACCTTTTCCATATTGATTTGTAAGTATCTGAGAAAGTGGAGAAGGTTCTTCATTGTCTTCTTTGTATATCCAGAAGGTCACATCATCTTCGTTGATGGCTTCTTTACTTAATTCTCAACATTTTGTGAATGTTGTTATGGGAGGGATGTGTATGGTGACCATTGACTGTCTCCTATCTATTGTAGGTAAACAGTATGATTTAGGAGGAATCAGATGGCTAACACAATAAGATGTCTTCATGTGATATTCTCCACAACCCTTGTCTTGGATCATGACCCTAGGAGTGAAAGTTAGTGATGATGGAGTGGATGTTTTTGAGAGAGTGGATGGATCAACATAGTGAGATGAATTAGATGATGAAGCTTCTTGGTTTACAGGCACCTGGCATTGGGGTATCTCTCATAGATTAGTACAATATTGGAAAGGATCTAGGTCACCATCTATTGTAATCTCAGTGCCATTGTAGGGGAATTTTAGACATTGATGGTAGGTAGAAGGGACTACCTTCATAGCGTGAATCCATGGTCTACCTAGCAGAAGGTTGTATGGGAGGGTGAGATCCAAGACTTGGAAGTTTTTTTCCATAACTATAGGCCCAATTCTGATAGGGAATGTTACAACCCCCTTTGATTTTAATTCTTCATCATCATCAGCCTTAATGACAATGCTTTTCTTGGTGTCTACTCATGCCTATGAGAAGCCTGAAGCCTTAAATAGTTTTAAAGTGAAAATATTTAACCCTACTCCTCCATCTACCAAGACTCGTCTGACTTTTGTTTTATGAACAAGGACTTCTAGGTGTAACGGGTCATTGTGATTTGTCTTCTCATTTGCATAGTCTTGTTCAGAGAAGGTAGTGTGATGATTTTTGGTTAAGTATCCTACCATCTCTTGGAAATGATTGACATCGAGGTCGATGGGGACATTCGTGCTTTGTAAAGCCTTGTCTAGAATGGATCGATGATCAAGGGAGATACGCAATAGTTACAAGATAGAGATTTGGGATGGGGTCTTCCCTAGCTGGTCAAGTAAGTTATACTATGGCTTGGAAGTCTGTGGTGTCTGGTGTGATAGAGGACCTTGGATGGTGATTTTGGTTCAGCAAGTGTTGACAGCACACTCGAGATTTTTATTTATGGTGATTGTGTTGACATGCTCATCGGCAGCTCAAATGTGATTTTAAATTATTGGGCCACTATAATCATGCTTAACACTAGCGTAGTTGGTTGTAGTATTGGTCTTGTTACCTGAATTGGGGGCCTTTCATTTCCCATGGTCATGTAGTGGATCAAAAAAGACCTTATGATCAATGTTTGAAGATTCTGATTTTTGTCCACCGATTTGAATAGTTTTGTTCTCAACAAAGTCCTATATGATGTTTTTCAGTTGTCAACAATTTTGTAGGCTATGTCCTTTAGTTCTATGGAAATCACAAAAGGAATTTTCATCCCACCAAAATGGTTTGAATTTCCCTAGATCGTATTGTCTTGGCTCTTGAAGTTGTATGATATTTTGTTGCAACAGTTGTTTGAAGACCGATTCAATGGGTTCCCCTAAGGGAGGGAACTCATGTTTTGGAAACCTCCTCTATTTTTCTGATCGTTGGGTGTTTTGGGTGGTGTTAGGGGCTTGATTGATGACATTGAGTGTGTTGATAGAGGGGTTTTTTCCTCTAAGTGTAATGACTAGTCCTGCTTGTAGGGTTTTAGCACCAACAACCCCATCATTGGTAGCGTTTTTGTTTCGAGACCAAAACTTGTTTCTGTCATTGGGGGTGTTCTACATAGGGGGATTTCTATTGGGTACCTTGAGTTCCCCTTTTTCTATGATTCCTTTCTCTAGTATGAGGCCCTTTTCCACTAGTTCTGCAAAGGATGTGCAACAGTGTACTCTCAAATCACTTCTCAATTTTGGGTTGAGGTTTTCCTGGAATATAGTGACCTTCTATTTCTCAGGTATCTTGATAGGACATCGGCTAGCTATAGTTCTCCATCTTTGGAAGAAAGTGATAAAAATTTCTCCTTAGTCTTGTGTAGTGTGACACAAGGTTTCTATGTTGATTTCGTGGTCGATGTTAAAGGAGAAGTGTTCGATAAAATTTTCAGCCAGTTCACCCCATGATTTTATGCCATATTGGAGACCTGAAAACCATTCCAATGCAATTCCAATAAGACTTCTCAGAAATATTCTCATAAGATAGGTGGGGTCGTATGCGACATCTATGCACATCATGCAAAATTCCCTTATGTGTTCGATCGGATTTCGCTTTCCATTGTATTTGGGAAAGTTTGGTATAACATACCCATGTGGGAAAGATGTCATGTATAATGAGTTGTCAAAGGGAAATGGGCATAAATCCTTTGTTGAGAAAGTCCTCTTATTAGACACGGCCATGTTATCCATCTATGATTGAAGAGTGCACATTTGTGTTTGCAGGACGTCAACTTGCGTTAATGATGTGTTAGTTGGATTTTTTGGGTCCATGTACATGTTTTGGAATCCAACATTTTGTGATGGGTTTTGGTTGAGTGTCAGTATGTAAAGTGGATTTTGATTTAGAATGTATGGGTTTTGATTCATAATCTATGTGAATGGATTTTGATTTGGGATTTGTGAAAATGGATTTTGATTTAGAATTTGCGAGAATGGATTTTAATTTGGAATTTGTGAAAATGAATTTTGATTTGGAATTTATGAAAATGGATTTTGATTTGGGATTTGTGAAGTGGTGGGTCATCTTCCATATTGAAAGGAGGGTATGTTTCTTATCTGTGAGACCCCAATATGTGGTATAGTACTAGTGACATTGACACTTGGTATAGTTGTTGTCTATGGAATAGTACTAGTGACATTGACACTTGGTGTAGGAGCTGACGTTTTAGGTCTTTTGTTCCCAACGAGAGGATCAAAGGGATTGGGTGATGATGCCCCAATGGTGAAATTTAGACCCTGTGTTGAGCTAGATGTACCAAATGGAGATGTGTGTATTGTTGAACCACTCTGTGTGGGTTCTCTAGATGGTATAGCGGTAGTAACTTGAGGTATAGTAGCACTAGTAGTTGTCATGTTTGTTCCTTGGGTAGATGTTCTTTGCAAGATATTGATATCAAATCCAGTGGGTAACTTGGCACCCTTTGCTAGCAACTTAGCTAAGTATCATTAAGGATCATTTGCTAGATAGTCATCTACAAAGGAGGAAAACTCAGGGTCCTATGTAGCAACATCTATGTCTTCCACTACATTGTGTCCTTATGTGTCTCTAGTAACAAATTTGTCTAAAAGAGTCTTATGAGGTCTCGATGAAATGTCCCTGAAAAGGGATTTGAGAATGGATTGATGAAATCATTTGGGTAAGCCATATTTTTTCTTTCTTTCCTTATAGATCTTGTTTTAGCCATGTAAGGTAAGCCCAAAGTGCAGGCGATGCAAAAACTAAGTCTATGGATGATTATGAATCTAATCTATGTTTTTGGGATTTTCTTGCAAATAAAGAATGAATGCAGCTATTTTTTTGGTATTTTCTTGCAAATAAGGAATGTCTAAGATGATGCTATCCTAGGATGATAGTGTCCAAATATGAAAAAAGTATAAGTGATCAATTATGGAATATTCTAAAAGAGGTTACCTACCAGCTAAAGCTTAACCCAGGTTCCAATTTAGTTTTCACATGGAACCTTCATAGGACTAGTACCAAAAGATAAGGTGAGCTCCCAAACTAGACTAATGAGCTGGAAGGACTCACGTGTAGGAAAAAAAGATATGATGAAAAGGTTCAATGACAAATTTCATTGTAGCAAGGGTTCACCCAAAGCGTGAAAGGTTCCTATCTTAAGATCTGCAAATGATGATCTCCTTAAAGGAAATTAAGACTCCTAAGATGAATGTAATATCTAAAATTAGGATGCCTATCACTATGACTAAATTATACCTAAAAGATGCAAATGAGCAAACTATCTAGTTTTTGTCTAAGAATCGGTGTAAAAGGATAAGTCAGATACTAGTATGACTGTTCGATTTTCGGTCTATGATAGTGAATTTTGGATTTCTGGTAATTAAGGAGATGCATTGCAGGATAACAGATGCATCATATAACTTAATAGTTGTAGTTTGAATTATCAAATGTGTTTTACTGGTAAATTCAGTCTCAGGTATTAGACACATGCGGTTCTGTATCAAGCAGATGCGACTCACTGTATCAATTGTGACTCAGAATTGATCGGTTGTGGTTTTCAAACTCAGATAGTGCATTGGTAAAAGATAGCTTAGGTCTATGATAGGGCATTTGCATTGTTCCAGATTGTAGATGTAGCTCACCTATTCAAATACATCACAGAAAGTGTCAAATGTGGATTTTCCAATAACAGAGATAATTAACATGTGTGACTCAGGATTATCAGATGTGGCTATCCAACAAGTAGATGTGACCTATTCTAAGAGATGTGACTCACTGATAAGTAGATGAGACCTATTCTAACACATGTGACTCATTGGTAAGCAGATGTGACTCATATTTTGGTAAAGGAAAATTGGACTCAATTTTGACAGATGTGACAGACTAGTAAACAGATGTGACTCAAAGTAATAGTTGTGTTTTTCTAGTGATCAATTGTGAATATGTTTGAAAATTACATTTTTCTAGTGAACAGATGTGTTTTTCAATAAACTATAGGTTTTGACTCACTATTTCTGATCAAATTTTTGGCAAATAACAAACACTCAGAAAACATAGTATTTCAGACATGAACAGTAATTAAATCAAGCAAGTACAATCCTAAGGCTGGAATGTGACAGTATCTTACTAGATTCTCACTTGGGTTTCCCCAGCTACACTTATTCAAAGTGGATGACTAGAAGTTTGACCCCACTGGCTCCCCTCCATGGCACTCACTTCTCTGGGGTAGCCAAGCTTCAATACCCATGAAAATCCCATGGCATACTTCTCATCTCTACTAAGAACCATATGGATGTGAGACGGCTTTAGAGGTCCGACCTCTTGCACCAACAAATAGAAGGATTTGGGTTTCTAAAATAAATGGTGTCTAGTTAAGGAGTTTGTAAGCAGAGAGCCCGTTTGAAATAGCCTGAGATTGGGAGGGTCTCTCCCGCTCTCATAACCACTGAGTCTCGGTGGACCGAGGATCTCGCGACTTGGCTTCAAATGATGCTAGCCACTCCTTAGGGTACAACTTTCATTCTCCACCCTTTGATATAGCCCGCCAGAAAATGTGCTAAAGGTCAAACCCTGAGGTGATGAAATCCCTAGGGAAGCCTCTCTTAAAAAAAAAAGGATCAATGTTTACGTACACATTAATCAAGTAACACAAAGTGTCCAAGTGCATAAAACATAGTAGATAGATTTCTTTTTAAGCACTAAATGAAATGTTATCTAATCTAAAAAAAATAGTCTTATTTCAAAATAGTCAAATTCATCAGTAGTTTATAATTTATCTTTGGCGATCGTCTTGCAACAAGGGTTTCAAAAACTTGTATTCTATGCTACATCCCAAACACTATGTTAACTCCTTAAAACACACACTGGAAACTAAAAAATAGTCAAAATAAAAACATAATGAAAAATTTTAAATTCAGAATTTGAACTCAGAAATTTCACCAGTCAAATGCATCGCAGAAGGAAGCAGATGCATCGTAGGTTTTTACTAGTCAATTGTGTTGCGGAAAGCCACAGATGTGTCAATTTTTTTTAGATGTGTCGTTGTATTCGTCAAATGCAGCTCATAATGTCAATTGCATCGTTTCGTGGGTCAGATGCATTGGGTCGTATGATACCTACAAAAAATGAATAAAACTTCTACTGAAGAACGTGTCTTCACGTCGGGTTCACCAATGTAACATCATGAAAATGGGAAAGATTAAAGAAAATCAAAGGAAATAAACTCTAATGTAAACTAAAGCTAAACAACAAAGCACAAAGGAAAGCATAAATAAAAATATCTCACCCAGCATCAATATAGTTCCATGAATAACCTATGTTGTCCTTCTCCATTTCGCCATGATAGTATTCTTGCCCTCAAATTTTCAGTATGTGTGCAAGTATAGCCTCAGTAGATGTGATAATAGTGAAATATCAAAGATTATAAAACAAGTGCTCCAAAATTCATCAGATTTCAGGAGGAGTAACAATGATGAAGGTTAGGTCAATTTATAGAAAATTGATTGTTCGAATGACAGGCTCAGATTAAAAGATGGACAGACGATTCAAATTAAAAGATTCAACATGAATTGAGATTAGTGTTAATAGTGACTTGAATGATTACAAGTTGAAAGGTGGAGATCAAGATTAAATAATGATTTAATCTTTAGTTGAGAGTATTCAAAAATTAGAAGAATAAAGATTGCATAAAAAGGATAAAGATAGAATAAAGGAAATGATCCATTTGAATGCACGCATGAATTAATTAATTAAATAAAGTTATTTAATTAATAAATGTCTACATGCATAAGAATTAAAAATAGATAACTGACTGGTTAAGACCAAGAGTCCATTTGTCAGAGACAATCAGACATTAAATCAGGAGATGACTGGCTAATTTAAATAGATCTCGAGTTAAGTGATGAATGAATAATTAGATAACTTAAAAAATTATCTAAATATAGAAGAATATGTCCAAAATAAGCTTTTATGAATTAAATGATTATTTATTTCAACATTCAACATTTAAGGATTAAATTAAATAAATTAAGATTTATTTAATTAACTAAAGAAAAGATTAATGAATAATTAAAGTATTAAAGTATTTATTTAATTATAGTTGAAAGTGTGATAAGGATAAATTAAATAAAGAACATTTATTTAATTAATTAGGATTGAATAAGTATAATATGAATTAATTAAATAATTAAGTTTATTTAATTAATAGAGGAATAAATGTTAAAATGAATTAATTAAATAATTAAAAGTTATTCAATTAATAGATGAGAAAGGACTTTAGAAAGTAATTAAATAATTAACATTATTTAATCATGACCATGGAAATACGAATTATGAAGAAATTGAAGTCGCGGGCTTCAACCAAATTTCAGTGTCTACAAATATCATTCTTATACTTCTCAACCACACTCTTAGTAATAGTTTATTTTTCCTACATATGGGATTGGAATGATTTTAAGAATCCCCACATGGCTTCATATTTAGATATTGAATCTAGATACCTCAACATATGATCTCTAATTTGTCTACCCACCAACACATTATCTAACCATACTACATTCCTTACACTGGATAACTCTCTAAGAAAGTAAAATAATAGACATATGATCAACGTACCATATCGGAAAGGGTATCGAGAATCCTTAGTTTTATGTAGGTTTTCCAATAGTTGTTGCCTAAATAAATCACACAGGTCAAAATATGCACCTATCCTCACCATTTCATATGCAGTATTAATTGCAGTAACAGAAATAGAGTTTTCTTTGTTTGTGAAGAAAATTTTATATCCAATCATCATGGATGTGTATTTTACAACCGAGTCTTCAATGTTCTTAACTATCAGGGCTCTCTTATCAAATTTTGCACTAGTTAATTTCATTATTACTTCATTTCTCACATATTTAAGGGCCAAAATTGGTCCTTCTGAACATAACCCTATCACAACCCTAATGGCTTCTTTATTGATAATGTGTGCTAGGTCTAACCAATGAATCTATCAGGGATTCTCTTCAACGTATATCTAACCCATTCATCATAGCATAAAATAGGAAAGTAGTTCCACACATATAATTTCTTCTCTATTAAACTTCCATACTTAGGTTTCAACTCAAAATCTTCACTGATAAGCTCATCTACCCACACTTCTCCCAAATTTTCATGATTGTATTCTTCTATTTTTTTATGAATATAAATCTTTATATCCTCAGTATGCATAACCCCAAAAGAAACATGCAAAAATATAGCTTATGGATCTATCACTTTTGATTTATCAGGGTGCTTCTTAAATTTGGGATAAGGTTGGTCTACAACCTTTACTACTTGTGGGGTATACATCTTGCAATATAATTGAAATTCTTCTAAAACTTAGGGAAAAGTAAAAATATATAAATACCTTTAGATCTCTACCAATTAGGGTTTCATGCACAAATTTTGAATCACTTCAACTTGCCTCTTCTCTACTATTCACTCTTCAATTTTTTTTATCATAAATAAACCTTTTATAAGTGAAATCACTTATAACCACCTTTTGAATGATCTAAAATACATCGATTACATTGATTTGAAGTTAGGTCAAAAGATGATTAACCCTAAGTGTAATGAAACAATCACCTTCAAACTCTCCACAAATCTTCATAACGTAATATTTTCCACCACTAATTTCACCAATAGGTCAATCATGTCAACAGACACCTTATACCAATGTGTTGAAGGAATCAACACCATATCTTTAGGAGGGGCTTAATGATTGTCTATTAAAACTGCCCTTGAGCCAAAGCTCTTTATTTAGTTTCTGGAGGAAACATTTGCACCAAAAGCTGGCACAAACTCATTCTTAACCTCATTCTCCTCTTTCTTTTTCTAGATCTTGTTCACCTCATTCTTCATCTCTATAGGATCAACCTTATTCAATGGATCATTCTTCTTTACCAGATCAACCGTCACATTCTTGCTTCTACAAAATTTGGCTATATGTCCAAGTTTATTGTATTTGTGACATACGATAACATTTTGAACAAGCTTACTTCCACCAACTCTAGATGTGCATACATTAGCCTTATGCACAATTCTATTACATGTATAAAAATATCTATTGAAAGATTGAAACTGTAGACACCTAAATTTAGACAGTTAGTTTATCCAAATTTATCCCCTTTCATTTAAACATCCTTTTATTTGCATTAATTAAGTAATATTACTATTATTTAATTAGTACCCTTAATTCTTCAAAATCCCTAAGGTATTTAGTTAATAATTAAATACCTTATCTCTTTAATCCTCCTTTTCACCAAATGAATTAAATAAATATGACATTTATTTAATTCCTCACATGTCACATATTTTTCTTAATCCTAACCCACCTCCTAATCTCTTCATTAGGGATGTGCACATGTCTAATCCTTTATTAGGATGTGTCACATCCTCCAACTTTTGCAAGTTGACTTTTAATCCTTATTAACCACTAATTATCTTCTAATTACTGATCAGTTAAGTCTAATCAGTACCTTGGTCAACTCTCCCCATCCCCCAAGGATTTTTTAATTATTTTTTATTCATCCAAGGCTCCTCTCTTCCCCATGTGAATTTTTAATTCACTTTTATTCCTCTAGGGAATCTTCTCTTCCCCATGCAAGTTCTAGAACCTTTCACTTGCCACTTCACATGTGCCAAAGTCTTCTAGAATCTTTGACTTGTCACATCAAGTCACATGTGTGTAAGTACTTACCTTTTTAAGCACCTTGTTTTATCCAAGGTACTTCTCACCTATCTTTTTGGGAACCTTGTCTTGTCCACAAGATCTCCCAATCATGTGAATTTTTAATTCACATTTATTCACCCAAGATTCTCCTCTTCCCCATGTGATCATTGAGAGGTCACATCATCCCTTTTCCAAGCTACTTGCAAGTACCTCCACATCATTTTCACCCTCTCCACCTCATGTGTCCTTGTGACACATCATCTGCCACATGGAAAGATGTGAGGGTTTGTGAGTCCTCAACTCACCACAGCCCTACATCTTGCCCATGGTGGAAAAATCTCAACCGTCCATCTTTTTAGGGCTTCTCTCCATAAAATGAAAGAGTTTTCTTTCATTTTCTCATTAACACATTCTCATTCTACACTTGTCATTCAACCAATTTTATCTCTCAAGCTCATACTTCCATCTTCTCATACACACCATTGTAACATACCTTAAGCTTGCATTACATCCATTGGCTCATCTTCTCAACTACTCACTTTGCTCATTTGAATCCTTATATTGCATACATCATTTTGAATCCATTTTAGCATCTTTCCATCAAAGGGAGCACACATTAATCAACAATCCAAGGCCAACCAAAAGATCAATCCAAGACAAGGTATAATTAGCTTATTTGTTATCTTTATTTTGTTTTGGATTCAACTAGGCTAATCGTGAGGTGTTAGTGTTCTTTTCCTTTCTTTTGCATCTTGTTTTGCATGGTTTAGAGTAGGTCAAAATTGTTGGTTCACATTTCTGGCATGCCCGATGGGACCCACAAACGGGTTCCATCTTTTCACATTTTTTGTTATTTAAGTTCTTTGTAGGTTCAGGTCACAGAGGGGCAAACTTTCCCAAAGAATTGTTGCAGAAGGGCGAACTTGCCCAAAGAACTGTTGCAAAAGAGTGAACTTTCCCAAAGAACTCCTGCAAAAGGGCGGCCTTGCCTAAATAACTACTACAAAAGGGTGACCTTGCCCAAAGAACTGGGTTTTCTGAACATTGTTTGCTCACTGCTTGTTGTAGAAGGCCGAACTTTCCCATAGAATAGTTTTTTTTTGTATTGTATTATTTGCTAATTGTTTGTTGCAGAAGGGAAACCTTGCCTAAGAAACTAATTTTTCTAAACTTTGTTTCCTAACTGTTTGTTGTAGAAGGGTGACCTTGCCCACAGAATTGGTTTTCTGTAACTTTGTTGGCTAATTGTTTGTTGCAGAAGGGCGACCTTTCCCAAGGAACTAGTTTTTTGTAACTTTGTTGGCTAACTATTTGCTGCAGAAGGGCGACCTTACCCAAGGAACTGGGTTTTTGAACTTTGTTTGCTAACCGTTTGTTGTAGAAGGGCGACCTTGCCCAAGGAACTAGTTTTATGAACTTTGTTGGCTAACTGTTTGGTGCAGAGGGGCAGACTTTCCCACAACACTGTGTTTTATAAACTTTTCTGGTAACTATTTGTTGTAGAGGGGCAGACCTTCCCACAGTACTGTGTTTTTATAAGCCTTCTTGCTAACTATTTGTTGCAGAGGGGTGGACTAGCCCTAAACATAGCACTTTGGGAGGTAAAATGGTTGTCTTAGCTTCAACTTTGCTTCTGTTTTTCGTCATTTTTAGATTATAATACCCTAACATCATTTGTTTGCAAGGATTTTTTTTTTTTGCTAACGTTTATGCAGCTTATTTCATGATTAACAAAGAATGGAGGATAAAACAACTAACATTTGTTTGCAGGACAATCTATTTACTTAATTGTTTAAAGCATCCCTTGTTGTTTTCGTTAATTAATTTAGGAACATAGTTTAACTAGGGGAAAGTGAAATTTGTTGTTTGTTGTGTCTATAAATCTATTTTTTGTGTTACCCAAGGAGGAATTAGTTGTTCATGCTTTCCCCTTGCACTTCGTGTGAGCCTGGGGAGTAGCTGAAAAATGATTAGTGCTTTCTTTTTAGTGAGACCTACTTGGGGATTTCATTACCCCAAGGGATGATCCCAACCACATGTACCAGTGGGGTATAGAAAGGGGGGAGAGCCAAAGTTGTACCCCAATCTAGTCACATCATGTCTGGCGGAGCGTTGAAGCTAGGGTGATACCTAGCTAGACATAAAGAGTTGGTCTGAGCCTTTCAGTATCTCGTTGGGGTTCCCAACTCACGCTTGTGATGGGCTGGTGTTCACAGTTGTGCCTCATGTATCGAGAGTATATCGAGGACTCCCTAGAATCTTTTTGCATCCTAGATTAAGAACTTTGTTGGTTATACCCTTAACATTAATCATAGGATTATGCTTGTTTGAAGTGTCTTCTTGTGGGAAACCAGTAAAATTTTTGACAAGTTAGTCTTTTTGCTTGTTGTTTGTTATTATTTAAGTCCTTTCCATAGTCATTTCCATCCAAGTCAAGTCCTATTTTTCTATAGAGGGGCGACCTTGCCCTCCAGAGGGGTAACCTTTCCCTAATTGGGGCGTACTTTCCTTCCAAACAACCTTTTTCATCATTCGTTTAGTCATTTTGGGCACCCGTTTTCCCATTTCAAGCACCCGTTTTCTCATTCTAAGTACTTGTTTTCAAGTTATGAGCAATCATCCCCCCCAATTTTGAACATCCTTTCATCATATTGAGTGACCATCCCCTTAGTCAAAGCAATCACCCCCTCATTTCGAGCACATATTTACTTAATCCTAGCATTCATTTCTACTCATTTTTCACCAAAAAGGTGACCTTTCCCTCCAGAGGGGTGACCTTTCCCTAACTGAGGCAGACTTTCCCTCCAAATGGCCTTTTTCATCGTCTATTTAGTCATTTTAGGCACCCATTTCCCTATTTCAAGCTCCTGTTTGCTTGTTCTGAGTGCTTGTTTACCCATTTCAATCATTTTTCTCTCCATTCCAAATATCCATTCCCCATCCCAAGTATTCATCTCCTTGATCCAAACCTTCATCCTCTCAGAGCACCTGTTTACTTAATCCAATCACCCATTTTCTGCCCATTTTTCACCAAAAGGTGAACTTGCCCTTATCCTTGGGTGAACCTGCCCTTGAGAGGGGCATACTTTCCCTCTAAATGGGTGAACTTGAGCTCTAAAGGGGTGGAATTTCCCTAACTAGGGTGGACTTTCCCTCTAAACGGCCTTTTTCATCGTCCGTTTAGTCATTTTAGGCACCCGTTTTCCCATTTCAAGCACCCGTTTGCTCGTTCTGAGTGCTTGTTTACCCATTCCAAGAATTTGTCTCTCCATTCCAAATATACATTCCCAATACCAAGCATTCATCTCCTTGATCCAAACCTTCATCCTCTCAGAGCACCTATTTACTTAATCCAATCACCCGTTTTCTGCCCATTTTTCACCAAAAGGCAAACATACCCTTATCCTTGGGTGAACCTTCCCTTGAGAGGGGCGTACTTGCAATATAAAGGGGTGAAATTTCCATCTAAATGGGTGGACCTTCCCTAGCTGGGGCATACCTGCCCTCCAAATGACCTTTTTCATCATTTGTTTTATCGTTTTAGGCACCCGTTTTCCTAATTCAAGCACCCGTTTGCTCATTCTAAGTGCCCATTTACCCATTTTAAGCATTCGTCTCTCCATTCCAAGTACCCATTCCCAATCCCAAGCATTCATCTCCTTGATCCAAACCTTCATCCTCTTAAGGCACCTGTTTTCCCATTTCTATCACCCGTTTGCTCGTTCTGAAGGCCCGTCTCCTCAATTTGATCATTCACCTTCTTGTTTTGAGTCCTTGTATCCTCATTTTGAGCATCCATTCCCCATCCCAAATATTCATCTCCTCATTTTGAGTATTCATCCCTTTGATCCGAACAGTCGTCTCCTTGAGCCAAGCACTTGTCTACCTATTTTTGGAATCCATTCGCCTATTTCGACTAGCCATTCCCTCATTCTGAGCATCAGTTTGGTAATTTCAAGCATTCATTCCATCATTCCAAACATCCATCCCCTACTCTGAGCATTCATCCCCTTAATCCAAGTCTTCATCCTCTCATTTTGAGCATTCGTTTGCTTGTTCTGCGCATCTTTTTGCTTATTCTGAGGGGTCGTTTCCTCATTCCAACCATCCATCTTCTCATCCTGAGTAGTCATATCCCCTTCCTAGCATTAGTCTCCTCATTTTGAGCATCCATTTCTTCGTTACGAGTGTCCATTCGCTCATTTTGATACCCCGTTCCAATACACCATTCACCCACGGTCTGCTTTCGAATCCATTTGCATTTTGCTGAGCTCATGCATTCATCATCCAAATCGTATTGATACATCATCCTTAAACATTTCTAGGTTATGTATCCATCATCGTGTCCCCCATCCAAATCCTCTAAATTTTGTTTGAAGTAGCTATCCAAATTTATCTAGGAGTTTGAATTTGATCATCACCATCCATAGTTGCTTAGAATCGTCATCCATTCTAAGTTAGTTATCATCGTCAGCCTAATCAATACATCTTCAATCTCAAGGTGGATTCTATGTCACAATCATCTATTCATCATTTAATCCACTCAATCAGCATCCTAAGTCACCTAGGGTAATCTCTAAACGGGATTTAGAATCCCTCTCCTAACCCTATCTAATCCATCATTTGATCTTATCAATTGTTTCATCGGTCAATCCTATCTGATCTAATTCAACCACACCCTTATCCAATCATCTCAAACCCAATAAATTTGCTTCCATATCGAGGTATATTTGGTGTCGTAATCATCCTTTACTGATCAAATCTAATCATCAGAATCAATCCCATCGCATCATCCAATCATCCTAATCTAAGCTTTAATCTAATCCCAGTCTAAGCTTGACCTAAATCCTGATTTGAGCTTTAGTCCATTTCCACCCAAAATCTTTGACCCATCCTATTTATCCTTCTATCATCATGAATCGTTATCCTCCATCAGTAGTAATCAAGGGAAACACTAATTACATTGATGATGATAATGAGAGTCTTATCGATCAAGAGGTATGACATCGATCCCCTTGATGCTATCATTTCTAGTAAGCTTTCCCAAATTTCTTTCCAAAATCCAATACCCCCTTTGAACTATCTCGTTATGTCTTCATCCATGCCTAATAACTCTCCTTATGCTACCTTTGACAAGGGATATCCATTATCTTCCTTGCCCACATCTCCATCATATCCTCCCTCCACATCTTATCTGACATCCATGACTTCTTATCCCAATCTAGTATCCCAACACCCCTATTATAATCTTCCATCCACATCATCCTATCTCAATCCTTCATCCACATATGCCCTCTATCCTAATCCTCCATACTAGTCTTCTCACCCTAATCCTACATTCACACCTTCTTATCCTAATCCAACATCCACATCTTCCTATCCTAATCCAACATACACATCTACCTATCCTAATCCAACATCCACATCTTCTTTTCCTAATACACCACCCACATCCTCTTGTCCTAATATACTACCCACATCCTATTGTCCTAATCCATCATCCATATCCTCTTCTCCTATTTCATCATTCCAATATCCCTACCTTAACCCTCCATCCAATCCTAATCCTCCATCTTCTCCCAGTCCTACATCCAATCCCATTCCCCCATCTAATCCCAATCCTCTACCAATCCCCAATCCTTCATCCACTTCTACCTCACCATCTAAACCTAGAATATGCAAGTTTCTCACCCCAGAAGTTCTCCAAGGACTTATGACAAAGAGGACATCCATAACCCCACATCATAAAGTCGTAGAACCATGATATCCCAATCCATCATCCACGATCACTAGTGACAAGACCCTTCTATGTATCATGCCTATCATTGATGTTACCACCCCTAGCACCACTCAAACCATTGACACCATCACACCCTCTGAATCCATTGAACCCTTGTCCCCTACTATGAGTGTCATTGAACACTTTGATGATGATCAAATCCAATCCCCTCCTCCCACTCCTAGTATCACCGAAATCCCCTCTCATGAACTTCATGAACCCTCCAAACTTCCATCTCACCTACTTGAAGAACCAATCCAACAGGCCTCCATTATCATGCCACCCACACAAGAAGAATCATTCCAAGAGCTTGATCCAAATCATAACAACATACCCTCTTCTCTAGATTAAGATCCTACCATCCCAGCTATTCCACCTCAAGATCATAATTCCTCATCCACTACAGTCCATAATCCCCTTGTCACTCAAGATTCCACTGCTCCATCTCATGAGCCCTTATCTCCGTCTCCATCTCCATCACATGGTCCCTTATCACCCGCTACCACAAATCCAAATCCTATCATGACACCTAATCCCTCTCTTGATCCCTTACCACTCCCTTGTCCTGATCAAGATGCTGCTATCCCCTCATCTCCATCTAATGATCCTCCACCATTGCCTAACCATACCATCCCCACACCACTTTTATATCCCCTTGGTACTCTCACATTCTTCAATGGTGGTCTCCTTGCAAAAGAAAAACAAAGCATATACACCACCCACCCTCCTCCACCTAATAATGGACTCGCATTATTCTTCTAGAATAACAAAAATCTTGTCATGGAGCACATGCTTAAGAACATGAATTATCAAGGAAAATATTTAGGACTTCATGAGCAAGGTATTTTAGAGCCCATCCAAGTGCAAGAGCATGACTACACATGTTCTCTTGGTTATATCTCTCAAGACTCACAAGCTAAAAATGTTGGTACAACCTCTATACATCCTCAACGATCCTCTTCCAAAAGAAATGTAGGCTCTTCCCATCGCTTCGCCAAATCATTTGCTACCATCCCCCCTCCTCCATCATATCACCTCAAAACAACCGTTCATATTCCTCCTTCATCTGCTCCATCCATTTTGGGTCCTTACATCCCTCCATCCACCATCTCCCATCCTCCATCTACTCTACCCATGTTTCCTCTAGGTCCCACATCTATTTTGGGCCCTTATATCCCAAAGTCACCTCCTCCATCTCGTCCTATTCATCCTTTCATCCATCCAACACCTATCTATGTCACCCATCATAAACATCCCACTCTCATGTCCCCTGATCAGGATCAACAAAGGCACATACCTACACATCCTCCATCTACACATAATCCCCATAATCCTACCTCCATCTCTCCACATCATCCATCTCCTCGCACCCATCCCATCGCAACTAAAAGCACTTTGGATGCTAAAGAAAAAATGCATGAATCTCAACATCCACTTGAATCAAAAGCTCCTCATTTACCCTCTAAAAGACATGTTGACAAAAAGAAAAATCAAATCCAAAATCCAAATCAAATTCGTAGACCGCAAAGGTCCACCAAAGCAAAGATCAAAACCATGTGGATCCCAAAAAAAAAAGATGCAATACCCTCAAAATAAAAATATGTAACAACATCCAAAGTTTCTAATCCAAAAGCTAATCATACACCCCTTTCATCTCCTAAATATTTTTTGGGTCCTTATATCCCAAAATTCACTATCCCATCTCCTCCATTATCCCCACATTCTCCATCCATTAATCCTCTTATCCTTTCACATACACCACCACATGTGCCAATGTTGGTCCTGAACTCACTACCCCATCCCACACCTACCCCATCATTCTATCCATACCCTTTCCAACATCCCATCCATTATCCCACATATCTTCCCCATCAAATCCCTCTAATTCATCCTCTTGCATAATCCATTTATCTTAATAAGGTTATACCAACATCCAACAGTCACTTCACACATGGGCTCTTAATACCTTTTATGGAAATTGATGCTTGAGTCCTTCATCCATATCCTTATCACGTATCTTCTAAATACCCTTATCCACATCCCTATCCTTACCCATCTCCATCCACATGCTATCCCAAAAGTCAAAAAAATAAAAAAGTAAAGAGAAATAATTTTCCCAATAGTGAAAACTTGGCAAACAAGCGCGTTGGATAAGTACCATGATGAAAACCTGGCAAATAGGCATCATGCATAAATCCCCATTCATCCTTTTTCACACTTGAGGGAAGCTTCTTGATATGCATTCCCTCCATCCACTATGCTTCCTGCTATGCTCCTAGCTATGCACCCATCTTCCTGCTATACATCCTCTTCATTCATCCCCTTCATCCCACCTATCTTTCGCATTCTACCATCATATTTCATTTTCCCTCCATCCTTCTTGTGATCTTGATCAAGACAAGAGCACCTATTTATGCATGCTCTTGGACACCTCTTGGTATACATTCCCTTTACCCATACACTATTGTATTCCTTTTTCACATCCATCAAACTCCCTCATCCACCCATCCTATCTTCTGCTAGTTATCTCCTTTATCTTCCCATCTAGTCATCTATCATCCCTCCTGCCTTATCACACATCACATATCTAGAATGGGGGCATATATCTTATTTTGTGACATATTCCTTGGAGACATCATTCATTCATCTCCCCATCCTTATCTTCCTATCCATCCCAATAATCCCTTCAATCCCCCCATCCTTATCTTCACATCCAAACAATCCCTTCAATCTCCCCATCCTTATCTTCCCCTCCAAACAATCTCTTCCATCCATTCATATTTATCCTCCTCCCATCTCATCTTCCCTTTTCATTAGTATCTGGCTATAGGCTCCTCCATCATGCAACCCAATGCCTTGATCAAATCATCATCATCGTCATCATCATCAGGATGTATCCTTCCCTATCCTTTGGTGTTGTTTCAGGATGTATCTTTTCCTCATCAACAACCCTTTAATCAGGATGTATCCTTCCCTATCCTCGATCATCTTTCCAATATTTTATCATTTATCATCACTCATCTCTTCATCATGTCATTCTCCCTATTCATCTTTCGATGACTTGGATAACTATCCCATCCCTGAGCTTTGTGTAATCCAACAGGTCTATCTTGACTCATCGTATCGGTCCCATCATTTTATCCACTTATCCTGGTCATCTCATCATTCTTTATCCATCACATGTTTTTGGTTTTTTTTGAATTACATTGTCCCTACACTTTCACATAGGCAAGGTCGATCATTTCATCCGCCCCTGTGGTTTTTGTCCGTCTTGTCTTGGTCATCCATCAAAGTCTTCATTATCCTCTTTTCGCTTTTATCCATGGTCAATCATCAGTCTTTTATCGAACTATGAGGGCTCTACACTTTCACATAGGCAAGGCTAATCTTTGATCAGCCCCCGAGCCCTAGGTCTTTAGGGTGTGCCAACCCTGCATCTTGTCTCTCTTGTGTCGTGTCATCAAGATTTTCCCTTATCTAGTTGGTTCTTCACAAATGAGATCCACTTGCATCATGAGATTCAATCGGTTTCATAATTTTCATCGTCATTTATCGATCTTTTAGTTTAGTATCCACCTTTGGTCTCAACAAGATGCATCCTTTCTAATAGACCTCATCAACCCCATCCATCCCCTTGATCCTATGGTAAAGGATGTTTTGAAATTGATTGTGATATTTTGATACTTTTTTCTTTTGTTTATCACTTGAGCTCCCTATCATCACTTGTCAAGGCCGCCATGATCTATCATATTATGGTGTGTTTTGATCAGTTAACATAGGGGCATATCTTGATCTTTTTCTTTTTGTTGTTGTCCTCTTGGTTGTCCCACATAGTACCCACCAAGATCCTCAAGGTCTTTTGTTATGCTAGGGAATCCTCTTGTGCTTGTGGTTATCCCAATACCTAGCCCGACCAAGGTCTTCACGACTTTGGGGTATTGGGATAGCCTTCTTGTTTGTTGTGTTTTTCTTATGCATTAGACACCAATCAGCCTTGGTTCTCCATACCCTTGCATCTTGTGTCTTATGCTATAGAAAAAATCAATGCTCCAAAAATGGCAAATTGCATTAGGATTGCATTTCATCTCCCATCCCAATCCTATCCTCATTAACTCATATCTCACACAAACCATCTAATCACACCCTTGGTCTTTTTCCCAACCTTACTACAAGCCTTGATCCAATCATCATCATCATCATCAGGATATATCCTTACCTATCCTTTGGTGTTTTTTTGGGATGCATCCTTCCCTCATCAACAACCCTTTTTTATCAGGATGTATCCTTCCCTATCCTCATATTGTTTTGGGATATATCCTTTCCTCATCAACAACACTTTCATCATCATCATCAGGATGTATTCTCCCCATCCTTGTGTTTTTTTGGGATATATCATTCCCTCATTGACAACACCCCATCTATCATCAACCTATTTTGGCTTGTAGCTTGACTGGGGCAACATCACTTTTGTCCTTAAATCCATTTGTGCTTCCTAATCTCCCATCGCTTCTCATCCTTTTTTATCCATCACTTTGCATCCTCTTTCTCATATACCTCTCGCATCACCTCATCCATTTCGAGAGCACACCCATGTTCTCTTGAACCCGCATGTCCTCTTGAGGGGGCATCCTCCATCCCTAACCTTCATCTTCTCTCTCCCATTGTCTTTCTTCCCAGACACTCCTTTTATGACTGGGGCATCTTTCCCAATCTAACCATCTTCTTCTGGGTTCTATGTTTTAATATTCTTTGAAATGATGCTACTTCGTAACACAATCTCAAAGAGGGGAAAAATGTAGACAAATAAATTTGGACACTTAATTTATCCAAATTTATCCCCTTTTGTTTAAACATCCTTTTATTTGCATTGATTAAGTAATATTACTATTATTTAATTAATACCCTTAATTATGTCAAAGCCCTAAGGTATTTAGTTAATAATTAAATACCTTATCTCTTTAATCCTCCTTTCACCAAATGAATTAAATAAATATGACATTTATTTAATTCCTCACATGTCACGTCTTTTCCTTAATTCTAACCCACCTCCTAAGCTCTTCATTAGGGATGTGCACGTGCCTAATCCTTGATTAGGATGTGTCACATCCTCCAACTTTTGCAAGTTGGCTTCTAATCCTTATTAACCACTAATTATCTTCTAATTATTGATCAGTTAAGTCTAATCAGTACCTTGGTCAACCCTCCTCATCCCCCAAGGAATTTTTAATTATTTTTTATTCATCCAAGGTTCCTCTCTTCCCCATGTGAATTTTTAATTCACTTTTATTCCTCTAGGGAATCTTCTCTTTGCCATGCAAGTTCTAGAACCTCTGACTTGTCACATCAAGTCACATGTGGGTAAGTACTTACCTTTTTAAGCACCTTGTTTTATCCAAGGTACTTCTCACCTCTCTTTTTGGGAACCTTGTCTTGTCCACAAGATCTCCCAATCATGTGAATTTTTAATTCATATTTATTCACCCAAGATTCTCCTCTTCCCCATGTGATCATTGAGAGGTCACATCATCCCTTTTCCAAGCTACTTGCAAGTACCTCCACATCATTTTCACCCTCTCCACCTCATGTGTCCTTGTGACACATCATCTACCACATGGCAAGCTGTGAGGGCTTGTGAGTCCTCAACTCACCACATCCCTACATCTTTCCCATGGTGGAAAAATCTCAACCGTCCATCTTTTTAGGGCTTCTCTCCATAAAATGAAAGATTTTTCTTTCATTTTCTCATTAACACATTCTCATTCTACACTTCTTATTCAACCAATTTTATCTCTCAAGCTCATACTTGCATCTTCTCGTATCCACCATTGTTGCATACCTTAAGCTTGCATTGCATCCATTTGGCTCATCTTCTCAACTACTCACTTTGCTCATTTGAATCCTTATATTGAATACATGGTTTTGAATCCATTTTAGAATCTTTCCATCAAATGGATCACACATTAATCAAAAATCTAGGGCCAACCAAAAGATCAATCCAAGACAAGGTATAATCAGCTTATTTTTTATCTTCATTTTGTTTTGGATTCAACTAGGCTAATCATGAGGTGTTAGTGTTATTTTTCTTTCTTTTGCATCTTGTTTTGCATGGTTTAAAGTAGGTCAAGATCGTTGGTTCACAAAAACCTCATGACATTATTGTAACCATTCATTATCTAATTTTTGCATTCACTAGCCTTATGACCAAATTTATTGCATGTAAAGCACTAACTTGGAAATGATTGAACATTTTGATTCATTTTTCTTCTATGATTTTTAGTCATATGTCCAAACTTATTGTAGTAATAACAATAACCATTAAAATATGGGTAATTTTGTGCATTTGATTGTCTAATAGGAGTCCTTTTGAAGTATTTCCTTTGATTTTGAACTTGTTTTCCATTGTTCTTATTTCTAGTACTTGGTGTCTAATCTTCTTTTGAAATTTCTCATTTTTTAAACCCTAATCCTCTTTTTTTCTATAGAAGACTTCTAGTTTTCAAGAATATCACCAAGCATTGCAGAGCTCTTGAATTTTTCTTCTTGATTCTTTTCTTTCTACAGATTTGATCTCAAAGTCGCAACCTCTTCTTCAAGTCTTTAAAATTTTGTAGATTTTCTTTTCAATTTTTCATTCAAGCATTCTTCAACTCTTTTTCCTTCTTCAACTTGTACTTTTAGACTAGTGATTTTCTCATTTGATTGCTTCAACTTCTCATTAACTTCCTTGTGTCTTTCCCTGAACTTCTTGATTTTCTCTGTCAACTTTCTGATGCATTCATTTTCTTCCTTGACATTTTCTTTCAAATCTTTGTTCTCACTTTCAATTCTTTCCAAATCTTCAAGGGCTAATATGAGTTATCTATTCATATCAACCATGTAATATTCTTTAGTGAATCTTACCATAGGAATTTCTTCTAGAGGGGTAGCATATCTCCTAGTAGCCATGTATTCAACCTCCAAGATCTTCCTCAAGTAGTTAAGCTTCTTCCAAGGAACCAAGCTCTGATACCAATTATTGAACACCCAAAATACTAAGAGGGGGGGTGAATCAGTATTCCCTAAAACCACTTAAACATGCATCCAATAAATTTCATTCAACTTATAGAAATTGAAAGAGATAATTAAAGCATGAATCACATCACATAACACATGGACACCATATTTACATGGAAAACCCAAGAAGGGAAAAACCACGGTGAGGATTAGTTAACAATATATTATATCTAGTTATAAGATATTACAAAAACGCTCACTGACAGGTGGAATCACTGTCTAGAGAATAAGAGAGAAAGAATAAATGGTGGCTCACTACCAAGATCTGAAATAATACAATGTATCTACAATATGTTGGAGATAGTTCCGTTGAATCTCAATATATTTATTTAACACACTTCATGTTTCTCAACACTTACACCCACTTTGCTCTTCTTCGCATCACATTCACATACTCTTCTTAGGAATTCACATCACATTTTTTCAACAATACACACATAATCACTACAACACTGAAATGAACTTACATTTAGATGCATTACATCCAAAAACACCTACAACATCAATTAGGTCAGCCCAATTAGATGAAACATGTAATACATCAACCTATCAGCTCAATATCCAACCATGCACACCTCATGGCATAAAAAAATAGGTCAAAAGAGACCTATAATAGCTCCCATAAGTCTGATAAAAACTTCCTTTAACTCTACACAACCACAAACCCTTTTAGGTCGACAGCATTGGTGAAGCAACAATAAGATAACCAACTATTCATGCATTACCTAACATGCGCACCTGCAAAAAAAATTCCTCTTGGACCACTCATACTTTGGAAACCTATAAGAACTCCCACCATATGTTCTTCCATGGTAGAATGTGGAGCATTCCAATCATGTACTCTGTATCAATAACATTATCACTATCAATTCCAATACTCTATCATCATTATCTTTGATAGTGAAGGACATGAAGACATGAAACTTTGGATTTGGATTCCTTTGATATACTCCAAAATTACCTTAGAACTACATAACCTGATTTTGCATGGCAGAGCAATGTGAACCTCAAATTTGGTTCTTTATATACTAAAAATTATACTCTAGGACTTAGATAAATATCCAACACATTTGTTCTGCTCCAAATCAAAACTCTTACACCTTAATATATTGTTATCACTACAATCACTCACACTCATCAAAAATTATTACTTCAATTTTGACATAAATGAAAACGCCATATATGCTCATGCTTGAATGTTTCCAACAATCTCATCAATGACAAGAAAACTTCCAACAATCTATGCCTATTTTTATCCCTCTGATCTTGTAGTTGTTGAAACTACCCATGTAGTGCTTCTATATCCACTTGGGATTGGCCATCCATATCTTGCAAGGTGTCATAGTTTGTTGATATTTTAATTATTTGCATTTCCAATTGATCTATTTGTGCCTTGGTTGGGGCTATCACCATTGGCCATTCTAGAAAACAATGTATAGAGCATTGAGGTCCCCTTCTGTATTCTTCAATATGTCAATATGTGACTCCAAGGTAAAATGTGTAGTATCAAATTTCTTTCTTTCTTCATCCCTTTTTATCTTAAGGTGCTCTACCTAAATTTTCTATCTCATAGTCTTCTTCTATAATTGGGTATCCTTAATCACCTCGTCTATCAAAATTTTGAGTTGCAGTGGAAAGGGTTGGGATGATTCCTCTCGTAGTTGAGGGAATTTTATTTGTATCTCATTTACTATGTCCTCCAAATGATCAAATATTTCCACATGATGTTTCAAGATCTCCTCCCTTGTAGTCTAATATATGATATATCCTAATTAGAATTTGTGTAGATTTGAGGTTCTTCCAATGCCAACCTGTGATCCTAGCAGGGAAAATTGAAGCAACTGTAGAGATGCCACTAATTGGATTTTCTTCTATCTTTCCAAGAAGTTCATAATGGATTTCATAGGATAATTTGTGGGGATGATGGTGTGTCTAATTGTAGAGGATGGGAAGATTTTTCTCGCTCTACTTCTTCCTTATGAAACTATTGATATGCTTTTTCTATGGCTTCCTTTATCTCTACTTGGACCATTTGAGTAATCTCCAACTTTTCCATCATTAGTTTGTATATCCTTTGTTTAGACTGGAGCTCCTTCAATTGTATCTCCATCATCATTTTCTTCTATGGAGGTGTAATTGTAGGGGCTATTTCTGAAATACACATTTTTTTTAGTTTCTCCTCTTCTTTATATTTTTTCTCCCTTCTATTATCAATTCCCCCAACATTATATTGGATGGTACCATATACCTTATTAACTCCCTTTCCATGATTATTTTATTTGGAATCTCCATATTAGTGTATTCTTGTAGTGTCATATCTAGGACTTCCTTCCTAAATAGGCCGCCATACAACTAATCTTTATCCAATAGTGGTGAAACATCTAGGATGGATGTGTCCTCTAGAATGGAAGTGTCCTCTAGTGTGATTTGTTCTTCCTCTTCTACATCTACTATTTTTGGGGATACTTACCTTTGTTTCTTTTCTTTCCTCTAGTTTTGTTTTCTCTCCACACTCATCTATAGTAGTGCCTTCAATGCTTCTTCCAATTTTTATTTCCTCAGAGTTGTCATAGGGAGTTTTCTCTTCCTTGGCCTATTAATTTTTTTTGTGTGGGCTTTGTGGGATGATTTCTTATGTAAATTTTTCTAGATCCATGTGGATTAGATGCACTCTATTATTTTTTCTTCTTATGTAGATCCCACTTTTCATACAATTTCTCTCATTTTTTTCAAATTTTTTTCCATATTTCCTCTTCATTGAATTATCCATGTATTCCTGGTAAGTTGTGAATTTTTTAGCTTGTGGGTCCTTACAGAGACTGAGTGTAGCAACATACGAGTCAATCTCCACATCTATCACCTCATATGGGAGTTGTAGTATCCATGATGTCCCATGTTCAATTTTCTCCATAAAGGTGTAGTCTTTATTAATGAGAAAGACAATATCCTTTATATAAATGTGGACCACCTCATAAGAGTTGTATTGACTATCCTATAACTTTTTCTAAAGGGATTTAAAGAAACCCTAATAGGTGGTTGTGTAGGATATCGTGTCTTTAAAATGTTTGACATGTTCTTCAATTTGGGTTGCAACTAGCTAGGTGGTGTTCAAAATACTCCCCATAAAGGTTGGTAGTTCATGCATGAAATAGAATGTAAGGCATATGAACAAGGTCCCATACCTAAGTTGATAGTGGTATTGTTTTGTGTGTTGAATGTTGTTCAGTAGATCCTGTCGTACAAACTCACATAGGTCAATGTATTTTCCTTCTATTACCTTTTGGTAGGATATATGAATAGAAATGGCAATAGGTGAGTCCTCTTGATCTATATAATAGACTTTGTAGGCTATTCCCATGGTGGTGGTATACTTGATTGTCATATTTGTTATATTTGTTACATCAAGGCTTCTCATATCATAAGATGCTTTGATCATCTTGGTAACCTCTATGTTAATATCCTTCTCCAATGATACTTCTCCCTACACTCATATGCCTATCATCACCTTGATTGCCTTCTTTTTTATGTGATATTTTCAATCTAAGTATAAGTATTCATTATGGAAATGACTTAGGATAATGTATACCTGGTCTTCTCGTGCAGTGAATTCTAGAAACTTCTTGTAGATATCTAATATTTTCTTTGATATTTTCTTATATTGCAGTAGGTAGTTCAATGTACATAGTTGTAATATGATATGCCTCAGAGCCTCAAACCTGGTGTGATCTATATCTGTTAAGAGTGCATGTATATACTTTTGGACATCTTCTATGTAAATTACATCCCCATGTACCTTTGAAAATGCCCTCATCGGGTTGGTCTCCATTACCTTGTATGAAAATCTCTTATAATTGGGCCTAGGCTTATGAGAAATGCCAACAAGGGTAGGTGTGGCCATCTTTGAAAGCTATAAAATTGTAGTGGAGTGATGATGGTTTACTACGGTTTCATGAGGAGGACTGAGAGTTTGAGTGTGTAGGATTTTTCAAGAGTATAAGAAAAAAAGTGAGTGAAAGTGAGAGTAATAATGTATTTATAGATTTTCACTAGGTGAGTTTATTAAATGTCTTAGTCATTTTCTCATAGTTTTTTTACCATTATTTTCTCATGACATTTTCTTATTTTCTTGATGAGTGATTTTGTATACTATTTATGTATGATATACTATAGTACAGTTGTTATAATTTTATGATCTATTAGGTTAGTGTATTTATAGAATATTCTTTTCCAATCCCTTATTTTATATATTTAGGGTTAGGTTGAGGAATTTGATGTTCAAACTCAAACACATTTGGTGCTTTCCCATAGCTTAAACCGTGATGTAGTATAGGGGTGACAATAATTCAATATGCCCAAACAAGTGGATATCAACCAAACTTTAAGACAAAATTAGATGATTTCCTCAAGATTCAACTCTTAACCACACATTCCTTTGTAGCATATGCAGCCTGGTTTATGGGTTTTTCAACCAAACCTTCCAAAGCTCCTTACAAAACAATCAGTGATTTAGATACCTTTTTCAAAGTTACACAACATATGTGATAATTTCTATTGACTCTTTTGGACCAACCTTGAGAACCAATAACACACCCCTGTCTTAGGCTAGTGAATTAGCCCTCTTTTACAAAGGGAGTGCCCTTTAAACACTTGATCTTCACAAGAATACCCCAAATAGTCTTGAGTTGTGTCTCAAAATAGCAAATTTTAAGATTACTTTGCACCTACAGGGCCTTTAGCATGCTTCCCCACAAAACCCTCCTTTTACCATGTAATTCATAGGGTTTAATAAAAATCATGCATCCAAGGCTTAACCAATTCAATGAATTCTTCAAACATCCTTCAAAACACCTGTACAAACTCAAAAAATACTCACAAGACCAATTCTTTCATCAATTTATCAAAACCCTATCATGGTTCCTCATTTTCATGATAAAATAACCCTGCCAAACCTAGGGCATCACACCATCATTAATTTATCAAAACTCCTTGTTTCCTAATAAATAAAAACATCTATCCTAACATATTACAAGACAATCCACTGAGCGAGATGGTTAAATAGTAGGTGGATTGGTCAATACATTAAGGTTTCCCTTTCAAACCCTTAACCTAGCAAAAACAAGGCAGTCATTGTGTTTTGTTGATTTCTCACACAAAATGATGAATTAAACCTCCAAATCAAATGAAAAAGTGAGTAAACACATAAAACTTACAATCACTAAATTTTTAAGCCATGTCACACCTGTATGGATCAGTACAGTCACAAGAAACTCAAGAAAATAGAGGAAACAAGTTTTATGCGTTGAAACTCAATTGAAATTCTTCAAAGTCTGATGAACAACCTTACAAACACCATGGAGAGGCCTTTAAATACATTTTGAATCAAAACCCAATGGCTAGCTTCCCTCAACTATCCCTTAACAACTTTTCAAATTCTCATGACTTCAAATCCCCAAGTTGACAACTTTCACAAGTTTATAACAACTTTTACAATTATTATGCATTTTTTGCATTTTCAACAAGAATAACTCTCCAAGCCCTTTATTACATTAAAAAAATGGTCTTAATGGACCTTATTAAAGACAAAACATCTAAAACCAACTCTATTCTACCTATTACCCACCTTAAATAACCCTCAAGACTCCAATTTTATCATTAGGGTGTAGGTGCTCCTGCACCAAACTGGATGTGTAATTTTTAATGGTCTTATAATGAACATTCTCTTTGTGTATTATTGATTTTCTATCTGCATGCTATGTCTTAAGTATAACGTTTATTCTCTAGCGGTTATTGATTTTTGGTATGATGAACATATTGACCTTTTAGGTTTGGATATAGGCATAGGATACTTGGTTGATGGTTTTTTTTTGGTTTTATCTTTTGAGGTATCCTTCTTATACTTACGCTAGTTTGTAGAGGGCTTATGGGCCTACTGTGTATCATAAATGTTGTCTAGAACCCATAAACCTTTTGGGAAGTTAATTCATGTTCTCCTTGCATCCATGCATCAAGAACTTCATCACTATCTATACTATCATTGTCACTATCCAATTCAATTTCTTTGGAGCTATTGAGGTATTCTTCTTCTTCTATACTAGATAGTCTTGAGATAGAGTAAATAATTCTTGGATCTTCCCCCTCTTTTTCTTGTGCAACTTCTACATAAGTTTTATCTTCCCTTTCACCTAGTGGAATGTGTACTATCTTGTTGTCATCTACCAAAGATATCTCTTGTTTTCTTAAATCTACTATCCCATTAGAATTGAAAAACCATATTAATCCTAGTAATGCTATGAAAGTGTTAAATGGTTCCGTCATCTCAACAACCTTGAAATATACAATTTTCTTAAGTCCTTTTATTTTTACTTCCACATTTCGTCATGTCCCCAAATTATCCATACCATAACCATCTTCCAAACTAATATTCATTGGTGTTTTGACTAACTTGGGTCTACCTAGTCTCTCCCAAGTGGTTTCCAAAATAATATTCAGGTCCACACCTAGATCTACCATCACATGTTCAACTTTTCATTATTAAGGTTGTGAAAATTAAAAGAGGGATATTCTTCTAGTTTCGGTCCGCTGTTTAAGTTGATGGACTTGTTTTTTCTTCTTCCAATACTTCCCCAACTATTTTAATTTGACTAGGAGCTCCTTTTTCTAGGCCAAAAAGACAAAATTATTCAGCATCATGACTTCTTCAAAAAATAGGCTATGTAATAATTTTGTTGTTGTATAATTTGTTGTTTTACATTTTCCACCAATCTATCATGTTGTTGTTTTCTTGAGCAGAAGTAATCATATTCATCTTCTTGTGGACTTAATTCCTTACTAACTTCTTCAATTTCTCTTCATTTATTCTTCTCAGTATCAATCCCTTATCTAGTCAAGATTGTAGCCTTAGTCTTCTTTATCATGTTGTTGTTTTGCATTTTCCACTAATCTATCATGTTGTTTTCTTGACCAGAAGTAATCATATTCATCTTCTTGTGGACTTGATTCCTTACTAACTTCTTCAATTTCTCTTCATTTATTCTTCTTGGTATCAATCCCTTATCTAGTCAAGATTGTAGCCTTAGTCTTCTTTATTACAAACTTATTTTTATTTATTTACATTTATTTTCCTTCACTAGAATATTGTTCATTTGATGTATCAGATGACCATTGATCCATTCTTCGACAACCTATTACTCCTTGTGGTGGCATTATTTTTATCACCCTAGATCCTTTATGGCCTTGTAAATCATCACTTCTTGATTTGCTACATTTTGATGATATTGTTGTTCTTTATCACATTTAAATATGTCATGAGAATCATCTCCACAAAATCAACACATCCTCTTTATTTTCCCGACACTCTATAGCATAATGGCCTACCTTTCCACAATTATAACATGTAGCATCATTTCTCTGGTGATTATTTCTACCGCGTCCTCTTCCTCCTCCATAGTTTGATTATCTATTATCCTCAATATAATCTTGCAATGGGTTTTTATGTAATGCATAACAATTTCTATTATCTATCCAAGGTGGTTGTGTGTATCTCACATCATATAAGGGAACTTCAATAAGTCCTTTTGACATATTCCATATTTCCATACATCTTCGCATCATAGTTTTGGTTCATTGGGCATCTTGGGTTAGGATGATTTGTTGCATTCTAGACTTGAAATTGATTTGTAGAATAGTCCTTAGTGAGGTGGCTATCCCATTCCTAGCAAGTTCCAAAGTATAATGAACTTGTCTTAACCAGTATAGTTCTTGTTTTTAAATTTAATGTTGTAGTTATTTCTCCTTAGGCCTTAGAGAAATTGTTCTAGATGTGGCCTTTTCTTGAACAATATGTGCACCAAATTGTCTTAGCTTTCTTTTTCTCTCCTCTTTCCAAAATACCATTTTATATTGTTAGTTTCTTTATTGCTATATAATTTCTCAAGATTCTCCTTTATGCCATCCTTCTGTGGTATGCACCATGTCTAAGCTTCTATGTGGTATTTCATGATGATCAAGTCTATATAAGTATCAAATTTCCTCCCATCTAATGCTTCTCTTATGTCCTATAATCCAAACATGAACCATTCAATAATTTATCATTTTGTTAGAGGTTCCTCCAATTTGCAACAAACTTAATTGAATATTTTTTCATAGGACTTCATAGATTCATCTTCTCTTTGCACTAAATCCATTATTTTACTAACACTCTCTATAGGGGTACCTAGGGTGTCAATTTTTTCCAAGAAATCATGTTTCACTTCATCCCAAATTTTTTCGTGTGTCAGATAAGTTTTCTTGTACCAATCCAATACCTCCTTCCTTAATGAAGATACAAAGTCTAATAACTTTGGTTTGTCCTCATCAATGTCTCATCTTTCCCACAAAGATTCTAATAAGAATATGTGTTTTGTAGACTCTATTGTATCTTTTCCAAATACTGGGATTTTGATTAGTGATTCCATTTTGTTTTGTTTTCTTTCTATTTTAGGTCTATAGATTTGTGGACTATTCTTTTCTTCCTTTTCTTTCTTTACTCTCCGAGCTACATGGGGATTTTTCTCTCTTTCCTTATCTCTTGCTAACTTTATGTCAAAGTACTCCTTTCCAAGTATATCTTCCCAATATACTTCTTGTCCTTATTTCTCTCTTGTCTCTTTTCTTTGGGTGTATCTTCCTCCAACATTCTTCTACTCTTATATAGATTTGGGGATGGGTCTTGGTCTGGGGGTTGTGACTCTTCAAGACATATCTTCACCTTCTTATTTGTTAATGACCTTAGATTTTTCAATGAACATAATTATTTTCCCAAATTAAATATATTCTCCTCTTATTTTCCTATTTCTTCTTCCCTTAATTTCCTTATGCTTCTTTTAACTAATTCTTCCAAATATTCTTCTTGAATAGATAAAACCTTTTCCAAAAAAATTAAAAATTCGATAAATCATTGTAGGAATTTTGGAGAGTTGTGGTAGGAGTGAATTATTTGTGCTATTACAAGCTCCTAAGAACAACCTTCTATATCTTCCATAATCATCAATCTTCTTCTTTAAACTAGTTAGTAGTTGTCTTGCTTTTTCTCAACGTGAATTTGATTTCTCTGGGGTCTTCCATTCTTCTATTTTTTCTTTCTCTTTCCCTTCAAAAACACACCCCTTGGCATGCTCAAAAACACCTTCATTGGCACACTCAATTATCATTTTCTCCATATTTTCCATTCTTCCATAGTGTATTTCTTCTCTTTCAACAATCTGTCTTTATCTTCTCTCTTCTCTATTTGGGCTTGCCATGTTCATTTTTCTTGCTAATTAAATTTCTCTTTAATCTCTTGTATCTCATTTTTCCATGGATGTGGTTTATTTGGGATTACATTAGTCCTTTCTTATTTCCCATGGTAGTTATTTAGTAACTTTTCTTATTGGTCACATCTCTTCAAGGATTCCTTTCAAAATTCCTCTCCCTTTTCATTCTTTATCCCCTTGGTGCCTAACACCCTCTCATAGGGTATATGCCAAGAGGAAAGTGCCAAAAAATTTCATATCTTCCTCATTTTCTTTTCTTCTTCTATGTATGATTTTAAAATTTTTAAAATAGGATTATTACTATCCTTTATACAACTTAATCAGGGTCCCAATAATGGAACCAATGTTAGCTAGAAAATTGGAGAACACAAACCAAATTTTTGAGCCCCAAGTACTTTTTGAGTGTTGTCCATACCCTAGACTCAGTCATATAAAAGGAGCAAGGATTTGATCTAGACATAATACCAACTAGTATCAATGTATTATCAATATCAACTGAGGATATTCACATATCCTTATATCTCCTTTTTACATCATATATCTTCCTCTATATTATATATATGTTCTTCTATATATTATTTCTTGCATTGTTATACATATCTTTTCCTATAAATATATCTAAGGGATGGGACATGAACCATCTATCATATCCCTACCCTATATGGTGTTCTTATGCTCTACAAGTTCCTTACGACAAAATGTGGTAGGATTTACATGACTATGTTTGAAATGTTATAATTTCCTTCCAACAGGGCCCTACTATAACTACTATAGGTTGTGGGGAGGGGGATGATCTCAAATATATAGATTATTATTCATAACCAAAAACTTCACTTTATATAATTATTTTCTACCCGCAAATGGGTTTTGGATATAGTTCAATAAAATTCATTCATAAAATAAATAAATTTCTTGGTTAGAGGTATTGAAACTAAATATTAACTCATAAATTAATTTGTGTTTGTAGGTTTGTTTCAACCTAATCCACTTTTTAAAGTAGGTTTTGCACCATTTTAGCATGTGTGAGGTTGTTATCTCTCAAAAACTCAATTTCAAAGACTTAGAGGGCTAATTAGGATTGATAATTATCTATTTTGAAGGGTATACATTTCATATTTTTAGGCTTCCAATAAAGGAGTTGTATCTCCATAAAGGGTATCTAAAATTGTATTTATATTCCTTGAATTTCCATAAAAAATTTGTCCCATTAGATTTTTCCTAAAACAAGGCTACTAAGAAGGCTAAACATAGCTAAATAGGCCATATTTTTTGTTTCATATGTCATGAGGAAAAAAAACTATTCCAACATGTTTGGTTGGGTAGGTGAACACTAGGGGAGGCCTTTTCTCATTTCCAAAGACACCTGATCATTCCAGGCTCCATTATTTTGAAACAATCTCTTAAGAGCCCTAAGTGCAAAAAAATTTCAAACTATGAGCCCGCACGAGTAGCGGAGTTGGCTTGGGCCGTGGGTTTTCTCCCCACTAGTTCTAGGTTCGAATCTGAGGCCTGGGCTTATCCGATGCACATTTTTTGCAAGCTATTGCGTGCATCCCTATAAAGGGAATGTGTTGGGTTGAGTCACGAAGACACCCCTAGGTTACAATATTTTTTTTGTCAAACTATGAAATAATGTTTCTTGATATTTGTGACACATACAAATGTTCTTTTTAAATTTAGAAATTCATATAAGTTCCCTTCACAATAACCTCTCTTAGTTTTTTAAAATATCAAATCCATTTGACTGTGGTGAAAATGTATTAGAAGTTACAAAAAGTGGCATTTGCTTTCAATAAAATAGAAAACCATATTTTGTGTTTCATGCATCATGGATCTAAACCAACTATAAAAAAAAAACTTGAGTGGGTGGGTGAATTATAGTTAAGTCCTATGTTTGTGACAACCAATCATTCTAGGCTATACTATTTTGGTGCATTCTCTTAAGAGGTTTAAGTGCAAAAAAAAATCCAAACTATGAAATGTTGTTTCTCACAATTGTGAAACTTATGAATGTTTCATCTAAGCTTACATGTGCATGTAGATTCCCTCCATAGTATCCTATCTCAAATTTTCAAATCTTCAATCCATATGACCATGATGACAATGTTTCAAAAAAATTAAAACCTTAATTTGTATTTAAATAAAAATTGTCAACGACCATTTTTTTATTTTGTGCATTGTTGGGCTAAATCAACTATGCTAATGCTGTCACTTGTACTTTCACCCTTTCCAAGTACTCAGAAATCCAGTGAAACATGAAAATAATCCAAGGCCTATGGGTTTCCCATAGCTTGGAGTGGATCTCCAGAGAGGGCCAATTCCCTTGATACTCACATATTTTAACTTATAGTATCATTGCATGTTGAGAGAGGGGGGAAGGAAACATGAAATGAAACCTAAGACTAATATGGTAATGCACCAAATATTCTTTGAGACCTACACAACTACATTTTCACACAATTGATCAATGTTATGGTCAGTTTATGCACAACTAAGAGGTTTTATATTCCCATTCATCAATATTTTGTACAAGGTTATGTTGTTCATAATCTTATAAGGAAAATGTAGCACCTCTTCACAACCTTGGACTGCTTGCATTATTTACACAATCTACAGCCTATTATAATGCATACATTCTCTACCTCAAGGTGTTTATAATGAGACATAATATCAAGTATTATCACATATATCACAAGAAATTGTATTAATCATTTGATTACACACAATAAAACAAGTTTTGAAAAGGCCAAAATACTTAAATTTATTAATTGAAAAGGTGTTTCCATACTGTTGTACATGCCTAAAAATAAGTTACAATATTGTCCCAACTTGAAAGAACCTTAAAAAATTTATAATACAGTAGCTAATAATAGTTAGAACTCCCTAAAATTTCTGCCATTAGGGCTCCTAATATTGTCCAACAACTTGCTAGATATTAGGAACATCATTTGACAAATGAATGGCAAGCGTTTGTTTTAGTTTTTTGGGTCAAACCTTCTTGGGCGTCTAAAATTGTTATCCCTATTTTATAGCTCCTTAAAGTTCTCCAGGATGGTGGTTGAATGAAGAAAACCTATTTCTTTGACCTTATCTATTATCCAAGGCTCCTTGAATGGCTCCTAAATGCTTGGAGATTCCCTAAATTGGGTCAATCTTCCCTATATTCTCTCCATTTGTTTTGCACAACTCACCAAATTGTCCTAGATGTCCTCCAACTACTCTATATTTTTTCAAACCACCAAAATCCCTCTCCAATATTTATAAGACATGCGTCAAAGCTTTGACATGGTAAAAAATCTCCTAGGGTGTAGGAGATCTTCAAGGTTAATTGTGGCACATGTTTCAATCATTAAGGCTTCCTTGTGTCATGTTTTCATGACTTTGTCTTTTTATAAGGTCTCATATCTTCTTCTTACATTTCAATTCCTAAAACACTATCATCCCTCTAAGATATTTTGAATCCTACTTATAATTGTTATGGTATTATTCTCTTGGATGACTGAAAGATGAGGAGCCAAGAAGGGGTCTTAAGTGGCCACTTTTTTTGAAATCATGAAATACTGACCTTGGATGATAAATTGAGGATAGTTACACTAAAAAAATTTAGATGCAACAAAAAAAAAGGGTCGTAGTGCTCTGATTCTACTTTCTAAACAACTATTTTTTAAAAATGGTAGAGATTAAGGGGTTAAAAGGGAGCCACAAAAAATGGTGTTGTTTTTGTTAAAAACATAACATAGTGTCTATTGTGGCTCCCTCAAAAGGTTTTCTTTTTTTTGTTATTTTTAAAATTGCTTCAATGAGAAATTAGCTAACAACATGTTTATGCCCAATTTTTCTGATAATTTTTTAATGAATATATGAATTTTTACTAATTTTCAAAGTAGACACATCCTAAAAAATAGAAATTTGGTCGTGGAACCCCTATAATTTTTGAAAACTAATCGAAAATCAATTCATTTTTTAATATGTGTAGAATGGAGTCTAGTTTATAAAAATGTAATTTATTTGAAATTTCAATGAATGGTTAAAATATAAAGTAAAAATACCAAACATTGGTTTTTGACAAAAATAAACACACAAACAAAAGAAATTAAAGATGAAAGCCTTAACATAGTCAAAATGTGAAAAAGTTACATCATTAAATAGCTAAGAGAGAGCCTAACATTACCCAGGTGCTCAATTTACTCGACCTTGAAACACATGCAAACCTAACAGTTACCATAAATGGGATTATGTGAAATTTTGTAGAATATCCAAAAACACGTCTTTGGACATTGGGAAGGAAATCCAATCCTTTGGGTTAGAAATCCAAAGAAAATCCA
This sequence comes from Sequoia sempervirens, assembly GCA_007258455.2. Lineage (NCBI taxonomy): Eukaryota > Viridiplantae > Streptophyta > Pinopsida > Cupressales > Cupressaceae > Sequoia > Sequoia sempervirens. The sequence continues at coordinate 75,572,876 of VDFB02000002.1, read as the reverse complement.
AGCCAAAGGCTTGGGGATTCCCAAAGCAAGACATAACGTGAGCGCATTATAATGTGCTTGCATTGTCTTGTCTTACATTTTGCTTTTTTTGGCTTTGTCTTGCTTTATGTTTCCCAAAGCAAGGCATAATGCGCTCATGTTATGTCTCGCTTGAAATTATTTTTGTGAAAGTTTGTTAAATGTATGTTTGATGTATGTATGTATGTTTGTATGTATGCATGCTTGTATGTATGTATGTATGTATGCATGTATGTATGTATGTATGTATGTATGTATGTATGTATGTATGTATGTATGCATGCTTGTATGTATGTATGTATGTATGTATGTATGTATGCATGTATGCATGTATGCATATATGTATGTATGTATGTATGTATGTATGTATGTATGTATGTATGTATGTATGTATGCTTGTAGGCATTTATGTTGATGGTTTAGGATAGGAGTGGTGTGTTGAGGTTTACAGGGTGTTGAGGGTTAAGGGTTGAGGTTTAGGGTTGTAGAGTTTAAGGGTATAGGGTTGAGGTTTAAGGGATAATGGTTTTAAGGAGTTGAGGGTTGAGGGTTTAATTGAGGTTGAGGTTTAAGAAATTGAGGTTCGGGGTTGAGGGTTTAATGTTTGAGGGTTGAGGTTTAGGGTTGAGGTTTAAGGTTAGGGTTGAAGGTTGATGTATTAGGGTTTTAATGAAGTTTGGAAAATTAGGGTTGACTGGTTTGAGGGTTGAGTGATTATGGTTTAAGGTATAGTGTTGAGGGTTGAGGGTTTAGGGTTTAAGGTTTAAGGGTTGAAGGTTGAGGGTTTAGGTTTGAGGGTTAAGGGATTAGGGTTTAAGGGTTGAGGGTTTAAGGGTTTAGATTTTAAGGGTTAAGGGTTGAGGGTTTAAGGTTTGAGGGTTTAAAGGATTATGGTTTAAGGGTTGAGGTTTTAAGTGTTGATGTTTAAAATATTAGGGTTTAAGGTATAGGTTTGAGAGATTATGTTTGAGTGTTTAATCTATAGCGTAGAGGAGTAAGGGGTGAGGGTTGAAGGTTGAGTGATTAGGGTCGAGAGTTGAGGGTTTAGGGTTTAAGTTATAGGGATGAGGTATTAGGGTTGAGGGTATAATGTATAGGGTAGAGGGTTTATATTTGATGGTTCAGGGTTGAGGTTTGAGGCTTTAAGGGTTGAGGGTTGAGGTTTTAAGGTTTGAGGGTTGAGGGATTAGGGTTTAAGGTATATGTTTGATGGTTGAGGGTTGAGGGTTGAGGGTTGAGGGTTTATGGGTTGAGGGTTGAGGGTTTAGGGTTGAGAGTTGAGAATTGAGGGTTGAGGATTGAGGTTTGAGGATTGAGGGTTGAGGGTTTAAGGTTTGAGGGTTTAGGGTTTAGGGTTTAATGGTTGAGGTTGTAAGGGTTGAGGGTTTAGGGTTTAAGGGTTGATGGTAGATGGATTAGGTTTGAGGGTTGAGGATTTAAGGGTTGATAGTTTAAGAGATTAGGGTTTAATGGTTGAGGGTTAAGAGATTAGGTCTTAAGTTATAGGGTTGAGGTTTAATGTATAGGGTAGAGGGGTGAGGTTTGAGGGTTCAGGGTTTAAGGGTTCAGGGTTGAGGGATTAGGGTCAAGGGTTTAGGGTTTACGTTATATGGTTTATGGATTAATGTTGAGGGTATAATGCATAGGGTAGAGGGTTTACAATTGATGGTTCAAGGTTCAAGGTTCAGGGTTGAGGGATTAGGGTTGAGGGCTTAGGGTATATGGTATAGGGTATAGGGATTAGGGTTTATGGTTGAGGGTTTAATGTGTATGGTAGAGGGTTTAGAGTTTAAGGGTTGAGGGTTGAGGGATTAGAGTCGAGGGTTGAAGGTTTAGGGTTTAAGCTATAGGGTTGAGGGATTAGGTTTTAGGTTCTAATGTATAAGGTAGAGGGTTTATAGTTGAGGGTTGAGGGTTGAGGGTTGAGGGATTAACGGTTTAAGGGTTGAGTTTTGAGGGTTTAATGGTTTAAGGTATAGGTTCAAGGGATTAGGATTGAGGGTTTAATGTGTAGGGTAGATGGTTTAAGGGTTTAAAGTTTGAGGGAATAGGGTTTATGGATTAGGTTAGATGGTTTAATGTATAGGGTAGAGGGGTGAGGGTTGATGTTTTAAAGGTTGAAGGTTGAAGGATTAGGGTTGAGGGTTGAGGTTTGAGGGTTTAGGGTTTAAGGTATAGGGTTGAGGGTATAATGTATAGGATAGAGAGTTTATAGTTGAGGGTTAAGGGTTGAGGTTTGAGGGTTGAGGGTTGAGGGTTGAGTGTTGAGGGTTTAAGGGTTGAGGGTTGAGGGTTTAGGGATAGGGATTATGGTTGAGGGTTGAGGGTTGAAAGTTGAGGGTTCAGGGTTCAGGGATTAAGGGTTTAAGGGTTTAGGGTTAAGGGATTAAGGGTTTTAGGTATAGGGTTGAGGGTTTAATGTATAGGGTTGAGGTTTGAGGGTTGAGGGTTGAGGGTTGAGTGTTTAGGGTTTAAGGGTTTAAGTGTTGAGGGTATAGGGTATAGGGTTGAGAGATTTAGGTTGAGGTTTCAATGTATATTGTGGAGGGTTGAGGGTAGAGGTTTGAGGGTTTAATGTATAGGGTAGAGGGTTGAGGGTTGAGGTTATAGTGATTAAGGTTTAGGGTTGAGGTTTTAATGTATAGGGTAGAGGATTGAGGGTTGAGGGTATAGGGTTGAAGTATTAGGGTTGAGGGTATAATGCATAGAGTAGAGGGCTTATAGTTGAGGTTTCAGGGTCAAGGGATTAATGATTTAAGGGTTGAGGGTTTAAGGTATAGGGTCAAGGTATTAGGTTTGAGGGTTTAAGGGTTGAAGGTTGTGGGTTGAATGTTGAGGGTTGAGGGTTTAAGGGTTTAAGGGTTGAGGGTATAGTGTTGAGAGACTAAGGTTGAGTGTTTAATGTATAAGGTAGAGGGTAGAGGGTAGAGGGTTGAGGGTTGAGGGTTGAAGGTTGAGGGTTGAGGGTTGAGGTTTGAGGGTTTAGGGTTGACAAATTAAGGGTTTAAGGGTTTAGGGTCTAATGTATAGAGTAAAGGGTTTAAAGTTGAGGGTTGATATTTGATGGATTAAGGGTTTAAGGTATAGGGTCAAGGGTTTAATGTATAGGATAGAGGGTTGAGGGTTTAAGGGTTTAGGGTTCAAGGATTTAAGTGTTGAGGGTATAGGGTTAAGGGTTGAGGGTTGAGGGATTAGGATTGAGGATTGATGGATTAAGGGTTCAAGGGTTAAGGGTTTAAGGGTTGATGTTTGAGGGATTAATGGTTTAAGCTATAGGGTCAAGGTATTAGAGTTGAGGGTTTAATATATAGGGTAGAGGGTTGAGGTTGGGGTTTGAGGGTTTAAGGGTTTGAGGGTTGAGGGTTGAGGGATTAAGGGTTTAAGTGTTTAAGGTTTGAGGGTATATGGTTAAGGGTTTAAGGGTTGAGGGATTAGAGTTGAGAGTTGATATTTTAAGGTTTGAGGGTTGAGGGTTGAGGGTTTAAGGGTTTAAGGGTTTAAGGGTTGAGGGTATAGGGTTGAGGGATTACGGTTGAGTTTTTAATGTATAGGGTAGAGGGTTGAAGGTTGAGGGTTTAAGGGTTTAGGGTTCAAGGCTTAAGTCTTAAGGGTTGAGGGTATAGGTTTTGATGTTTTTTTCTTGTTGAACCTTGACAACCCTCTAAAGGACAGCCAATTCTTATTTTCAAGGACTTCAATATTAGGAGCCAATGAATGGGAGATGGATTTAACACTTTTATCCTTTGCACTTTAGGCTCTGCAAGACCTAGGTGGGTATCCCTATATGTAAATTAGATAAGATTCATATAGATTACAAGGTCCTCTAGGGATAGTGACACCCCTTGTTCATATTTAATTTTAGGTATGAAGCAGGAAACAAAAATAAAATATAAACTAAGAAAGAAAGGAAAGGGTTTTTTAAATATAAAGTTTGTTTCTAAAGATGGGGGAGGAAAAACATGCAAGAATAGTGTCTTCCTTGGGATATAGAGTCATATGTTGTGCATTTTATGATGAAAACACCAAACATATCTTGGGGGTCTTATGAACAAATTATCACCTTGTGATAACCTGACCTACACAAGCCTACTATGTAACTCTACTTACAGATCCATCTAAAAATATAATATCTTCACTATCTTCATGCAAGAATTTATATCACTCCTTGAATGATAAGCAAATAGATAAATAGTTCAAACAAAAAAAATTTTGAAGAACCTAAAATAACCTTGCTATTAAGATTCAAAAGACATTACATTTCAAAGTTGGAGAGAACTACATACCAACATATATTCATATATGCCACAATTACAAGATTCAAAGGTAGTGTCAAGTAATTTCTTACAAATATAGATCTTCACCTTCCAAAAATACACTTTTTGTACATTGCATATTCCTTACTAATACACAGAACCTCCTTAGAGAGAATTGATCTTAGAACCCTTACAAAAATAACAAAACTTTCCTTTATAGTTGAGGCATAACCTAAAACTCAACCAACCACAAACCCTAACCCAACTAGGGTTTACCCAAGGTTACAAAATATATGCATCAAGAGAACAATCCATCCATATCTAAAGAATACAGCCATCATTAATGATCATAACATCCACACTAGGCACACACAAGCAATGAAGAAAATCCAAAAAACCAATAGAAAATCATGGCAAGGAAGAGATCTTTGATAGAAAGGACACATGCAAACATAAAGAAGCATGGGAAGCACCTCATCTTAATGGAAATAGGTAGAAATAGCATTTAAGATCACCCCCATCCTCCCAAAGATCAAATCAAGTCACCCAACAAGTCGCTGCAACATTAATGGCATTCTCGTGAAAACATGTCCAATCGTGGGTAAAGCGAAATGGTCGAGCACAAACAATAGTTGGAATATCATTAAATGGTTCACAAGCCCAAAAATTGTCCCTATCAAAATGTAGTAATGGAAAAAGTTATCTTTTTTCCTTACTTGATTTGAGAATAATTGTCATTGAATTAACCTAATTTTTCCTAGGTCTAATGTTGTAATGTGTTGTAACACGTTCACATTGATCTTGGGCCCCCTTTTAATAAAATTTACTTTATTTGTACTTTATTTAAGTGTTTTAAAGTGTTTTAACACACTTTCACATTTATCTAGGGTCTCCTTAATTAATTTTGGTTAACTAGAGTTGATGAGCCCCTTTAATTCAAATTTAAGCCTTATTTGTGACACCTCTCGAAGATCTACCCTAACACCAATTATTCAAATTACATAACATTTAATTGGGAAAAATCAAGGTCCTAGAAATTGGTGCTAGGACCCATTCACCTTAGGTGGCGAGTCCTCCCTCTATAAGACCCCCCTTTTCTGGCATATTTCACATAGGTTTTTTATTTTCTTTCATTCCTCGAAGGAAAGGTCCTGAAAAATAGAGCCAGGACCCATTCACCCTAGGTGGCGAATGGGTCCTCCCTTAATGAGGACCCCCTTTTTAAATTTCATTTTGGAGGGAATTTAATAATTTTTGTTTCCATATCTGGTTTCGGCTTGAATTGTTTGAATTTCAAGGTTAATTTAATCTCTTAGTATAAATAAGGGGTTAATTCACATTGTTTCTCCTAGCAATTTCATGAAGCATCCTAGCAACTTTACAAGAGCATTATAGAGAAATTCAAGAACATTTTCAAAGACATTTCAAGGAATATTATCAAGATTTTATTGCAGCAATTCAAGATCATTTCATAATGTCAATGGTTTAGTTAATTCATGCATGTTATTGAGCCAAGAAAGTTGATGTAGCATTGAGGATCTATTGTAAGAATTGTTCACATCTATTCAAGGATCAATATATGCATTCTTCATGGCCACTACATGTTAGATTGCAGATTTATCTTCCAAAATATCTTCCAAGGTATCAACATTGCATCATTTCATGTTCATGCTTCAATTACATTATTTCATCATTTGGTTTAATTACCTACAAGGGGTTTGACTTAGGAAAACTCCTATTCACTAAAAATCAACAAGTTTTTCTCTCTTTGAGTGTTTGTTTTCAGATTCATAGGTTGAAGATAAAGTGGAGAAGAATTTTAGAGTTTAAACTTATAAAAGTTGTCAAGTTGCAAAGTTGACCTTCAAAGTGCAAGAACCCCTAACAGGGACCCATTTTCCACTAAAGGCGAATGAGTCCTTTGTGCCCGAAAAACACTAGGTTTCTTATAGCAAGGTACACACCTCTTTGAGCTCTAAAAACTCCCCTCATAGTTTCTATAATAGTTAGGGTTAATTTTTTATTCTTATTTATATCTTTTTGCCCTCATAATTGCATGAATTGCAGTGATTTAGTGTGAAAAATTCTAGTGGTTTATCATCTTGATTCATTTCATCTTGATACCCCAATATTTTTCACCTAATCACAAAAATTGGGCTCCTGGGATCCATCATACTTCATACACTTCATTGGAATTGGGGCATCAAGCTTCAAAGGTTGGGGATTGGGCTTACTGCTTACCTCTTAATGCAAAGCAGTAAGAGGTAATATGGGAAGGAAAAAATCTGAAAGTCTGATATTTAAAGACTTAGTCGGATTTAGCATAAATGGGACCTCAAGAGGGAAACCTAAGGAATTAAGAATGGAAGAAAGCTTAAGGAAGAAGATGAAGAAATAATTTTGGGTGTCAGGAATCAAGAGGATTTCTTATGTCGTACTTACAATGGAATTAAAGTGTAAGACATAAGTCCAACTTCTGAAAGGATAAAAAGGAAAATGATGTTGGGGGTTAGGGTTTGGGAAGAATGATAATTAGTTTTCAAATAAATAAGGAATGGGTAAAGTGGAATCCCAATCCTCGATATTTGAGAGCCCAACACTTAGTCACCTTTTTAAGACCATTTCAGGAATTGGGGGTCGGAAGATTGGCTTACCTCTTACCATAACAAAGGTAAGAGGTAAGGGGTAAAACTAAAGTTCATTCCTCGAAATATCAACACTTAGTTGATTTTTAGAAGGGCTCAAGGGGAGGAAGAAAGGAGGAAAAGGGAAGGAAAATAATAAGGTAGAGGGTAAGAGTAAGGGTTAAGGTCAATGGGAAAAACCCAAAAAGCTAAGGAGAGAAATGGAAATAAAGGAAGAAGAAGGAGAGGAGTGATAGAAAATGGATGCAAGGAAGCAAGCAAACAACAACCTGAAAGTTTTAAACCAAATAATTAGCCACTTCTAGGGTTTGAAAATGGATCTTCTGGTTGTAACCTAACATGGAGATTTTTCAACTTCACATAAGGCCTTGAGTATGATGCACCATTGAGATCTCTCAGATCGGTTATAACTAATGGGAATCACAAGGGGGGTGGCACAACCTGAAAATAGTGCCACCAATAGGGTTGAGGGATTAGGGTTGAGGGTTGAGGGATTAAGGGTTTAAGGTATAGGGTTAAGGGATTAGGTTTGAGGGTTTAATGTATAGAGTAGAGGGTAGATGGTTGAGGGTTGAGGGTTGATGGTTTAAGGGTTTAGGGTTTAAGGGATTAACGGTTGAGGGATTAGGGTTGAGGGTTTAATGTATAGGGAAGAGGGTTGATGGTTGAGGGTATAGGGTTAAGGGATTAGGTTGAGGCTTTAATGTATATGGTAGAAATTTGAGGGTTGAGGTATTATGGTTGAGGGTTTAATGTATATGGTAGAGGGCTGAGGGTTGAGGGTATAGGGATTAGGGTTCAGGTTTATGGTTGATGTATAGGGTAGAGGGTTTAGGTTTGATAGTTGAGGGTATAGGTTTGAGGGATTAAGGTTGAGGGTTTAATGTATAGGGTAGAGGTTTTATAGTTGAGGGTTCAGGGTTGAGGGGTTAATGGTTTAAGATTTGAGGGTTTAAGGGTTGATGGTTTAAGTGATCAAGGGTTTAAGGTATAGGGTCAAGGGCTTATGTTTGATACTTGAGGGTTGACGGTTGATGATTTAAGGGTTTAAGGGTTGAGGGTATATGGTTGAGGGATTAGGGTTTAGGGTTTAGGGTTTAATGTATAGGGTAGAGGGTTGAGGGTTGAGGGATCAAGGGTTTAATGGTTGAGGGTTGAGGGATTAGGGTTTAGGGTCTAATGTATAGGGTAGAGGGTTTACAGTGATGTTTGATGGTTGAGGGATTAAGGGTTTAAGGTATAGGGTCAAGGGATTAGGTTTGAGGGTTTAATGGTTAGGGTTCAAGGGTTTAATGGTTGAGGGTTAATGGATGAGGGCCAAGTGTTAATGGTTTAAGGGTTTAAAGGTTGAGGTTTGAGGGTATAGGGTTGATGGTAGAGGGTTGAGTGTATAATGTATAGGGTAGATGGTTTACAGTTGAGGATTTAAGTTTGAGGGGTTAAGGATTTAAAGGTTGAGGGATTAAGGGTATAAGGCATAGGGATGAGAGTTGATGGTTAATGTATAGTCTTGAGCATATAAGGAATTGTGGTGAAACTTCATATCACACACAAAACGATACATACATAGTACTTAATTTATGTCATAATTTCTCTAAGAAAGGTCTCATAGATGTACCTCAACCCAACCCCCTTTTGACACATGATGGCAATTGGAAAACCTTTGCAAAATCAAATTTTTAAAAATGCGAGTGCACTTTGAGAAAGTTGAAATTTGGCCATTTATAAAGCAAGCCAAAACACACTCGCATTATAACACAAGTGAGTTATAATGTGAGAATATTTTAGCTTGCAATAAAAATAGTAAAAAAGAAATGGGTCCCATGATCCAAGCCCACATGCTCTATTATTCTCTTGATTTTGCAGGTTATCCGATAAGAAAATTCTTTTTCATGTTGTTGGGGAAAGCACAAGTATTTTTATACATTCCACAACCTTTGCACCACCTTTTTCTAGTTTTCCAACTTTGGAAGGAGGAAATAATAGATTTTTTATATCAAATTTGATTATATGAACTCATATTTTTCATGTGTGTAGTGTTGCAATGTTAATTATGATTTTATTATTATAATTTCACATCATAGATTGGTTAATTCTATAGTTTTTAGTAATTTTATTAGAGGTTGTAGTGTAGGAAAATGCATACCTTTGAATTTTCACACTTTTCTAGGCTCTCCTTGCTTTGTTTATCCCCTATTATGTCTTAATTGGTCCTATTTTGCATCCACAATCCTAATAAACTATATCTTTTTATGGCTAATCCCGACAAACATCAATGGATAAATGATAGTTTAATGATTCTAGTTGTGTGTCCTTGATTTTTTGGTCAGGACTAAGATGTCGCCTAGGGCATCTTTGTCCCCCAAAGGTCTTGGGACCCTAATTTCAAATGTTCCTTAAATGGGCCCATTTTTGGATTTTGTGCCCTGAGTTTCATGCCTCAAGACTAAGACACCACCTAGGGCGTCTTAGTTTCCCTTGGCTTATTTTTGGGATTCAATTTCAAATCTTGGTGGGATTTATCCTCCTTTAATTAATGAATTCATATGTCAACTTGTTGTGGTGTAATTTCAAGATATTAAGCATGGATAAGTATAAATACAAGGTTCCTTCACTCATTTTTCATAACAAGCATTCAAGTATTCATTCCTAAGGAAATTTAATGAGATCAAGAGCAATTAATCAAGCATTTGGAGCCAAGATCAAGATTCAAGCATCATATCAAGGATATTGTTGCATCATGTTTGTTATTGTGCTAAAATTTGTGATGTAGGGTTTATGATTCAAGCAAGTGTTTCAAAGATCAATATCATTCAAGTAAGAGTCAAGAACCACATCCATTGTATCCATTTCAAGAATATTTGCAGCACATTATTACAAGGGTTAGGTGAGTTGCAACATAGCATTTTTTTCATTCATCATTTCATTCTATTTCAAGGTTTAATTACCAATAAGGGGTTTGACCAAGTCAAACCCCCATTTACTAACAATCAACAAGATTTTCCTCTCTTGCATGTTTGTGATTGTATATCTAGGTTGAAGACTCAGAGATTATTTGAAGTGCAAAGTTCCAAAGTTGCAAAGTTGCATTGCAAAGTTGTCATCTTCACAGAAACTCACCTACAAGCCAGATCTAGAAGTTTCAGAACCTAAGATCATAGAAGAAGGAAGTGTAGACATCAAGCCTTAGGATCACATTCAGATATTTTATAAATTCATATCATTACTAAGATGGTAGCAAGGGAATCTTATTCCTCCAAGTGTAATTTTATAGAGATTCTTTTATATCCTATTCCAACATCTAAAGATTTTGACTCTGCCCCAAAAAATAGCAGCGGGACTAATAAGACAATAAGGGTGTCTTAGTCCTCCCTAGCAGATTTTGATAGCTTCTTTACATTTCTAGAATCCTCATTACATTTCCAGACTTCCCAAGTACACATATAACTCATTGCATAATTTCATCATTTGTATTCATCATTTAGCTTGCATTACTAGGTTTTGTGAGTTGAATGTTAAGTTGTCTTTTCTGGGCTTTTTCTTGGTGGTGAACCCTTCAAAGTCTAAAATAACCCCTCCTAGGTCTTTCTTGTTGAGAATTGACTCACCCTTTTGGGTTGATATTCAATCCAATTTGGGTTCCTAGGACATAATTGAATGACCTAGAGAGAATAGTGGGAATATCCCCCCAACCTATTTTGTTTGGTTCATTTTGGTGAACCCGACTTCTTTTTACAGCATTCATTTTCTAATTTGGAGTTCATTAAAAGTCCTAGACCTAGGTTGCATTCATTCTTGCATTGCATCTTTCATTAGTGAAAGTCCATCTAGGGTTTCTTGCATCTTGCATTAGTGAAAGTGCATCTAGGGTTTCTCACATTTGCATTAGTGAAAGTGCATATAGGTTGCATTTTTTCTTTCTTGAATCAATTTATCTCATTGCAAAACTAAAAAAGTGCATTTTCAATCATCCTAATTGCATTTAGAAACATTGTTATTGCATTCAAAATTGAAAAAAATTGCATCCAACTTTGCATCTAATTGCTTGTCATTAGTTACTTTTTCTTGCATTCATTTGCATAGTTTTCTATTTCTAAACATTAGGTCCCTAAGTAGGCAACCTGGGAACACTATAAACAATCCATATTTTGTTGTTTTTTCTGCAAAAAAACTCTATTGGGACTAAAAAAACCCTTATTGGCATCTTAGTCCCTCTATGGGTTTTTGGCTCAGAACCTTCCCTGTCTTGTTTGTTGTCTATTCCAGTTTTTGCAACCTCAAAATTTCACCAATAGGACCAAGACGCACTTACTGGCATCTTAGTCCCTATTGAATTTGAAGTTGCAGCTTTCAGGATTTAAATCTGCTTTTATGTGCTTCCTAAGCCTCCTGGTAACATATAATATAAGTCTAGAAAGTTTCAGGAACATCTATTTTATGCATCTAGGTCAAAAACATCAATTTAGGGCACTCATTTTTTAAATCATTTCAATTACAAGCATCCTTAGATCTGAAAATGCTCACATTTCTAAAACTTTTCATAATATGGATAAAAGCACTTTTCACTTTTGCATATATAATGTTTGCATTCATAAAACTTTGCATGAGTTTGATAAAAGTGATTTTAATTTTTGGATATACATTCTTTACATTCTTAAAGTTTTGCATCTTTGGATATACATTGTTTACATTATCGAAGCATTGCATGAGATGGTTAAAAGTAATTTTTATTTTTGGTCAAACAATGTTAGTACCTTAACTTTCTAGGCAGGCTAAAAAAAATTCATATCCCCTCCCTATGAGAGTGTTCTAGTGAAAGAATACAACCTTGGACAATCCTAACGACCATATTCATTCTTCTCCTAATATCTCTCCTATTTGTGAAGAAGATATTTTGGTGTTAGAAGAACCAATCAATGATATTTTGGAGAGTCCTATTTGTTTCTCTCCTCTTACCTCTCTTAGTCAACAATACATTGATGAACAAGATGAAACAACCATAGGTAATCATGACGACCACATAACCATTGAAACTTCAACTAGTCTATATTCATCTCCCAACATCTTCACCTCTTGTGATAATGTTCTAGAGGATGAAAGTGTAAGTGAGGAAGATATGTTGGTGTTGGATGATCAAACCTTTAAGATCTATGAAAATACTCTTTATGATCCTTCCCCTACCTATCCTATTTTGGAAGACATTATAAGACAAAGGAATGAAATTACAGATAATCATGATAATTACATTTGTTTATCTCCTAGTATCTCTCCTAGTTGTGAGGAAAATGCCTTGGTGTTAGAAAATACAACCAATGAAGGTTATGAAGAAAACATTCTTGAACAAGATACTTACATCATTGATAGATAAGACAATTCAACCATTGATGAGACCCCTAATTGTGATGAAGTCATCTTAGAAGAACCAATCCTTGAATGTCAAGAACATTTTATTTGTAGTTCTCCTAAAAACTCTCCTATTAGGGAAGATATAACAATGGAAGAAAATGAGAACATTGAAAATAGTAATTCCTTAGATGAAGATGATTCAAAGTAACATTATTAGACTCCTCTTCACTAGGAAATCATGAAAATAAGGATAATTCTTTTGAGGTTATGCACATTAGATACCCCTTGGAGTACTCTCTCGATCCTAAACTTATCATTCATCCACCCTCTCAAAAACCACAAGTTCAAAACAAACTCATCCTTATCCTTGAACCACCTAAGAACAATGTTTCACAACAATTGCATTACAATATTGTTTCTCATACATACAACACTAGTAACAACCCACAACCAAGACAAACAACTTCAAAATCCCTCCCTTTACCTAATCCCATTTTTCCTAGTGATCCTTGTTTAACTTCGCATAGTGGGAAGGAGTATGATCTTGTTAAACAACTTAAGAATACTCCTACAAAGATATCCCTATGGGACCTAATTGAAAATTCACCTAATTATCACACTATGCTTCAAACAACCTTGCAACAAGTTCCTATCTCTTCTAATGTGTAGCCAAATGACATAACAACCCTAATTCAAGGAATAAATGATGACATTGTTTTCCACCAAAGTGAGCACCCTCCTTAGGAAGTGCAAAAACAATATGATGCTTTCATGATCATAGCACAAGGATAAAGCGAACCCTTGTTGGAAATGACCCAGCCTTAAATGTGTGTAGTGTAAACCTTTTGGATAAGCTTGGTGTCGATAAATAAAAAATTCAACCTAATTCTTTATCCATTAAGGGATTTGAAAATGTAGGAAAGCAACCGATTGGAGTGATCACTTTACCTATTAAATTTGGAAAGGCCACATTAGAAACATTGATCCATGTTACACCTCATGATCTTTCATTTAATCTCCTTTTAGGCAGACCATGGATTCATAAAATGAATGGAGTTTCTTCTACCCTTCATAGTAAAATGAAGTATGTATACAACAATAGAGTGTACACATTGTATGTTGATAATGAGCCTTATAGTATTTTACAACTTGAGAAAAACAAGGATAATCCTTTGAAAACATTGACACCAACTACACAAGTGGAACCCACACAACAAAAAGATAAAGAAAAACATATTAATCAATCACAAAACTATTAGAAGATGATTGGGGTTCCTTAGAATTTGAACCAACATTCATGGGAGAATTCAAGATCATAAACAAAGAGCCTGAAAAGGGAAAAGCAAAAGTGGTAATGTCAACACAAAATTTAGACGACCCTTCGAAATCATCCACCTCAACCACTTTAGAAGAAGAAGTAAATTATACGACAAATTTTAATGAGATAGACTATCAACAACCACCGAATCCAAAAGAGATGAAGAAACTTTATGAAAAAGGTTATGAAATGATGAAACAACTTGGTTATAGTGGAAAAGTATGTGGTGCTAGAGAACAAGGTATATGTGTCCCTATAGAGCCTCAAACGAAAGAAAATACTAGTGGTATTGGTTATTGTCTTTTGATAGAAATAAACAATCCTTCACTTAGCATCAACTCTCTTACAAAAGATTCCTCTAAGCCGACTTTAACAATAGTGCATCCTGAATTGATAGACACTAGTCGTCTTAATTGTTATCATTTGAAAGAAACAAAGAAGTCCTTGCTTAACATTAATTTCATCATGCAAAACACTAATGATTTGAATTCATTAGATTTTACGCCTTCCTTTAAAGAAGAGTACAAAATCTCTCAATCTAAATTCTTGTGTAAGTATGGAATCCTATAATAAGCAAGAGATGTCTTTGTCACAAAATAAAGAACCATTTTCTACTTTTTATCAAGAGATTATCTTGTCAAGACTCCTCCAAGATTGTTTGATCTCTCTTCCTACAAGAACATGAAAGAAATTTTACTACAAGAGTTTATTTTGTGCATATCATATAGTTCATGGTCATGCTACTAATGAATGTAAGGCTTTAATTGATAAAATTCAACATATTAAGGAGTGTGGTTCTATTCCTTGTGTTGAAGCACCTAATTCCTCTAATTGATACTGATTTTCACTCTAGCATGTTTCTCATCAATCATTTCGGCTCATCCTTGTCCTACACTAAGTGGGGGAAAGGGGTTAGGAATCCTTGTCCTTGTATGTCACTTGTTGTCTCTTTTGGCTAGTTTACCACCTTTCATGTATATATAAGAGAAATCTTGGGATGTGAATGCCTTAAGTTGGCTCACATGTGACATTCTAAGTTATACATTTTGGGGGCAATCCCTTCCCTTCTCATGATGTACAACTTATTGGAAACATATGACTTGGCATAGGGCTTTCCGAATAAGCTCTCATGTATTCTTCTATTTTAAAGCAATTACTCATAGTAATGGTGTTAGCAACCGCTTTAAAGTGGGGGCATACATTGACACTCATGTTTCATTGTGCAATTTTCTTTTTTCTCACGATACATCCTTTTCTTGGTGGTTTCATTGTGTTTGATTTCCTTTGAGAGCATGATATTTCTTTGACTTGTCCTCTCTTAGAGACATTAGGGACAATGTTCCCTAAGAATAGACCTTGCATGAACTAAGCAAAATTCCTTTGATCATCCCTCCTTCTTATTGTATTGAATTTTTGTACCTTATTAAAGTCATGGAGGTATGACTTTGATATGGTTCCTTAGGGCTCACCTAGTGAATAGCTAGCTTCAGCCCTTGTGAGTGTGCATTTTATTTTTTTCCTTATCATATTCATGGGGGTATAATGTTTATATGGACCTCTTGGGGCTCACCTAGTGAACATGATGCAGGAGCATCCTAGGTGAAAAAAGCAATCAACATCAACAACAACAACAAAAAATCAAATTTTAAATTTGCATATGCATTTCATGTTAGGGGGTTAAATTTATGTTTGGAGGATATTTGAATAATTGATTTTAATTTTATTCATTTAAAAAAACAAATCCACCTTTGTTATGCAAGTTGGCAAGTGGGGTTATGCAGGTGTAATTGCATTTTTTTTTGAAAAATCTAAAAAGACAAGTTTAAGTGTTGGGATTGGGAGTTATGAAAAGGAAGTAAAAGTCATTTATTGATTTTTCTATTATGGAAACAATTAATTATGAGGATTTGGTAGTGGATTTTCTTATTGGAGGAAAAAAATCAGATTTTGATTTTTTTGGGGAGGGTTTTGTTGCATTTTTTTGGCATTCATTTGTGGCTGCAGGTTTGGGGGGAAAGAGAGAGCTTGGCATGGTATTCTAAAAGGGATTTTTGAAGACCTTTTTTGCAGGTTGAGAGGATTATGGAAGCCATATAAAAATATTGAAGGCTTCATGGGTGGTGATTTAAGGTTCTGTGTGGTTGATTGTAGGAGAAACATGCAGATTTAAAGGTGCTTGTGAAGCACATAGTTGTTTTTTTTGTTGTAGTTTGTTTTGTGTTCATTTTCAAATTATGTATGGGGTATATGTTGCTTCCCATCAGTTGTTTGATGACTAAAAATTAATATTTAATCAGATTTATAGAATGAGAATACTTTTTCTTGTAAATTTTAAAGTCATTTCATGAGACCATTTTGCAGATTTGAATGTTGTTACCTATTTTTCACTACGAGCTCAAACAGGTAGAGCTGAATTGAATTCATCATTGATAGGTATAGAAATTTCCAAATTTTTGCTGCTAAGTATTCATTGTTCATCATAAAGATCATATTACATTTTTATTACAGTTTTATTATGCAAGTATTTAAAACAGAAAATTGGACATTTGCATAATAATGCTTTTTATTCATTTTGAAAAAAATTGAAATCCCACACAAGCTGCGGGAGTAACTGAATTTGATTGTCTTTATCAAATAATGAATACAAAATGGGATGGAATACTACACTACTGAAGATAACGTAAACACAAAGGAGGGAAGCAATTCATCATTGTCTGTGATGATGAACCAGTTTTCCTTGATGTCTTCAGTTGTTGTGTCTCCAAGCTGCAGCAATCTCGATTCCACACTCCATGAACCTGCAAGATTGTAAAAAGAATGATGTTAGAAATTTACTCTAAGAAATGATAAATTACATTCTACTTCATGTCTATGCTACCAACAAGAATTTAATATACATTCAATCAGGCATTCACTAGATGATTGAGTTACAAAGGCTGACAATCAAGGAACACGAAGTTCAATGGAAGCTTTCAGCTTCAATTATTTTTACTAACTTGTTTGTTTCAATATGCAGGAACATGTTCATTATGTTCATGATTATTTTTATCAGATATGTGGAGTAAAACAAGCTCCCACAAGGGTTGAGCCTGGCATATCAGTAAACATCTTCTCATTCAACATTCATACATGAGAGTCATAACAGTCATCAGATAGGACTGTTGTAATAGAGAAATTCAAAAAGAAATCTCTAATTCATTATGATGGAAACAGAATTGAGTAAAACATCCTCTTGCTCATGATTTAAGAAGAACAGTATAAAAGGAAACATGTTGGATGAGCAGCAATTGCATTTATCTTGTCCCATCTTCAGCTCTACTTTATTTTCACATTGCATTTTTATAAAGTATGGAACCCTTTACATTGAACGGTAAAAAAGAATATCAAAGGCCTTTAATCCATTTCTGCTAACATTTTAAAATACATTCATGTTCTATAAGATACTCCAAAGAAATAGGTGTGCATTCAATGAAAATAGTTCATCAATAATATACAACTATATTATGAAAGGGTGGGAGAAAACACCAAATCAAAATGATCACTTATAGATAATCCAGCAAGCATATAAAAGTGTTCACTTCAACGAAGAGCCACAACAGATAAATGATGGTTACAGGAATGAGTGCGTAACTGAAGGGCAGTAGATCAGCAAGTGTTGATAACACAGAGAGTTACAAGTCTACAAGACTATAACAAGAGCATTGCTACATGAAAAAATCAGGAAAAAACATCATCCAGAGTTCAGAGCTTTACCTTGCATTCAAATTTTCATTTTAATGAGAGGTATGGAGCACCTTTTCACACCAAAAAGGAAAATAGAGCATTCAAGTTTTAAAATTGTTTTAGAGCTTCTACAGGAGACAACACTGGAGGGATAGCATGATTGAAGCAATTATACATTTAGTAATTTCCTTCCATTGTTTAAGCAAACCCCCTCGAATGCAGCATATTTTAGAACTTTTCAGTTCACTATTAAAGGTAAGGTGCAGCATATTTTAGAATCTTACATGGAGATCCAATTCAAGCTTTGTTAATGAGTATACAGCATAATGAAAGAAGGGCATAGTCTTCAGACCAATGACAGGTATGGAAGTAATACAGGACAGATTCAAGTATTGACTATGGAATTTAATACAAAATGAAGAGAATAAAACAAATAGTGCCATTATAAAGAAGACATTCAATACCACGTATCAGGGCCAGAAAGCAGCCAGTCTACATATAGTGATGTGGGAGCATAAAGATAAGGCAACAGGGTATATTCTCAGAGCAAAGTAAGCAGATCATTATAAGTAATTAGAACACTAGCAATCCATTGGAAAGGAAATTTGGAAGGAATATCAACCTCGTCAATAAATAAGTAAAAATATGTTTTGAATAATTTTACAATTGAGAACTGGAAACAGGATGTTATAATATACAACTATATTATGAGAGGGTATGATGAAAATGACAACATTTTAGCTGGAGGGAAGATTTTAGAATCTCAAAATATTTCAGTGCATGCACTCTTCAGAAAAATATAGGGTCATTGATTTCTTTTCAAGGAATTTGCTCACTTATTTCAACACCACAGATAGATTTACAAATTTCCCCATTAGGGTTTTAGAAAAAAAATTTAACTGGCAGCCTCAAGGCCACGACTTACAGAAGGAAGAACATATAGAAATTTTCATAGGGTATTCCCACATAGCAATGCTTTTATCTCACAGCTTTAATTTCATCAAACAAAGAATAAAGAAAATACATAAAGAATGGGGAAGGTCATGCCCTCAAAACCCACGTACAGTTATACCAAAGAATAGATTTATAAGAATAATCAAAATTTTCAAAGGTTCTTTCAAATTTTCTGTATAGAAGCAATCAAGAATCACTCTTCTTTCACGATTAATACAGAGAAAAGACTATTACCATATGACCACTAGCAGAGGTTTCTCCAAGAAAAGATCGATAGCTCAAGTATGGCATAGTCAAGTCCAAAAAATATCCATCAAAACTTAATGAATGCTTTAGTGGAACTCAAGTATGGCGGCGCTGAGAAGTTTTCACAAGATAGAATGCAGATGGAATGATCGATGCTTTTTACTAAAAGCTTAGAAGCAGCAAGGAATCCAATACGAAATACAGAGGGATGAAAGAATTGAGCTTCAAAGCTTCAAACCCTACCCAGCATGGTGAGGTTTAGTTTTAGTTCATGCAATAGAGTTCTCTCAAAATTTCCAGGTCAAATGAATGAGTGTTATGATTAGGGTTTCTTTTCTTTGGTATTTTTACCATGCTCGAGTTAAATGATGAATCATTTTTTACTATTGTTCTTTTAAAAAAAACAAAATCATTTTATTTTATCATTCCCCATGGTCTATGACTTCCTAAGTCAAAATACCTATTATTATTCAGAGCCGTGAGATGCATGATCAAACTTCAATTTGTTGAAGTTTTGATTAGTAAAAATCAAGTCATAATTCTTAAAAAATAGTGATAGTAACTTGGTCTCATTCATTTTGGCATGATTTTTACTTGGAGCTATATGTAATTGAATATTAATGTATTATTACATTAATATTTAAAATGAAAATAAGGAGATCATTTCCACATTAAATATTAAAATAATCATACATTTGATTATTTTTAATATTTAATTATTTATCCTCCTTGAGTAAAATCATGGAAATGATGAGGATGCAACTAAAGAATTAAAGATCATCGACTAAAGATTAATCATGCACAATCAGGGATGGATTTCCAGTTCCCATGGGTGGATTGATATAAACGAGGAAGCTTTTGCATGCTTTGGCCCACTTTTTCAGAGATTTCTAGTTCAGTTTGAGTGCTCCATGGATCAGTTCCGAGTTGGCAGCCAATTGGAACCTGAGTTCACTCATTTTTGCATGAGTTTGGGCTATTTTTATCAAGGTTTTCTTTTCTACTTGGATTTCACATTGGAGATGTTGTTTTCACTTTAGTTCTCATTCAGTTCTATTTTTGGCTGCTTTGTGCATGCCTTTTGTATATATTGGAAAAAGTTAGTCTTTTTCCTCTAGTTCTTATTTTGCTGCCTTTGCATTCTACAAAGTGAGATATCTTGTAACTCAGCTTTTATATTCAGATTAATACAATAGCAGGTTTAAAGGTTTATGTGTGTCATTTTGCAAAGATTCCTTCAATTGCAGTGAAATCAAAAGTTTTCCTTATCATTATGTTGTTTTTATGAATGATTTGATGAAGTTTTACTGTATTTAAATATCAAAAAATTTAAAATATTTGTCTCATTTATATTTGCATGCATTCAAATAGTAAAAATTACAAGTCTAAGGTTGTGTAAAGGAATAATATTTTGCTTTGCTGAGAAAACCATGTTCTCCTTCAAAGGTGGTTTATTCACACCTTCCTTAGAGTCATTTTTGTGGTCAAACTGTTAAAATCGACTTGTGTGGATGTTTTCTCTGAAGTTTATTGTGAATCATAATTGCAGATCTTTATCAATTAGGTGAATCACCACTATTTTACAGTTTCACATGCATTTAGCAATAGTTCTTCTATCCCTTTTCTAGGAAGTTACTAGTTATTAATTTAAGAATCATATAGGAACCAGCCTAGAATCTGGAGGTCTATCTTCGCCATAGGAATACCCACAGCCTGAAGATAGTTCTCATGTTTCAACAGATTGTTGAATTTAATCATTCAAGTGTTAGGGTGCAATCTGTTTGACAACAATTTTTGGCTCACCCAATGGGACTCTGAAGCATGCTTTAGAGAAAGAATTCAAGAGTTCAAGTTGTCCTGGTTTATATAGCAGCACATTTTTACCTTTCAGAGGTACAAATTTATACATGGCGACTCTTAGCACAATCCACTTGTTTTAGTAGACAAAGTGTTGGTATGTTAACATTTACAAAAGAGGTCTAATTCACTTTGATTTAAAGAATATTTGCAGATTTCAAATGCTTTAACATGTCTATTTTTTTGTGAAAAAAGCATGTTTTCACCTCCATTTCATGAAAATCCTTCATATTCACATCCTTATCAGCCATATCAGGCCAGTCATGCTACTGGTTTTATCCCAAAAGCCATGCAACAGTAGCTTATTAGCATGCTCAACATGCTTACCTCCCACCCACCCCTGGTCATCCTTCAAATCAATATTCATATGTCCACAATCAACTCCAAGAGGTTGATGATATGAAGAATAACATGAATGACATGAAGAACATATTGTTAGAATTCACAAAGCAAATAGAAGATATTAGAAGGAAACAAGAGTATGATCAGCAACAAGAAGAGATGGCCTACCAGGCCTATCTCTATGAGCAAGACTTGCTGATACATACGAGACAGTATGAAGAAGATCTTGCTGCAAAGGACGAGAAAATTAAAATGTTGATTGCTCAAAAGCATGATATCCAAACAACTTCTTATATTTCAGATCAATTTCAAGAGGAACAATTTCCAAGGGATGAAATTCCAAATTTTACAACCATTCATCCTTCGCAAGTAAAGGAAACTAATCTAGTACAGCCTAGTGTCGTTATAGACCAGCTCATTGATAAGGACACTTTACTCCTAAGGCCAAAAACGTAAACCTATTTTGTTTAGCTTTGGAAGTTTACTGATTAGAGCAGCAAAAGAATGAATAGAAAGAGCAGGAAGTTGTGGCTGCTTGTACTGTGTCCCCAGCTCAAAATTACAATATTACATGTGAAGACAATGTTGAATCAAATTCACTGTTGAACCCCTTAGTTTTTGATTCATTTGAAAAAAATTATAATGTTGTTTATAAGATGGCTAAAAGCAGAATGCAAGAATTACCAGTTAATGATCTCCACTTGCAGAGAGAGAATTCCCAAGTTTCATATCAAAAGGCACTACGTGAGGAGGATGATTCAATTTCTTCATTTGACCAACTACCTAGTTTTATTAAGAAAGTTGAAGAGAGCATGCAGGTTTCTGATTTACCAGTTGGTTTGGAACAACCAGAGGATATTGCTAATTTTTTTGATGAACTTCCTCAATTTGTTGGTGAAAATGAGGATATCAGATGCATGATACCATATATGCCTAGTATGGAGTAACTAAATGATAAAATTGATCCAGATTTAATGCAAAGTTATGAGTTAGATGAGAACATGTTTTCAGGCATCATAGAAGCTTTTTGTTCTAACATAAATGATAAGATAGTATCATATGAAAAAGAAGAATGTGATTAGCCCATTCAAGTAAGGGGGCTATTGAAAAAATTGTAGAAGATTATGCCTTGCATCCTATGAACTTATTTGATGATCTTCTCCACTTTGTTGAGGAGGATTTATATTCTATCATGGATGAAGAACAGAAGGAACAAAAATTTGAAGACTTGTTTTCAGTAATCCAACAAGGATATCAACTCCTCAGTCAAGAAGATCCAACCATTAAAAACATTAATGGTTTCTTTTCAAAGACTATTCTACATGATGCAAAGAAACATGACTCTATTTTTATTGCAGAGCTAAAAGAAAGAGCAGTTGATCCTCCTATAAACAACAATAGACAAATATTTCAAGAAGATCAGACTATAGCAGCCAATGAACAACCTGCATATAACCTCCAATCAGCATCTTTTAAAGGAAAGAATGAAGTCTTCAGAGATCAACAAAAGGATAGCTTAACTTCATTTAATGTTCTTGAAAATCATGAACAATGGGCAGAGGAAATAGAGCATAAACATAGGGCTGAAAGTTACAATTTGAGTGTCCCGACAAGAGGATGTCCTATCAGACGCCTAGCACACTTGGCGAATAATCAAGAGGAGTTACCATTTGAGTTACCTGCTTGGGAGTAGAAGATTGAGCATCAAAATTCATCAATGCAGGTGGCTTACCATATTCAAAACAGTTGCATGCACCTCTTGTCTTTAACGCAGAAAAGGAGGTAGTTTTCATGATTGAAGAGGTGTTTAATCAATGCACTCAGCATTTATTTTTCCTTCATCACTGTTGGACAATTTGCAAGTAGGAAGCACATCCTATCTTGGTGAGAAAGGGAAATTTTTCCTCACAACCAGTGAACGGTTATGTCTGATCACTACCACCGTTAGTTAGTGTAGGGTAGTGTAGAGTTTCAGTTATGCTTTCAAAAAGTGCCCCATGGCACGTTTCATTTCATTTTTTTTATGCTTTCAATAAGGTGCAGTTGTTGCATGTGGTTTTCAAGCTCTATCTTGAATAGAGTTGCAATAGTTTCTTTCAGTTTGTGTGGTTTGAAGCTGAGTTACAAGTTTTTCCAAGTCAAGGCAGAGCAAAAAATGGACTCCATTCCCAATGGATAAGCTATATACTGGTCCATTGTGTTTAGCAGGCAAACACTCTACAAAGGTTGCCAATTTGTTACCTATTTTTCACTACGAGCTCAAACAGGTAGAGCTGAATTGAATTCATCATTGATAGGTACAGAAATTTCCAAATTTTTGCTGCTAAGTATTCATTGTTCATCATAAAGATCAAATTACATTTTTATTACAGTTTTATTATGCAAGTATTTGAAACAGAAAATTGGACATTTGCATAATAATGCTTTTTATTCATTTTGAAAAAAATTGAAATCCCACACAAGCTGTGGGAGTAACTGAATTTGATTGTCATTATCAAATAATGAATACAAAATGGCATGGAATACTACACTACTGAAGATAATATAAACACAAAGGAGGGCAGCAATTCATCATTTCCTGTGATGATGAACTGTTTTTCCACGATGTCTTCAGTTGTTGTGTCTCCAAGCTACAGCAATCTCGATTCCACGCTCCATGAACCTGCAAGATTTTGAAAAGAATTATGTTAGAGATTTACTCTAAGAAATGATAAATTACATTCTACTTCATGTCTATGCTACCAACAAGAATGTAATATACATTCAATCAGGCATTCACTAGATGATTGAGTTACAATGGCTGACAATCAAGGAACACGAAGTTCAATGGAAGCTTTCAGCTTTGATTATTTTTACTAACTTGTTTGTTTCAGTATGCAGCAACATGTTCATTATGTTCATGATTATTTTCATCAGATATGTGGAGTAAAACGGGCTCCCACAAGGGTTGAGCCTGGCATATCAGTAAGCATCTTCTCATTCAACATTCATACATGAGAGTCATAACAATCATCAAATAGGACTGTTGTAATAGAGAAATTCACAAAGCAGTCTCTAATTCATTATGATGGAAATAGAATTGAGTAAAACATCCTCTTGATCATGATTTAAGAAGAACAGTATAAAAGGAAACATGTTGGATGAGTAGCAATTACATTTATTTTGTCTCATCTTCAGCTCTACTTTATTTTCGCATTGCATTTCAATAAAGTATGGAGCCCTTTACATTGAAGGGTAAAATAGAATATCAAATGCCTTTAATCCATTTCTGATAACCTTTAAAAATACATTCATGGTCTATAAGAGACTCCAAAGAAATATGTGTGCATTCAATGAAAATAGTTCATCAATAATATACAACTGTATTATGAAAGGGTAGGAAAAAAGAACAAATCAAAATGATCACTTACAAATAATTTAGCAAGCATATAAAAGTGTTCACTTACAGAAAGAACCACAACAGATAAATGATGGTTACATGCATGAGTGCATAACTGAAGGGCAGTAGATCAGCAAGTGTTGTTAACACAGAGAGTTACAAGTCTACAAGACTATAATAAGAGCATTGCTACATGAAAGAATTAGGAAAAAACATCATCCAGAGTTCAGAGCTTTACCTTGCATTCAAATTTGCATTTTAATGAGAGGTATGGAGCACCTTTTCACACCAAAAAGGAAAACAAAGCATTCAAGTTTTAAAACTGTTTTAGAGCTTCTACAGGAGACAATATTGGAGGGATAGCATGATTGAAGCAATTATACACTTAGTAATTTCCTTCCATTGTTTAAGCAAACCCCCTCGAATGCAGCAGATTTTAGAACTTTTGAGTTCACTGTTAAAGGTAAGGTGCGGCATATTTTAGAATCTTACACAGAGATCCAATTCGAGCTTTGTTAATGAGTATACAGCGTAATGAAAGAAGGGCACAGTCTTCAGACCAATGACATGTATGGAAGTAATACAGGACAAAGTCAAGTATTGACTATGGAATGTAATACAAAATGAAGAGAATAAAACAAACAGTGCCATTATAAAGAAGACATTCAATACCACGTATCAAGGCCAGAAGCAGCCAGTCTACATATAGTGATGTGGGAGCATAAAAATAAGGTAGCAGGGTATATTCTCAGAGCAAAGTAAGCAAATCATTATAAGTAATTAGAATAGCACTAGCAATCCACTGGAAAGGAAATTTGGAAGGAATATCAACTTCGTCAATAAATAAGGAAAAATATGTTTTGAAGAATTTTACAATTGAGAACTGGAAACAGGATGCTATAATATACAACTATTTTATTAGAGGGTACGATGAAAATGACAACGTTTTAGCTAGAGGGAACATTATAGAGTCTCAAAATATTTTAGTGCACGCACTCTTCAGAACAATATAGGTTCATTGATTTATTTTCAAGGATTTTGCTCACTTATTTCAACACCATAGATAGATTTACAAATTTCCCCATCAGGGTTTCAAAAAAAAAAAATAACTAGCAGCCTCAAGGCTGCCACTTATAGAAGGAAGAACATACAAAAAATTTCATAGGGTATTCCCACAGAGCAATGATTTTATCTCACAGCTTGAATTTCATCAAACAAAGAATAAAGAAAATACATAAAGAATGGGGAAGGTCGTGCCCTCAAAACCCACGCACAGTTATACCAAAGAACAGATTTATAAGAATAATCAGAATTTTCAAAGGTTCTTTCAAATTTTTTCTATATAAGCAATCAAGAATCACTCTTCTTTCATGATTAATACAAAGAAAATACTATTACCATATGACCACTAGCAAAGGTTTCTCCAAGAAAATCTCAATAGCTAAAGTATGGCGCAGTCAAGTCCAAAAAATTTCCATCAAAACTTCATGAATGCTTCAATGCAACTTAAGTATGGCAGCGCTGAAAAGTTTTCACAAGATAGAATGCAGATGGAATGATCAATGCTTTTTACTAAAATCTTAGAAGCAGCAAGGAATCCAATACGAAATACAGATGGATGAAAGAATCAATCTTCAAAGCTTCAAACCCTACCCAACATGGCGAGGTTTAGTTTTAGTTCATGCAATAGAGTTCTCTCAAAATTTCTAGGTCAAATGAATGAGTGTTATGATTAGCGTTTCTTTTATTTGGTATTTTTACCATCCTCGAGTCAAATGATGAATCATTTTTTACTATTGTTCTTTTTAAAAAAACAAAATCATTTTATTTTATCATTCCCCATGGTCTATGACTTCCTAAGTCAAAAGACCTATTATTATTCAGAGTCATGAGATGCATGATCAAACCTCAATTTTTTTAAGTTTTGATTAGTAAAAATCAAGTCATAATTCTTAAGAAATAGTGATAGTCACTTGGTCTCATGCATTTTGGCATGATTTTTTCTTGGAGCTATATGTAATTAAATATTAATGTATTATTACATTAATATTTAAAATGAAAATAAGGAGATCATTTCCACATTAAATATTAAAATAATCATACATTTGATTATTTTTAATATTTAATTATTTATCCTCCTTGAGTAAAATCATGCAAATGATGAGGATGTAACTGAAGAATTAAAGATCATCGACTAAAGATTAATCATGCACAATCAAGGATGGATTTCTAGTTCCCAAGGGAAAATTGATATAAACAAGGAAGCTTTTGCATACTTTGGCCCACTTTTTTAGAGATTTCTAATTCAGTTTGAGTGCTCCATGGATCAGTTACGAGTTGGCAGCCAATTGGAACCTGAGTTCACTCATTTTTGCATGAGTTTGGGCTATTTTTATCAGGGTTTTCTTTTTTGCTTGGATTTCACATTGGAGATGTTTTCACTTCAGTTCTCATTCAGTTCTATTGTTGGATGCTTTGTCCATGACTTTTGTATATATTGGAAAAAGTTAGTTTTTTCCTCCAGTTCTTGTTTTTCAGCCTTTGCATTCTGCAAAATGAGATATCTTGTAACTCAGCTTTCATATTCAAATTAATATAGCAACAGGATTATAGGTTTATGTGTCATTTTGCAAATATTCCTTCAATTGCAGTGAAATCAAAAGTCTGCATTTTCATTATGTTGTTTTTATGAATGATTTGATGAAGTTTTACTATATTTAAATATCAGAACCTTTAAAATCTTTGTCTCATTTATATTTGCATGCATTCAAATAGTAAAAATCACAGGTCTAAGGTTGTGTAAAGGAATAATATTTTGCTTTGCTTAGAAAACCATGTTCTCCTTCAAAGGTGGTTTATTCACACCTTCCTTAGAGTCATTTTTGTGGTCAAACTATTAAAATCAACTTGTGTGGTTTTTTTCTCTGAAGTTTATTGTGAATCATAGTTGTAGATCTTTATCAATTAGGTGAATCACCACTAGTTTACAGTTTCACATGCATTTAGCAATACTTCTTTTATCCCTTTTCCAGCAAGTTACCAGTTATTAATTTAAGAATCATATAGGAACCAGCCTAGAATTTGGAGGTCTATCTTCACCATAGGAATACCCACAGCCTGAAGATAGTTCCCATGTTTCAACAGATTGCTAAATTTAATCATTCAAGCGTTCAGGTGCAATCTGTTTGACAACATTTTTTGGCACACCCGATGGGACTCTAAAGCACACTTCAGAGAAATAATTCAAGAGTTCAAGTTGTTCTCCTGGTTTTTATAGCAGCACATTTTTACCTTTCAAAGGTACAAATTTATACATGGCGACTCTGAGCACAATCCACTGGTTTTAGTAGACGAAGTGCTGGTATGTTTACATTTACAAAAGAGGTCCGATTTGCTTTGATTTAAAGAAGATTTGCATATTTCAAATGCTTTAACATGTCTAGTTTTTATGAAAAAAGCATGTTTTCACCTCCATTTCATGAAAATATTACCTATTCACATCCTTATCAGCCATATCAGGCCAGTCACGCTACTGGTTTTATCCCAAACAGGCATGCAATAGTAGCTTATCAGCATGCTCAACATGCTTACCTCCCACCCACCCTTTCTCAGCCTTCAGATCAATATTCATATGTCCATAATCAGCTCCAAGAGGTTGATGATATGAAGAATAACATGAATGACATGAAGAACATATTGTTAGAATTCACAAAGTAGATAGAAGATATCATAAGGCAGAAAGAGTGCGATTAGCAACAAGAAGAGATAGACTATCAGGCCTATCTCTATGACCAAGACTTGCTAATACAGAGGAGACAGTATGAAGAAGATCTTGCCGCAAAGGTAGAGAAAATTAAAATGTTGATTGCTCAAAATCATGATATCCAAATAGCTTCTTGCATTTCGGATCAATTTCAAGAGGAACAATTTCCAAGGTATGAAATTTCAAATTTTACAACCATTCATCCTTCACAAGTAAAGGAAATTAATCTAGTATAGCCTAGTGTTGTTATAGACCAGCCCATTGATAAGGACACTTTACTCCTCATAGAAAAGGTCAGAAATGTAAACCTATTGTGTTTAGCTTTGGAAGTTTATTGAGTAGAGCAGCAAAAGAATGAACAGAAGGAGCAGGAAGTTGTGGCTACTTGTACCGTGTCCCCGGGTCAAAATTACAATATTACATGTGAAGACAATGTTGAATCAAATTCACTGTTGAACCCCTTAGTTTTTGATTCATTTGAAAAAAAAATTGATGTTGTTTATAAGATGGCTAAAATAAAAATGCAAGAATTACCAGTTAATGATCTCCACTTGCAAAGAGAGAATGCCTAAGTTTCATATCAAAAGGCACTACCTGAGGAGGATGATTCAGTTTCTTTATTTGACCAACTACCTGGTTTTATTAAGAAAGTTGAAGAGAGCATGCAGGTTCCTGATTTACCAGTTGGTTTGGAACAGCCAGTGGATATTGTTGATTTATTTGATGAACTTCCTCAATTTGTTGGTGAAAATGAGGATATCATATGCATGATAGCATCTATGCTTGGTATGGATCAACTAAACGATAAAACTCATTCAGATTTAATGCAAAGTTATGAGTTATATGAGAACATGTTTTCAGGCATCATAGAAGCTTTTTGTTCTAACATAAATGATAAGCTAGTATCATATGAAAAAGAAGCATGTGATCAGCCCATTCAAGTAAGGGGGGCTATTGAAAAAATTGTAGAAGATTATGCCTTGCATCCTATTAATTTATTTGATGAGCTACCCCACTTTGTTGAGGAGTTATATTTTATCATGGATGAAGAATAGAAGGAACAAAAATTTGAAGACTTGTTTTCAGTAATCCAACAGGGATATCAGCTCCTCAGTCAAGAAGATTCAACCATTGAAAACATTAATGGTTTCTTTTCAGGGACTATTCTAGATTATGCAAAGAAACAGGACTCTATTTTTATTGCAGACCTAAAAGAAAGAATAGTTGATCCTCCTATAAAAAACAATAGACAAATATTTCAAGAAGATCAAACTGTAGCAGCCAATGAACAACTTGCATATAACCTCCAATCAGCATCTTTTAAAGGAAAGAATGAAGTCTTCAGAGATCAACAAAAGGACAACTTAACTTCATTTAATGTTCTTGAAAATCATGAACAATGCCAGGCTGAGGAAATAGAGCATAAACATGGGGCTGAAAGTTACAATTTGAGTTTCCCGACAAGAGGATGCCCTATCAAACACCTGGCACACTTGGCAGATAATCAAGAGGAGTTACCATTTGAATTACCTGCTTGGGAGCAAAAGATTGAGCATCAAAATTCATCAATGCATGTGGCTTACCATATTCAAAATAGTTGCATGCACCTCTTGTCTAACACAGAAAAGGAGGTAGTTTTCATTATTGAAGAGGTGTTTAATCAATGCACTCAGCACTTATTTTTCCTTCATCATTGTTGGACAATTTGTAAGTAGGAAGCATGTCCTATGTTGGTGAGAAAGGGAAATTTTTCCTCACAACCAGTGAATGGTTATGTCTGCTCACTACCACTGTTAGTTAGTGTAGGGTAGGGTAGAGTTTCAATTATGCTTTCAATAATTTCCCCATAGCACATTTCATTTCAATTTTGTTATGCTTTCAATAAGGTGTAGTTGTTGCACATGGTTTTCAAGCTTCGTCTTAAATAGAGTTGCAGTAGTTTCTTTTAGTTTGTGTGGTTTGAAGCTGAGTTACAAGTTTTTCCAAGTCAAGGCAGAGCAAAAAATGGACTCCATTCCCAATGGATAAGATATATACTAGTTTATTGCGTTTAGCAGGCAAACACTCCGCAAAGGTCGCCAATTTGTTACCTATTTTTCACTACGAGCTTAAACAGGTAGAGCTGAATTGAATTCATCATTGATAGGTATAGAAATTTCCAAATAAGTATTCATTGTTCATCATAAAGATCAAATTACATTTTTATTACAGTTTTATTATGCAAGTATTTGAAACATAAAATTGGACATTTGCATAATAATGCTCTTTATTCATTTTGAAAAAAAAATAAATCCCGCACAAGTTGTGGAAGTAACTGAATTTGATTGTCTCAATCAAATAATTAATACAAAATGGGATGGAATACTACACTACTGAAGATAATGTAAACACAGAGGGAAGCAATTCATCATTTCCTATGATGATGAACCATTTTTTCTCGATGTCTTCAGTTGTTGCACCTCCAAGCTGTAGTAATCTCGATTCCACGCTCCATGAACCTGCAAGATTGTAAAAATAATGATGTTAGAGATTTACTATAAGCAATGATAAATTACATTCTACTTCATGTCTACGCTACCAACAGGAATGTAATATACATTCAATCAGGCATTCACTAGATAAATGATGGTTACATGCATGAGTGCATAATTGAAGGGTAGTAGATCAGCAAGTGTTGATAATAGAGAGAGTTCCAAGTCTACAAGACTATAATAAGAGCATTTCCTACATGAAATAATTAGGAAAAAATATCATCCAGAGTTCAGAGCTTTACCTTCCATTCAAATTTACATTTTAATGAGAGGTATGGAGCACCTTTTCACACCAAAAAGGAAAAAAGAGCATTCAAGTTTTAAAACTACTTTAGAGCTTCTATAGGAGACAATACTGGAGGGATAGCATGATTGAAGCAATTATACATTTAGTAATTTCCTTCCATTGTTTAAGAAACACTCCTTGAATGCAGCATATTTTAGATCTTTTGAGTTCACTGTTAAAGGTAAGGTGCAGCATATTTTAGAATCTTACACGGAGATCCAATTCAAGCTTTGTTAATGAGTATACAGCATAATGAAAGAAGGGCACAGTCTTCAGACCAATGACAGGTATGGAAGTAATACAGGACAGAGTCAAGTATTGACTATGAAATTTAATACAAAATGAAGAGAATAAAACAAACAGTACCATTATAAAGGAGACATTCAATACCACGTATCAGGGCCAGAAAGCAGCCAGTCTACATATAGTGATGTGGGAGCATAAAGATAAGGCAGCAAGGTATATTCTCATAGCAAAGTAAGTAGATCATTATAAGTAATTAGAGCAGCACTAGCAATCCATTGGAAATGAAATTTGGAAGGAATATCAACCTCCTCAATAAATAAGTAAAAATATGTTTTGAAGAATTTTACAGTTGAGAACTGGAAACAGGATGCTATAATATACAACTGTTTTATGAGAGGGTATGATGAAAATGACAACATTTTAGTTGGAGGGAAGATTTTAGAATCTCAAAATATATTAGTGCACGCACTCTTCGGAACAATATAGGGTCATTGATTTCTTTTCAAGGATGTTGCTCACTTATTTCAACACCACAGATAGATTTACAAATTTCCCCATCAGGGTTTCAGAAAAAAATTTAACTAGCAGCCTCAAGGCTGCCACTTACAAAAGGAAGAACATACAGAAATTTTCATAGGGTATTCCCACATAGCAATGCCTTTATCTCACAGCTTGAATTTCATCAAACAAAGAATAAAGAAAATACATAAAGAATGGGGAAGGTCATGCCCTCAAAACCCACATACAGTTATACCAAAGAACGGATTTATAAGAATAATCAGAATTTTCAAAGGTTCTTTCAACTTTTATGTATAGAAGCAATCAGGAATCACTCTTCTTTCATGATTAATACAGAGAAAAGACTATTACCATATGACCACTAGTAAAGGTTTCTCCAAGAAAAGCTCGATAGCTCAAGTATGGCACAGTCAGGTCCAAAAAATTTCCATCAAAACTTCACGAATGCTTCAGTGGAACTCAAGTATGGTGGCACTGAGAAGTTTTCACAAGATAGAATGCAAATGGAATGATCGATGCTTTTTACTAAAAGCTCAAAAGCAGCAAGGAATCCAATACAAAATAAAGAGGGATGAAAGAATTGAGCTTCAAAGCTTCAAACCCTACCCAGCATGGTGAGGTTTAGTTTTAGTTCATGCAATAGAGTTCTCTCAAAATTTCCAGGTCAAATGAATGAGTGTTATGATTAGGGTTTCTTTTCTTTGGTATTTTTACCATGCTCGAGTTAAATGATGAATCATTTTTTACTATTGTTCTTTTAAAAAAAAAAATCATTTTATTTTATCATTCCCCGTGGTCTATGACTTCTTAAGTCAAAAGACCTATTATTATTTAGAGTCATGAGATGCATGATCAAACTTCAATTTGTTGAAGTTTTGATTAGTAAAAATCAAGTCATAATTCTTAAAAAATAGTGATATTCACTTGGTCTCATGCATTTTGGCATGATTTTTACTTGGAGCTATATGTAATTAAATATTAATGTATTATTACATTAATATTGAAAATGAAAATAAGGAGATCATTTCCACATTAAAATTTAAAATAATATACATTTGATTATTTTTAATATTTAATTATTTATCCTCCTTGAGTAAAATCATGCAAATGATGAGGATGTAACTGAAGAATTAAAGATCATCGACTGAAGATTAATCATGCACAATCGGTGATGGATTTCCAGTTCTCATGGGCAGATTGATATAAACGAGGAAGCTTTTGCATGCTTGGGACCACTTTTTCAGATATTTCTAGTTTAGTTTGAGTGCTCCATGGATCAATTACGAGTTGATAGCCAGTTGGAACCTGAGTTCACTCATTTTTGCATGATTTTGGGCTATTTTTATCAGGGTTTTCTTTTATGCTCGGATTTCACATTAGAGATGTTGTTTTCACTTCAGTTCTCATTCAATTCTATTATTGGTTGCTTTGTACATGCCTTTTGTATATATTGGAAAAAAAATTCCTTTTCCTCTAGTTCTTGTTTTTTAGCCTTTGCATTCTACAAAGTGAGATATCTTGTAACTCAGCTTTCATATTAAAATTAATACGGCAACAGGTTTACAGGTTTATGTGTGTCATTTTGCAAAGATTCCTTCAATTGCAGTGAAATCGAAAGTCTGCCTTGTCATTATGTTGTTTTTATGAATGATTTGATGAAGTTTTATTGTATTTAAATATCAGAACCTTTAAAATCTGTCTCATTTATATTTGCATGCATTCAAATAGTAAAAATCACAAGTCTAAGGTTGTGTAAAGGAATAATATTCTGCTTTGCTGAGAAAACCATGTTCTCCTTCAAATGTGGTTTATTCACACCTTCCTTAGAGTCATTTTTGTGGTCAAACTATTAAAATTGACTTGTGTGGATGTTTTTTCTGAAGTTTATTGTGAATCACAGTTGTAAATCTTTATCAATTAGGTGAATCACCACTAGTTTATAGTTTCACATGCATTTAGCAATAGTTCTTCTATCCCTTTTCTAGGAAGTTACCAGTTATTAATTTAAGAATCATATAGGAACTAGCCTTGAATCTGGAGGTCTATCTTCACCATAGGAATACCCATAGCTTGAAGATAGTTCCCATGTTTCAACAGATTGTTGAATTTAATCATTCAAGCATTTGGGTGCAATTTGTTTGACAACAAATGCATTCTAAGATTGTTTGTGTGTTTGTTTTTGGAAAAGAGGGTTGTTGAGAACCCCTCTTACATCAGTGGTATCAGAGCAGGAGTTCCTGAGTGTGCAAGCAAAGCACCAAATGTGAGGCAGTTTGCACCAGGACTTGTGGTGTGTGTGATTTGTGCATAGACAGATCGTCGAATGTGGGGCAATCTATACTAGAGAGGATGGGATGGGTCATGAGGAGGCCTGTAAGAATTTTATTTTGGGAAAATTATTGGGAAGAAGTGGAAAATAAGAATTATCGTGAAGAATTTGAAAAGCTCTAGGCTCAAGTAAATGTATTGGAAAAGATGATTAAGGCGGAAGTGGGAATACGGGTAGAGAAATATGGGAAGAAGAATGCTCTCTTGAAAGAGGACAACAAAGATAAAAGAAGCATGAAGAAAGAATGGAGAAAGAGAGAAGATAAAATGGTTGTTGTGGATCAGAAATTTAATGGTAACTTTAATGATTTTCTTCTATCTGAAGATCCATTGTTTGTAGAAATTAGCAAAGACAAAGAAATTGGTGAAAATGAGAAGAATACAATAGTAGAAAAAGAGGTATCATTTAATTATGTTAGTGATTATTTACATGCAAAATAAGTAGATGAAGCTATGGATGAAATTACAACAATTCCAAAAAAGGATTTTGATAGTCCTAGATTTGATAAAGGGAATGAAGAAGAAGAATATAGTCTCCTATTGAAAGAGGAGATAGGGAAGTTAGAAAGATTATTTGACAGAGTAATGATAGAAGAAAATGAGGAAAAGAAAGAGGTTTCAAATGTTACATGCCTCTCTGAAAGAGGAAAATTTGCAGCAATAAGAAAGGAGAAGGAAATAGAGGTAATTGTTGATTTATCGAAAATTTTCAATGTTTCTAACAAAGCTAGTTTTTGTGAGGTTGAAATGGTAAAAGGGAGTGAGGAAAGAGAGATGGTAAGGTGCAACAATAACATGTTACAAGCTGAAATACAGCAAGGTATGATGAATTTTTTTGAAATAGAAGAAGAAGAGGGTGAAGGAGAAATAGGTAAGAAAGATGTGAAAATAGAATTCATTGATTTCCATGAATTCATTAATACTAATTTGTGTGTAGGTGTTGAGGATGATAAAGTGGGATGGAAATATGAATCATGGTATAGTGAGGTGAATTTCATGAGGGGAAGAAAGAGAGGAAAGATGAAGGAAGGAAGAGATAGGAAGTTTTAGAGTAAGGTGAAGAAGAAGAAAAAGGTGGATAAGGAAGAAGGATGGATGAAGAACAAGAAAATGATCTACAAATTTTTATGAGTTAAACTCATGAAAAATTTCTTTCTACCTGGGGTGTATGATGCAGGATCATCTTAGGTGAAAAAAGCAATCAGCATCAACAAAAAAAATTATTCGAATTTTAAATTTGTATATGCATTTCATGTTAGGGGGTTAAATTCATGTTTGGAGGATATTTGAATAATTGATTTTGATTTTATTTATTTTAAAAAAAAAAAAAATCCACTTTTGTTATGCAAGTTTGCAAGTGGGGTTATGGAGGTGTAATTGCATTTTTTTTTTAAATCTAATAAGGCAAGTTTAAGCATTGGGATTGGGAGTTATGAAATGGAAGTAACAGTCATTTATTGATTTTTCTATTATGGAAACAATTAATTATGAGGATGTGGTCGTGGCTTTTCTTATTGGAGGAAAAAAATCAGATTTTTGATTTTTTTGGGGAGGACTTTTGTTGCATGTTTTTGGCATTCATTTGTGGCTGCAGGTTTGGGGGGAAAAAGATAGCTTGGAATGGTATTATAAAGGGAGGTTTTGAAGACTTTTTATTGCATGTTGAGAGGATTATGGCAGCCATAAAAAAATATTGAAGGCTTCATGGGTGATGATTTAAGGTTTTGGGTGGTTGATTGCAGGAGAAACATGCATATTTAAACGTGCTTGTGAAGCACATAGTTGTTTTTTATGTTGTAGTTTGTTTTGTGTTCATTTTCAAATTATGTATGGGGTATATGTTCTTTCCCATCAGTCATTTGATGACTAAAAATTAATATGTAATTATATTTATAGAATGAGAATACCTTTTGTTGCAAATTTTAAAGTTATTTCATGAGACCATGTTGCAGATTTGAATGCATTGTGAGATTGTTTGGGTGTTTGTTTTTGGAAAAGAGGGTTGTTGATAACCCCTCTTACATTAGAACAACTAGCTTCACTAGCCCTTGTGAGCATGTGTTTTGTTTGCATAGTGGACAATGCATTCCACTTGTAAACCTTTATTGAACAAACAGCCTAGAGCCGGTCCACAGCGCATTGGACAACTAGTCAAAGCTTGATCCATTGTATTTTTCTTTTTCCTTTTTCCTTTTTCCTATCTTTTATGGTGTATGTTTTTGATCTGGTTATGGCTTCATATATCATCTGTAAGTGTGTTCCTTTATGCTTATGTTGGTTTGTCATAGGATCTTGATCCAAGGGGCTCAACCACCCTCTTGGTTATTGTCATCCTATCTTACTAGCATTCGTACATTTAAACCCCTCTTGATTGTGTGGTTGACTACTTTAGTGTGAGTTTGAAGCAAGTTTCTCCTCTCACTAAAGTGGGGGCTAAATATAGTGTAGGAAAATGCATACCCTTGCATTTTCACACTTTTTTGGGCCCTCCTTGCTTTTTTATCCCTATTTATGTCTTAATTGGTCCTATTTTGCATCCACAATCCTAATAAACTATATCTTTTTATGCCTAATCCTGACAAACATCAATGGATAAATGATAATTTAATTATTCTAGTTGTGTTTCCCTAATTTTTGGGTCAGGACTAAGATGCCACCAAGGGTGTCTTTGTCCCTCAAAGGTCTTGGGACCCTAATTTCAAATGTTCCTTAAATGGGCCCCTTTTTTAATTTTGTGCCCTAAGTTTCATGCCTCGGGACTAAGACACCACCTAGGGCGTCTTAGTCTCCCTTGGCTTATTTTTGGGATTCAATTTCAAATCTTGGTGGGATTTATCCTCCTTTAATTAATGAATTCATATGTCAGCTTGTTGTGGTGTAATTTCAAGATATTAAGGATGGATAACTATAAATACAAGGTTCC
The DNA here is from genome assembly GCA_007258455.2 of Sequoia sempervirens. NCBI lineage: Eukaryota > Viridiplantae > Streptophyta > Pinopsida > Cupressales > Cupressaceae > Sequoia > Sequoia sempervirens. The sequence goes on along the minus strand of VDFB02000002.1, from coordinate 75,536,199 downwards.
TTCACTCATTTTTCATAACAAACATTCAAGTATTCATTCCTAAGGAAATTTTATGAGATCAAGAGAAATTCATCAAGCATTTGGATCCATCATCAAAATTCAAGCATCATATCAAGGATATTGTTGCATCATGTTTGTTATTGTGCTAACATTTGTGATGTAGGGTTTATGATTCAAACAAGAGTTTCAAAGATCAATATCATTCAAGTAAGATTCAAGAACCATATCCATTGTATCCATTTCAAGCATATTTTCAGCATCTTATTACAAAGGTTTGGTGAGTTGCAACATAGCATTTTGTTCATTCATCATTTTCCTTCATTTCATTCTATTTCAAGGTTTAATTACCAACAAGGGGTTTGACCAAGTCAAACCCCCATTTACTAACAATCAACAAGATTTTCCTCTCTTGCATGTTTGTGATTGAATATTTAGGTTGAAGACTTGAAGATCATTTGAAGTGCAAAGTTACAAAGTTGCAAAGTTAAATTGAAAAGTTGTCATCTTCACAGAAACTCACCTACAGGCCAAATTTGGAAGTTTCTGAACCTAAGATCAGAGAAGAAGGAGGTGCAGACATCAAGCCTCAGGATCACATTCAGAGATTTCAAAAATTTAGATTAGGACTAAGATGGTAGCAAGGGCATCTTAGTCCTCCAAGTGGAATTTTGTAGGGATTCTTTCAGATCTTGTTCCGACATCCAGAGATTTTGCATCTACCCCAAAAAACAACATGACTAATAAGATAGTAAGGGTATCTTAGTCCTCCCTAGCATACTTTGACAGCTTCTTTGCATTTCCAGAATCCTCATCACATTTCCAGACTTCCCAGGTACACATACCCTAACTTGTTGTTGCATAATTTCACCATTTGTATTCATCATTTAGCTTGCATTACTAGGTTTTGTGAGTTGAATGTTAAGTTGTCTTTTCCAATATTTTGCTTGGTGGTGAACCCTTCAAATTCTAAAAGAACCCCTCCTAGGTCTTCCTTGTTGAGAATTGACTCACCCTTTGGGGTTGATAGTCAATCCAATTTGGGCTCCTAGGACATAATTGAATGACCTAGAGAGAATAGTGGGCACATCCCCCCACCTATTTTCTTTAGTTTAGAGGTATATAGAATTGAACATTGAAAAGGAAGAAAATCCATGAAAAGCTCAAATTCTTGAGGAGTTTGATGCAATAAGAAGAAAAAATTACACATAATTAGGTAGTTTCTCAAACTGAATCTCTGATTTTATGGTATGCCAAGTCTTTATATATGTGCTTTACATTTTCCTCCATTATCCTATGTTTCTTTATCACTTCTTATCATACATGCATAATATAATGCTTTTATTTCATTATCATGTTGATTTTGGGATTATATTTTGCTAATTACTCAAAATTATGAGTGCTCAACATACATAGCCTTAATCAAATACATTAGATTTTTCTAAAGGATTAGATTATATTTTGTTAATATAATCAAATGCATCATATTAATCATCATTATCTTTATATTACTCAACATATACCCTTCATTAGAAGGTAAATTTTCATCCTTGCTTATTGAGAAAATATATTGTTGGTTAGTGTGCCAAAATCACCACATCAAATTGTTTCTCTCTTGTGAAATTGACTATGTCATGCCAACCCACATTCAATTTTTGAGGATCATATAGTCCTTATTAGGATATCAATCAGCATTAAATAAATTTTACAAGGTTTCATGCTTGCATGTGTCATGGGGATCACATTTGTTCCAACTCAAGTTCCTTATGTTTCATGATTCTATCTACATCAACTTTGCATAGTGTCATGCTTGCATATGTCATGTCACACTAGCTCCAATTCCATAATGCATCAACTATCAAATCATATTACAAGTTTCATTATGACTATCATAACCTTGTTAAGATAGGCTTTAACTTCATTAGGTATTTCAAAACTGTCGTAAGACAGTCATAACTTCATTGGGACTATCATAACTTCCTTATGGCAGTCCTAATGAATCTATGACAATCATAGCTTCATTTGGAGTATCATAAGTCCATTAGGACAACCCTAATTAATGTAGGAAATCCATAGGCTCATTATGAATGTTAAATCATTACAATTTGTCTCTCCCCATGCTCTTTTTTTGCCCTCTTCATGCATAAACTTGAGAATCAATAAAAAAATTATTAGTTTCATATTTCTTTACTTGATTAGTACTATGGTGGAATTAGTATTTATCTCTTTTTCATGCTACAGATATAATTCTTCATCATTTCAAGGAAACAATCAAGGATTCCTCTAACACGAGATGAGCAAGAAGCTAAGAATACAAAGAAAAGAGAAAAAAATGAGGCAACTTCATGAAAATAGGAAATTCAACATGATAGAAGAAGTCATGCAAATTGAAGAGGAACAATAAGCCAAGAATACAAAGAAAAGAGAACTAATGAGGAAACTTCATGAAAAGAGGAAATTGAACATGATAGAAGAAGATGTTCCAATTGAAGCGGAACATGAACCAGTCCTAATGAACCAATTTGGAGGGACACCATCTACCACATCTCAAGTTGAAATTACATCATCACTCACATGTGAAGAAGGAGGTACGCCATCTTTCCCAACTCAACTTCAAGGTACTTCATCTATTCCATCTCCAATCAAAGGTACGCCATCTATCCCTTCTCATTTAAATATTGATTAAATTCCTAATATTGAGGAAAATTTACCTTTTGAGAACACCTCCTATAATTTTGTATAGAAAGCCCAAGTTTTTTATTGATATTGATGAAAATATTTTGCAAGAAATGGTTCATAAGATTCCAAAATGTACTTGTAGAAGATATGCTAATAAGATTTGGAGATTGTTCTTTGAAGGGTTGAATGAAACCAAAAGATGTCAACTATTTTTTGAATTAATGATGAGAAGTCTAAAGTATAGGTCCATTATAAATATTATTGGGTTGAGAACATCAAAAGCTTTAAGTGACAAATCTATTGTGAAGAATCTAATGAGTGCATATGAGAGTGTGGGTAGCACCTCAAGCACCAAAGATAGTAATGTCACACAATGTGTCATTACATCAACAATAGTAATTAATAAAATGTGAAGAAAGTTAATCTCATTAGAAAGACACGTCAATCATTGAGAATAAATAGAAAAAATTTATTGAGAGCAGTTGGAAGTGCCAAAGAATTGAGGACATAATTGACAATTAATTATGGGAATTCTTGGGGAGACTACCATGAAAAGATAAACCAATTATTGGAGCATTGAGATCCCTAATTGAATGCTTTTGGAATAATAACATAAGGGTATCTTTGAATCAAAGGGATATGGTAAGAAGGAGAATAAAACATGGCTTAGAAGATACCCAATTAAGAGTGTTAATTTTTGGTTGTTTCAAGACCTTGACATGCATCAAAAGATTCTTCATTACTCAAACCTTGTCGTGGCATCCAATGTTCAATTGATAAAATATAGGGGTAGAAATTTGAACAAGAACTTATGGAAGTTGTGTGAGTCTGATCATGAGGAAATATTGACACAATAAAGAGTAGAGAAAACCCAGATGATTCATTGGATTAATTTGTAAGTATGTACATTGAATTTGTAAATTCATGTTATTGATATTAATGTATTGTAGTTGATAGTTAGACCTTTCACTTTCACATTTCAACTTTACTTATGTTTTGGTTCCAAATTTCATATGGCATAGGAAGGACTTACTACCCCTCTTTAACTTAAATTTTATCATTATCTTGTTGTTTCATTTTTACACATATACAGTGAATATTGGGCATATTATATGCATATTTATGGTAGGTCTATTTAAAATGGCACATAGTGGAATTTGTTGTGATAGAAATTACATTCACCGTATTTTTTTGTGTTTCACTATCAAGTCAAAATGACATGATGTGGTTCCCTTAGTGGTGTTAAATGGACCATCTTCTTAGGTGTAACAATTTGATATGACATATTTAATATGACCATGTAATTTTGTTTAACTCTATGCGGTAAGTATGTTCTACACTTTGATACTAATGCAATAGCTTTGTACTCATGTGTGGGTGTGTAAGTTTTGTCAAAATCCTTTTATGTATCTAGTGATGGGTCTTTATATGAGTATAGGTGGGTTTTTGTTTAATCTCAACATAAGAGTGTTAGTGATAATACATTCCCCCTTCAATTGGTTGTATACAAAGTGTGAAAAATAGTTTATGAAAACTACATGAAATCTAAAATTGAAAGCATGCAAGAACATAGATCATGAAAATTAATGCAAAAAGAATCATCGATAGCATCATGTAACAACAAATATATATTGTTCATGATAACTATGAAAATCATAGAGACAATAGATAACCATCAATCCATACAAGGATTCTCCCAATAAGGGTAAACAAGTATGATATAACATGTAGGTACATAGGAGATTAGCATCAAGGTACATATTTTTTTCCATAGTATAGGAAAATGAAAAGAAATATGGCCCTACAGGTGAAATAGAAATCAACTTACATATAGCTGGGTAAGGAATAGTTCAAGAGCATAACATAATGTGATAAGCATCATGTGAGATCCAAATTTCATATGGCATAGGAAGGACTTACTGCACCTCTTTAACTTAAAGTTTCTCATTTTCTTATTGTTGCATTTTTACACATATTGTGAATAGTGGGTAGATTATATGCATATTTATGCCCCTTCATTCACTTTGAATTGACTCTTATCTTGCAAGATTGATGTATTTGTGACCGACAATATTAGTATGGGCCGATTATGCTTGATCCACAAAGAATTGAATCATATTCATGCCACTGTGATAGGGTGAATTTACTTGCTAGAATACGAGCAGCAAACAAAAAGAGTGCAAAATAACAACAAAAGACACCCTACACCTCAAGATTAGCCTAGTTGGATTCAATACAAAATAAAGACAACAAAATGAAACCTTTTACCTTGTCTCGAATCGATCCTTTGGTTGTCCCTTCGATCTTTGGTGTTGTATGCTCCTTGAATGGCAAGAGATGCAAATGTGGATTGTAAGATAGATGGAAAATGGATGAAAGTGGATGCAAGTATGAAAAATGGCTAAGCATGGCTCAAGAAAAAAATTTGCAAGAGTTTGGCTAGCATGAATGATCTCTCCCAAAATGAGAGAAAAGAGGGGGTATTTATAGAGATTTTTGGACTCTCTAGGGAAATGGATGGCTGAGATTGAGACACCAAGATTAAGATGTAGGGCTAAGGTGAGTTGAGAACTCACAAGCCCTCACATCTTGACATGTGGCATGTGAAGTGGTTTAAAAAGGATGAAGTGGACATGATGTGGAAAGATAGTACTTGACATGGAGGTGGTACATAGTACCTTGGGATTGGACAAGATCTCCTCATAAATGAGGTCCTTGTCCCCATGTGGGTGAAAGGACATGTGAGGAATTAAAAATTCCTCAAATATTTTCATAGGGATGAGAGAAGGAATTTAAAATTCCTTTAAATGCATTGGGGGATTAAATGTGAATTAAAGATTTACATGGGGAAAGGGGTGCCTTCTCCAAAAGGATAAATCATTTAATAAAGTTGACTTAGGACACATGACATGGAGATTAGGTTAACCTAATTAAGTGATTAAGGTTGTGCAAGTACTTGATTAGACAAATTAATGACATATTATAAGAGGGTTAGATTTCACATGTGACTTGATGTGACAAGTCAAAGACGACATGGGGAAGAGAAAAAGGAATTTAATATTCCTTGGAAGGATAAAAGGAATTAAAAATTCCTTGAGAGGTTGATTAGGCTAGTTAATGAAGGATTATAGGAGGGTTAGGTGGCTAAGAGAGATTAGAGGCCAACTTGAAAAAGTTGGAGGATGTGACACATCCTAATCAAGGATTAGGCATGTACACATCCTAATGATGAGATTAGAAGAATAATTAGGATTAGATAAAAATGATGGAGGATGTGACATATGAAGAATTAAATAAATGTCATATTTATTTAATTCATTTGATGAAAGGGGGAAGGTATTTAATTATTTAACTAGATACCTTAGGGATTAGAAGAACTTTAGAGATATTAATTAAATAATAGTGATATTATTTAATTAATGTGGATAAGGGGATGCTTAGATGAAAAGTGGATAAATTTGGATAAATTAAGTGTCCAAATTTAGGTGTCTACAACCACTAATACACAATCTAAACTAGATCATTCAAATGAAAGTTAAACTAAGTATTTATTGAAACAAAACATTTTAAATATGAAAAACATTAAAATGTCTACTCTAACCCATTTGAAACTTATCCTATTTTTGGACTAGTTTCATGTTGATGTGAAACGACGACCCTTTCACAATCTCATGATCAGTGAGCTTGTTTGAATTGATTCTATTGAAGAGAATCAATGAAACGGTTGTGAGATGTGAATGAAAACATGATTTATGCTGAAATGACTATGATTCAAAAGCTAATCTAACATGATTTTAGGCTAAATGATTTAGATATGCAATTGCTAAGCTAATCTAAATGAGATTTAAGCTAAAAAGATACAAACCCTAATTATTTAATTAGCTAAATGGATGCATTATGAAAGCTATTAATGGAAGCTAAGCTATTACACAACTAATTTAAACTAAAATATGATAAAGGTGAGTAAAGTATGAATGTGAGTGTGAGTGATTTCAATAGCATAAGTTTTCTTTGAAAGATGGATCCATTTGTCTCAAAATAGTGCTTTATTTATAGGAAAGTAAATGAGAAATGAAGGGTTGAGATCAAAAAAGTTAACCAACAATCAAGGATGGAGGAAATTGGAGGCATGGATCATGGATTCTCATCAACATGTGAGAATGCAAGATGATATTTAATCAAGGGTTCTCATTCCTTCCAAACAAGCACAGTTTTGACCTATATAAGAGGTCAAAAGTTAACTTGCACAAGAAGTCACAAGTTAGCTTGCATAGGAAGCTAAGTAAGAATATTCCCTTTTTGAAATGATTGGAGGAGAGAGAATATTCTTTGGAATATTCTCATGGGTGAGGGAAAAGGATATTTAGTTAATTAAAACTAAACTAAATTGTGCAAAGGAGGAATATTCCCTTGGAATATTCCTTTGCAAGTGGGAGGAATTGGATTATTAGATAATTGCTAATTAAACAAGGGTTTAATCATGCAATTAAGGGAATTGGAAGAATAAAGTGATATTCATTAAAATAAATGATTTAATGAAAGGGAGAAAGGTGAAATGACATTTAATTAAATAACTTAAGGTTATTTAATTAAATAAGAAGACTTAGGGAATTAAATTAAATTAATTTAATGAGATGAAATGTTAGCATGGAAGGGGGTGAATTAACCTAATTAAATGAATTAGGTTAATAGATGCAAATGATGCAATTAATTAAATAGCTAGGCTAATTTAATCAATTAAGTGAAAAGATGGTGGGTTTCAAGAGGAAATGATGTTAGTATAACTGATTCAAGTGCATGATATCATTTAATACATTTTCCAGTGTCTACATTTTGCCCGTCTTTGAAGTGAGGTACTTGCTACTTTGGTTCAAAGACTAATGCTCTTTAGATAAAAACTATTGCTTAAATCAAAAAAAATAAAAATTGATGTTTCATTTTTTTTAGATGCCCCAACGGAAGGATTAAGCTAATTCCCTGCCCCCTCAAGAAATCAGGTGGAAAGTTTGAGTTTTGGGTTGCTTTCTCAACAAAGGTTAAAATGTTGCCCCAAGGGTCCAAAAAGGCTCCGAGATGCAAAAAACATGCCAAAAATGCAAAAAATGATGCAAAATAAGCTTCAGTTGGAAAAAATTATGAAAATGATGAAAACCCTAGCTTCATGGTTAAATTAGGAAAAAAACCCTAATTTTGATGTATAAATAAGCCAAGAAGGGTTACTTTCAATTCATTTGTGCATTCACACTTTAAGGAATTCTTGCAAATTGAGCTTTGACCCTCTGATGAGATGGTGCAACGTGTGCTCCCACGACACATTTTCGACTAAGTTCGAGAGCACCAACAGCTTCTAGGTGCAAGACCACTAGTATGTGATTCGAAACTTGATTTGAAATTTGAATTTTTTATGCATTTATTGCACTTTAGAATTTAAACTTTGGTAGCGTCGTTGTATGGTGAGGCTAATTTTAGAACAGCAATGCTAAATTTAATTTTAGCGATACCTGTGTGTATTGTGACGTGGTTCACAATTTAGAATTAGGGTTTCCAATTCTAAATCGTGATGCGTATGTTTATAGTGACACACATCTTGATTTGAAAATTAGGGTTAGGGTTTCCAAAGTTTAAATCGTGACGTATATGTTTTTGGCGACGTGATTTGCGATTTGTAATTTAAATGCCTTGGGTATTTTAGTTTAAAATTTGTATTATAGTGACACTATCATAAATAGCGACGCTATTGTCATTTTGGAGCTAAAAATTCTAAACTTAGCCAATTGTTTTGAAATTTTGATATTGTACGCTTCATGGGTGTAGGAGGTGATCCCACCTTTGATGTCTCATGAGCACCGACCCACAATTTTGGAGAGACTTGGTGATTTATCTAAGTTATACTAGGAGTACTTGGGGGAGACTAACCTATGGTACATCACGTACATGTGTGTCATCCAGACATAATTTTCTATGATGATCGCACTGTGCATGCGATGGTAAAGTGAGACTTCGTCATTCCACCTTCCCATAGGTGATGCGATAGTGACACTAGAGGATGTATGGTGGATATTTCCTTTGTCAATGCATGGAAAGCATGTGATTTATGACTCTGATGCCAATTAAGATGCTTTCCACGAGGTGATGGAGATTGACGATATCATTCTAGTCACTTTGTAGATTGACCTCGAGATGTACAAAGGTTGAGTGCCCAATTTCATATTGATATTTACAGCTATTATCTTAGGTTTGGTTTCTCCTTATCGATAGAGTAAAGGATTCAGCCCAAGATGGGGTCTTGCTTGGTACAAGATTCTCTATAGGAGGACATTGTTCACTTGGGGGCCAGTAATTTTGGCCTCATTATATCATGATATGCATGATTTCATCTATTGCGATGACAGAGTGATCAAGATAGGAGTCGTCTTGCTACACATTTAGGCTTGGGAGCATATTGTAGTGTTGCGACCGATTGTTCAAACGGTTGATGTAGAGCCAAATGATCCCATGCTTTGGTGATATAGAGGTGGCATTACTTTATAGCACACTGGGCAACTAGGGATTTCGTACTGGCACTGGGTACTTGATGATGTGACATTATTTAGATGGTGACCTTGGCTACAAATGCCAAAATGGTATGATGATGTACAGTAGCTCTTCTTCACCTGACATACCCAATACATGCAAGGTTGAGAGCACACCATCATCAAGAGATATTTTCCAAATAGGGTGGCCCAACAGTTTGGGGAGAGGCATGATAGACCAGATGATCAGTATACAACCATCTTCGTCAGATCAGCACGAGAGGTACCCACATGGGGACTTACAATCCCAACACCTAAGGTGGTTGAGGGCTTTTAGCAGTTGGTTGCTTAGCCATGTGCATATGACCAGGGGTAGGTGGACACTCAAACGACACGTGCATATGATACATGGTTTACACCTCCTCGTCGGTTGACAAATTAAGTAGATGCACCTCCACAAGGGAGACCACAAGGGAGGAGTGCAAGTAGAGGTAGGGGCAGAGGCACGGGATAGGATGGGTAGATTCCAAGGGCACCACCAGTGGGTCAGAAGCCTCCTATTCATCAATAGCTAGTGTAGCCACCACCACCATATCCCTGAGATTTGCAGATTCAGCAATTGTAGCAACAAGTTCAAGTCATTATAGTTGAGCGAGATCAGGCCCGCCAACATATTTTAGTGATTACTGTTGAGAGGGATCAGGAATGATAGCATGTACAGGTTATCATGATAGAGTGATAACATGAGCAGTAGCTCAGACAGAATATTGAGATGCAGTTAACGCAGGAGGTCAAGCGGCGTCAATAGCTTGAGTTGATGATAGTTGCATCTCAGGGGCGAACAGTGTCTGCTAGGTTATACATAGAGGCTATTACTGAGGCAGCCTACTACATGATGCATTATCATAGGGATGTCCCACAGCAACTCAAACAGCTTGATTATTCTTAGAGGAATGGGACACACCCTAGAGTAGAGGATCAGCCAGAGAGACAGGTTGGAGAGGGGAGCAGCTATCAGGGCTAGCTCGATTGTATAGACATTTTTTCATCATTGCCTGATTCTTTTATATAGATATACATTCATGGGATCCTTTTTGATAGCCTCGTGGATATTGTATTTATGATCGATACACATACACTAATTCAGATATTGTACCATGAAAGTCATGATTTTTTGATATATATGATACAGATTCAATATGATGTAATGTGTTCATCTTTATTTCATGCTTATGAATGTATGGATGCATTTCTTTTTGTGTATTTTCTATGAAGTTTTATGATATGATGATGTATGCATTGGATGTATGGATGTATAATTGATATGTTTATGCTTATGATATGATAATGTGATGGATGTTTATGATATGTATGCAATGATTTAAGATGCTTAGAATAACAAATCTATATTTATTTTCACAACTTAAACAAGAATGATGATGCAGGATGTATGCATTGTGATATGTTATGATTATGTTGTGATGTGTGCATGCTGATGATTTTTGGATTCAGGATGGATGCATTAATGATGTTTTTGTTGATTGTCATGATACCAGGTTAGTGTGGAGAGAAGATAGAAGAAACAAGATGATTTGACCATTGATTTTGATGATTGCTTCAAAAGATTCAACAAGTCTATGATCCACCGAGACTTTATTAGAGATGGTGATGAGAAATGCATAATGATGATGAATGCATGATGATGAAGATGATGATTTTCTCACATCTTCAGATTGGGATTTTTTGTCATTCCTTATTGTTTCATATAAAGCATAGACATGATGCATCAAGGTATTAAATACCAGGATGGCATTGTATCTAGTGTAATGTACTTTGACTCTACAAACAGATAGGATAGTTCTTGTCCACTCCTTGACATATGGAAACCTCATCGAAATGTAGGTTAGTAGTTCAAAATATATCATACCAAAGAATACACAATAGTCAATAATGTACTCCAAACAACCTCCCCACACACAACTAAGCAAGTATGCGCCCAGGTTATTTTACATGAATACCCACAAGCACAGCAAATGAAAGATAATGATCGATTCCCCTTTCCTTTCTCTCTAAATCATTTTGATAGACATCATTGAGAGGTCCTCGAAATGGGCCATTTAATACAAAACATAAGAAAAGATCAAAGACAAACAATCAATGTTATCTATATCTCTTTCTAGATTAATTTAGCTAAGGTGATTTCTAATATTGATGTCCATCACAGGAAGGATACATCCTAGGACATTTTGTTTAGGGGTTTGATGTAGGATGATGATGATAATGATAAGCCATTGATATAAACTTCACTAACACATTTACCTATGATTTAGACTTTATATTTTGACACTTAGGTTCTCAATTTATGACTTATTATACTTGCTTTCTATTTGTTTTTCCAAAGATTGAAAATGATGATTGATTTATTATGGATGGAGGTTTATTGCGGGTGAAAGCAAAATGGGATTGATGGTTTTGGATTTTTTGGAATATTTCAATGTTTTTGGTATTTTGAAAATGTTTTGAGGTTGTTTTTGGTATTTTTGAAAGTTTATATGATTTTTTTCATTTTCGATTATTTGAGGTTGTTTAGGTCTTTTGAATGTTTTCTAATGTTTTTGTGTTTTCCATTTTCTGAATTTTTTTGTGTTTTTCAGAGATTTTAAATGTTTAGGGCTTTTCCGAATATTTGAATGTTTTTGGGATTTTATGATATTTGGATGTTTTTGGGATTTTATGAGAGTTTGGATGTTTAGGGATTTTCTGAGAGTCTTGACCAAGAACCTAACCTAAAAGACCTATCCTATGGGCCTCAGGGGCTGATTAAAGATTAGCCTTGCCTACGTTATACATGCAGAGAGACGTAGTTCTACTAACTCGACTTATTGAAGATGAGATATGAACAATTGATGGAATGTCAATTTATTATGAAAGACTCTTAAAGAACTAACCTAGGGTGTCTCGGGGGCACATCAATGATGGCCTTGCCTATGTTCAAGCTCAAAGACCCTTAGTTCAACAAGGTTCTATTTTTGGATTTTTTATGTTTTGACCTTTTTAGGGATTTTGATATGTTTTGGATGTTTTTTATTTTGACTTTACAATTTTGTGAATATTTTTGGATTTTAGCTATACAAGAATTTGCAAATTTTTTTGGATTTTATGATGAAAATTTTACAAATGTTTTTGGGATTTTCGATGATATTTCTTATAACCTTAAGATATACAAGAACCTGATATGATCCATAATCAATTTCCCCTAGTTTGATATGATAGACTACCTAGATACAAGCAGGACAAACTGACCTTTGGAATATGCCAAGTAGTACTAAAGGGATTGTGATACTTCACAACATCAAGCTATAATAAGGACATAGATGGGTGATGGAATAAATAGGATGAATGATGTGATGGATGGAGGGTGATGCAAAGAATGGTAGGATAAAGGATAAAGAGCCAAAGAATAGATGGAGGTGCTTTATTTACACAAGCCTATTTGCCAGGTTTTCACCAAAGTACTTTCCCAAAGCGCCACCAAAGTGGTTTTCACTAGAGGACATTTTTTCTTTACTATGTTCAATCCTTTTTTTCATTTTTTTAGATTTTGATCATTTTTTTTATTTTTTTGTATTTTCAGGTTTTACACCCTTCAAGACTAGGCATAAAACTTTTTAAGATGCAAGTTGTTGGTTGGTTCCTACAAGGGTTCTCCTTTAGGCGTTGACAATTGATATGCTCTTGATTCATAGCTTGATGTGACAACAAAGGGACCCAACTAGTTAGGCTCAAACTTTCCTTTATTGTCCTGATCTGGTAGATTATTTTGATTTTATTTGAGAACAAGATCCCCTACTTGAAAAGACCAAAATTTGATCTTCTTGTTATAGCTATGTTTCAGTTGACTTTGATATACTTTCAAGTGATTAAGAGCATGAAGGCGATGTTCGTCCAGGAATTTAAGCTCATTTAGCTAAGATACTTTGTACTCTTAATCGGTGATTAGGTTCTGTAATGACACTCACAGTGATGGGAGCTTAACCTTGATATGAAGAATGGCTTTTGATCCATAGACCATGGAGAAAGGGGTTGCACCTATTAGCATGCAGATACTCATTTGATAAGCCTAGAGAGTGGGATTTAGCTGCAAATGCCAGTGACGACTAGCTTCATTGACCATTTTCTTCATTATTTTTAGAATGGTCTTGTTTGTATCCTCAGCATGGTCGTTGCCCTGGGGATAATATGGGGTAGAGAATCAATGTTGGATGTTGAATCTTTGACATAGCTCTTTCACATCTTGATTCTTGAAGGGTGTTCTATTGTCTGAGATAAGGGTTTGTGGAACACCATAACGGAAGATAAGGTAATTTAGGATAAACTTAGCGATTCGCTTCCCCATTATATAGGTCATAGGAATAACTTCCACCCACTTGGTAAAGTACTCAGTGGATGTTATGATAAACTTGTGGTAATTGAATGAGGTTGGAGTGATTTTTCTTATGAGGTCAAGTCCCCACTACGAGAAAGGCCAAGGTGTGATCATTGGTTGTAATTCCTGAGCTGGAGCATGAATCAAATCTCCATGTTTTTGACATTGGACACATTTCTGCACATATTGATGGGCTTCTTGTTCCATAGTTGGCCAATATTACCCTATCCTCAATAGTTTCTTAGCTAATGTCTTACCGCTAGAGTGGGAACTACATATGCCATCATGTAATTTTGTTAAAGCAGTTAAGGCTTCTTCTTGGTTAAGTAATCGTAGTATTGTTCCTTTGATGCTTCGGTGGAAAGGGTATCACCTAGGATCACAAATCAGGATGCCTTTTCAACAAAGGTCTTTTTAAGGTTTGAGGTGATATCGGATGGGAGGGTTCCTTTGCTTAGGTAGGTGAATATGTCATGATACCATGGGGACCTAGGACCAATAATGACACAAGCGAATTCAAATTCAAGGATTTTGAAAGTCAGTACGAGAAGCTGTTCTACCAAGAATTTGTATTAGAGGATGTTGTTCGGCATGTCTAACAGTGATCTGATTGTTGTCATGGCATCTGCTACTCTTTTTTTCATGCGAGGAATCTGCTCAAAAGTTATGTCAATGAAAAGGTCCTTGAGATTCTCTACCATCTTCTTGTAAGGATTAAGCTTGTCATCCTTAGTTTGGTAGTCGTCATTGACTTGGTTGATAACTAGCTATGAGTCTCCATAGACTTTCATATCTTGTATCTACCACTGAACTACTATCCTTAGGCCTGTGATTAGGGCTTTGTATTTAGCAATGTTGTTATTACATGGGAATGATAGCATGTATGACTTCAAGATGCAATCACCTTGAGGGGTGATGAAAATAATACCTTCTCCTGATCCATGTTGGGTGAACGATCCATCAAAGTACATCTTCCACTGATCTATGAGATTGATAAGAAATATTGATTCATCAGGGAACTCAGATATCAAGGGGTTCTCAGCATAGATAGGTGTGTCTACTAGCTGATTTTTCATCACTTTTCCTTTGATTTCCTTGTGCTCCACATACTCTATGTCAAATTCAGTTAAGATCAACACCCATTTGGCCATTCGCCCAATGAGAGTTGCTTTGGATAACAAGAATTTTAATGGGTTGATCTTTGCAATGAGTTTGATTTGATGGGACAACATGTAGTGTCTAAAATTTTTTAAAGCAAAAACTACTGCCAAGCATGCTTTTGCAATGGGTGGATAGTTCATTTCATAGCCTACCAAGGTCCTACTGATATAATAGATATCCCTTTCCTTTCCATTTCATCATGTTGTGCTAAAAGAGCTCCTAATGTTGTTGATGTTGTTGAGATGTATAGGATCAATGGTTTGTTTGGTATTAGCGGCATTAACATTGGAGGTGTCAATAGGTAGTCTTTGATCTGCTAGAAATCTTTCTCACACTTCTCATCCTACTTGTAAGAACTATTCCTTTATGGATTAGATGCAGAAAAGTGTGGATTTTATATGATAGTTGTGTTATGAACCTCTTGATAGACTACAAACTTCCTTGTAACCCTCTCATATGCTTCAGTGTTTGTGGTAGTTCCATGTCTAGGATGGCTTTTACCTTTGTTGGATCAATTTCTATCCCTCTTTGTGAGATGATATAGCCAAGAAGTTTCCCTGATGTAACCCCAAAGATACATTTTTTTGGATTTGGTTGTACCTTATACTCTTCAAGCCTGTCGAAGATGGGTCCTAAGACTTGTATGTGCTCACTTATTTTCTTTGATCTAGCCAAAATATCATCCACAATCTTCAACTATTTTGTGGATCATGTCATGAAAGATGAGGGTCATTTCTCTTTGATAGGTTGTTCCTGCATTCTTTAACCCAAATGACATTGCATTCCAGCAATAATTTCCCCATGTACAAGTGAACGTAGTTATGTGTTGATCCTTGTTGGTGATCATGATTTGATTGTAGCCTGAAAAACCATCCATGAGTGATAGAATTTCATGCCCAACTATTAATTCCACAATGAGGTCGATGTTAGGAAGAGGTAAATCATCCTTCAGGCATGCTTTGTTTAAGTCTCTGAAATATGTGCATATTTTGATGCCCCCGGTGGGTTTTGAGACTAGTACCAAGTTTGAAACCCACTCAAGATAATCTATCAGTCGGATGAATCCAACATCAAGAAGCTTTTGTAATTCTAGGTTTATCAATAGTGTTATCTGAGGATGCATCTTCCGTAATTTTTTCTTCACTAGCTTTGCTTCAAGACAAACTGTGAGATGATGCACAACCACTTCTAGATCGAGCCCTGGCATATCTATGTATGACCATGCAAAGTTAGCTCTCTTCTCTTTCAGGAATGCTGCTAGGTTCTTTTGTTCTTCGTCCAACAAGGATTTGGCATAGAAAGTGATCTTAGGTGCCTCTTTTGTTCCCACATTGACTGGAGTGGCCTTTTCTGCTAGCACTATTGACTTCTTGGATGCATTGCACTAAGGGGGAGATTGAATACCTCATCCTTAGGTGCCTCAAAGAGGTTTTCACCCTCAAATACATTCTTTGTTTTTACTATTTTAGGATCATAAAGTGCCACAGTGTGGTTTTCACTTAAAGATCTACATGTTAGTTTCACTTCATCAATTTTGTGACTGAAGGATTCAATCATCTCCCCATAGTATGCCCCTATGTCTAGCTCTATGTCAAAACCTTCTTTATGATCTGCCCATGGTAAGTTGTCATAGAGTCCTATGATTTATGAGATTGCTTCATCATTTTCAAATAAATCAAGAATTGGTGGTCCTTGTTGGTCCATGTCAATTAGTTGTGGGTATACTAGGCATATTTCAATCAGTTGATTGCTCGGAGTAAAGAATGTTATGGATATCATGAAGAGGGATTTGTTCTTAAATAGGTCAGGAACATCAAGGGGGAAGTCATCTAAGGTGGTATCACATGATGGAGGTAACCAAAAGGAAGCCTTAGCCTGTTTTGCGGAAGTACCTTTTCCAATAAGGGTGACCTTGCTAGTAGTACAACCTAGACCAAGATTCTTTAGTCATTTCTCAGGAACGGTGGGTTCTAGTAAACCATTGTCATTTTTTCCCAGTTTCTCATTCTTGTTATATCCCATTCCCTTCATTAGCTACAAACCTTTGTTATCTTCTTCCATGGGAAGGGTGGGGACAGGTCCTTCATCCTGATAAAGGAGTTTAGATATATTGTCCTTGTTGACATCTTCTTGATTCAAATCCCCCCACTTGGTGAATGTAGTAGCTGGCATCTTGATAGTTTTAGGCTCTTTGGTAATAGATGTGGGTTTCCCGTGTGATTGAGGAGAAAGAGGTAGCTCTCCTAAGACAAAGGTGTTCTTTATTAGCTTATAGTTCCCACAACCATCATCTTGGATCACTAATTTGATATTAGGAATGTTCTGCACAATGGGTGCCTTTGCTTAAGAGGTAGATGCAAGGGATGACGGGTCAACAAATGAGGTAGAAGGTGTAGGCCCTTTTCCATTCTTGGGTATTTGGGGGATCTTATAGAACTTGGCCTCAAGACTTTTGAAGTAGTAAAAAGGCTCAGGATTTCCATGGATAGTAATTTCTTTTCCCTCAAAAGGAAACTTGACACATTGATGATAAGTCGAGGCTAAGGCTTTTAAGGCATGGATCCATGACCGGCCAAGTAGGATGTTATAGGGAAGATCAAGTTCTAACACTTGGAATGTAGTTTCTGCTACGATTGTTCCCACTTTGATGGGTAATGCAATGATGCCTTATGATACCCATTATTGGTCATCATATGCCCTGATGGTGGTGCTCTTTGCTTTCTTAATAGCATCCTCTAAATAGCCTAGGTGCTTGTTCAACTGAAGGGTACAAATGTTCAGACCAACAACTCCATCTACTAAGACTCTTTAGACCTTGTTCTTATGAATGACAACCTCAATGTGTAAAGCATGGTTATGAGATGACTATGATGGTAGGTATTGTTCTGAGAAGGTGAGAATATGATTGGTGATATGCCCTACCATAGCTTGAAATTGATCCTTATCAATATCCTCGGGGATGGACGACTTGATAAAGATTTCTCCAAGATTTCCCTATGTGTAGGGGATAGCCTCAATAGTTCTAATATGGATATCTGTGTGGGGGTCTTCTTAAGCTAATCTAGGATATTATACTTTCTAGGATTTGATGTTGGAAAAGTAGGCTATGTCCTAGATTGAGATGGGACTCCTTAGACGATGATTTTTCCATGTCGTATGGTGACTCCACATTCTATTCTAGGCCCTTTGATGGTGATGACAGTAATGACGCTATCATAGGAAGCAACCACATTGGAATAGGCATGTTGCACGTTTGTGTAATATTTAGCTTTCCCATTGTTGTTCCATTTGTTATGGTCTGGCATAGGGTTCTTGTATATCTTAAGATCCTAATTCCTAGATGGTACCTCAACAGATATGGTGTCATTTTCTATGAGATCTTGGATAAAAAAATTTAGCCTCATGTAGTTTGTTGTTTTGTGCCCTTTGATTTTTTGAAAGTCGTAGAGATCATTTTCGTTGTACCAAGATGGTTTCTCTTGCAGTTCTTGGTAGTTTCTGAAGTTGAGAAGTGTTATCAGTTTTCAATCTACCAACTTTTTCATGATGGTTTCAATGGGTTTCAATAACTGTGTGTACTTGCATTTAGGATAATTTTTCTTGTTAAGGGTTTTCCTTTGCTACATTTTAGTGTTATTGATTTGATTGTTCTGAGGAGGTGTTGTTTGTTGCATAGTTGGTTGAATGTTAGCATCTTGATTGTTGTTTGGTCTAGGAGCACTTAGGACTACGTTAGAATCTACCACACCATTGTTCATTATGTTCTTGTTCTTAGCCTAGACATGAGGCTTGTCATTTCAACTAGTTGATTGGCGATTGTCTTTGTAAGCTTGAGTATTTCCCTATGAGATTAGAGCTCTTTCGATGTTAAGGGCTCTAGGGACAAGCTCGTCATAAGATGTGATGCACTGTATTTTCAAGTGGAAGGATAGATCTGGATCCAAATTTGCAATGATGATCCCCACCTTATTGTTCATCGAGAAGAGGCCACTTGCTCTTACTATCTCTTTGTCTCCAACGTTGCAAGAAATTAGCAAATTTTCTCCTTTGTTTTTTTTGAGAGTGTACAATTCTTCTAGAATTACGTCCATGTCAAGATTAAAGGAGAAGTGATTGATGAATTTATCAGTAATTTCTTGGAAACTTTTGATTCTGGGAGGTAGATGAGAAAACCAATCCATGGCAAGACTTGTTAAACTTTAGGGGAAGAGGCGCATTAAATAAGAATTATTGTAGGCCACCTCCATACACATGATGTTAAACTCTTTGACATGGTCCATAGGAATTGCTCTCCCTTTGCATTTATCGAAATTGGGGATTTCAAATCTGGGAGGGAATGGTACCATTGCTATGTTTCGATCAAATGGATATGGACATAGATTTTGTGTATGGGGATTCTTTTTCTTTCCCATTTGAAGGTCTTGCATTTCTTGGGATGGCGCTTTGAACTGTGATGCTAGATCATCTTGTAGGTTTGGTGGAGCTATGTATGGTGGGATGATGGATGCATTTTGGTATGATAAGGTGTTGTATGGGGTGTATGGTGGTGTGAGATTCTATGAAGGTGATTGAGGTGTTGATGTATATTTTATTAACACGTATTGATGATGTTCTATTGAGGATTATAGTAGGAACTCGGTTGTTGTTGTTGGGCATACTATTGAGCTAATAAGGCTTGTTGTTGTTGTTGAGCTGCTAAGGCTGCTTGTTGTTGTTGTTGCACCACTACGGATTGTTGTTGGGCTTGCTATTGTTGTTGTGCCACGAGGGCTTGATGTTGGGCATGTTGTTATTGTTGTGCCACGAGGGCTTGCTATTGGGCTTGTTGTTGTTGTGCTACTAAGGTTGCTTGATGAGCTTGATGTTTTTGTTGTGCTAAGGCTTCTTGTTGTACCACTAAGGCTGCTTGATGAGCTTGATGTTGTTGTTGTGATATTAGGGTTGCTTCTTGTTGTTGTTATTGTTATGCTGCTAAGGTTGTTTGTTGTTGTTGTTTTTGTGCTGCTAAGTCTACTTGTTGTTGTTGTTTTTGTTGTTGTATGGCTTGTTGTGCTTGTTGTAAAGCTAAGGCATGTGCTTGCAATGTAGGATCAAGTGGTTTTTGAGACATCTATGATGGATTGGGGATGTTGATGGTTAAATGAGTAGGTAGTGGGTTGTTGATGAGAGCTTGGGGGTTCCCTTGGTTTAACATTCCTTGCAAGATGGTGGATTGGGGTGCATGAATGTAAGTTTGAGGTCCCATTTGATTTTTCATGGTAAAGGGGACCATGCAAAAAGATGAGGATTGTGCTATTAGGTTTTGCAATGGTAATGACACATTAGTACCTTGAGTCCATTGATTAAAAAGATTCCCTCATCCCATGTCTTGAGGATTTCCTTGTGTTAGAGATGTAAACAGGGTATTACCTAGGTTGATGGTTCATGACCAAAGATTGTTTTGAGATGGATTGATAATGGATGGGGTGGATGTGTTTTGTGAAACCAATGGTATGGATGAACCAATACGAGGATCGGGTAAAGATGTCCCTATCTGCATGAGGGATTGACTTTGTGGTATGGTATTGACATGCCCTTGTGTGTTGTTTTGAGACATTTGGTCCACACTTCTTTGCTTGATGGTGGCCACACTTGTGGTACTCATGGGTATGGATGTAGAGGGGTGGCCTCGATATGTGGAGGTCATTGTAGAGTAATGAAGTTCAAGGGGTTTATTTAGTTGTTTAAGATCCTCGAGAATAGGAGAAGCACCAAAGGTAGGTGTCCAAGTGGTTGTTTGGGATGGAGGATTGGTATCAAGGGTACCCACAAGTGTGCTACTTTAAAATCGAGGAGTTAGACCAAAGTCCTTGGCAAGGCTAGTTGCAAGATTGGGAGTGAATATTTGATTTAGCCCTAGCGATGGAGTTGTGAATCCTTGTGTCAATTTTTGTGCAACAAATGATGTGAAAATTTGAGCTACATTTTCATAGGCTTGATGTTCCATGATTTCCTCCCTAGTAAGTTCAAATGGATTGTTCATGATGTCCTCTATCTCATATGGTCTTGACAAAGATGATGGTTGTTTTGATGGGGTGACTTGACTTCTTAGATCAAATTCTAGAGGATTTGGATCACTTGTGGTAAATGTGACTTTGCTTTTCTCCATGGTTCTCTTCTGTTGTGATCTTGTCTTTACCAAAAAAATTGTGCCACCTTTGGGATATTTGTGTTGAGATTTATAATGTTTGAACTCTCTAGTTGACTCAGACTTAGGTAAAAGGGACGTTCTAAGTCTTTTCGGATCAATGACGATAATTGGGGATGAAAAGTTGGGTGATATGGAGAGTGATATTTGCAAACATTTTGGGACAAAAATTTTGGATTGATTTTGATGTTTTAATGTTAGGATAAAGGATGTTTATGAACTTAGAAATCTTTAGGGTACACTCATGACCTTCAAGATGAAATAGTTCAAAGATGACGGCCACCTTAACTAAGTGCATGGAAAAGGATACATTTCACATACAAAGTAGCTAAGTTGGGGTTTGGGTTTGATTGATGTTTAAGTCAAAAAGTATTGGTGTATTCAAAATTTTTGCAAGTTTGGTGAAGTGAAGGATGAAATTTGATGAAGGGCTGGATGAAATATTTGACCCAATGTTGACCTAGAGTGAAATTTTGTTTGATAAGACCAAGGTAGTGAGAAACATGCTAGACCTCTAAATTTTTCAAATCCTAAAGAACTAATGTTTTAGATAGGTTGATTATCATGAAAAAGACCTGGATTTTGACCCATAAAAAACATATACATGTCTGGATGTTTCCTTAGTGCACGTTCATAAAATTTTATTAACAACTTGTTTCTATTTTGGTAGAGTGTCAAAATGTAGTTGTTGATTGCTTTTGAACTAAGATGCCTAAGTTTGAAGTGACGACCTGTAGACCTTCTCTTGGGGATTTTGATTTTTCGTGAGATAATTTAGAGAATTCTAAGTCTATGGAAGAAAAGGAGATATTTATTTCCATGTGGGTGGTGGTAATAGGGCCCTTCCAGCCTCAATATCGGTTTGTTCCTCTTCTTCGACTAAGATGTTTGTTTTGTTTCTCCATTGATCGGGTGTTTCTTTTGTTTCAAAGGTGAAGCTTCTCAAACTACTAATGCTATTAGTTTGTTCTTCGTTAATGAGTTAAAAGTTTGGTTGAATGATAGCACCTTCAAGATCAGGTTGTTCAACAGGAGCAATCGGTCTCCAAATAGTCATGTGGGGTTCAATTATCAAGTTTATCTTGCTTAGGTGAATTTATTTTACCACAAACACTTGTCTTGATTATGTTTTCAAACTAAATATTTATGTCAAAAACATCATAACTTTCACAAGGTCCATTTTGTGAGAATCATGAGGTTGAAGCCATAATTCCTATGTTGTCTTTGGAAAATATGGATTGAGATATAAATCAAGATATTTAGAAATCTCTAAGGATAGAAATCCTTAGGGCAAGCAGTGATATCAAGGTTATTTCAAAAGGTATCCATATTTAAGCCAAAGTGTTTGAAATTTTCAGGAAGATAGTGAATGTTTTTTTGTAACATTTTAGAACCAAGCAATGTATTCAATTAACTCACAATCATTTACAATCCTAGGTTTGAAATGGCCATACTTGTTGAGTCCCCACTCAAATTTCTCCAAACACTAATACATTGCAAACAGTTAGAGATTTGGTGACACTGGCTCCCCTCCATGGCACACACTTCTCGAGACCACCAAATCTCAAAATCCTAAAGATCCTAAGATCCTAAGGATTTTCTATTTCAACAATTAATAGTACAAATGTGGGGTGGCTTCAGAACAACCGTTATTGCACCAACAACAAACCAAGAACACCCAGCTGTATACACACCTGCTTTGCCACTTAAGGCTCTTACTACCATTCTATTCCACTTAAGGCATGGTACTAGGTGCAGTATGTTATATAGTCCAGGATAGAAGGTACTTTCTCATGATTTCCCAACCTTTAATATAGCCCGCTGGTAAACATTCTTGCAAGAACTTTCCTATGAGTTTCCCGTTGCGAGGTGTGTCTCATAATAAGTCCTTTCTTAAGGGTGACACAAAGCATAAAGTGTACTTAAGTATTTCTCTTCACCCAAGATCTCACGAAGCGCAAGGGGATTGGATACATACTATAAGTGTACACAAACAGTGAAGTACACTTGGAGTGTTTCTCTTCACCCAAGATCGCATGAAGTGCAAGGGGATTGGATACGCACTACAAGTGTGTCATAGAAAAGTAAAAACTCATTCATTTTACCACCTAAAGCTAAGATGAATTCATTTTATGCACCAAATGAAATGTTAAGTTGCCTTATTCAATTTTAAAACCCAAAAGACAATGATGAGATGAGGGTTCAATTTTAGTTCCATTTGAGTGTTCATTTTAAACCCAAATGAAATTTAGTGAGGTCCTAAAGAATAAAGTAAGAAGCATAAGAAATTGGGTTATAATTTCCCCAAAGTTTCAAATGTTTGCTACAATCATAGAACCTTAAGATGAAAATGCTTCTTCACTTTAGCTTCGTGTTGTCCAATCCTGCAAAACCCCATTAGTCTAAAAACCAAAACAACATCAGAGGCATGTTAGTACTCTAATGAAGCTAAAAAATGAAAACACATGTTAAAAAATGATCGTTAAATTTCTTACCAAAGTTGGGCATCATTATTCACGATAGCATCGCTCTGGTGAACTAGGGCATCGCTCTGGTGAATTTGGGCGTCGCTCTACAGACAAACCAGAGAGCACGATAGCGTTATTGTTTCGTCAAGCATCATCATTTGTAAATTTTTGATACCTCTATAAATTATTAGCATCGTCATTTTTTTAATTAGCATTGGTCCATTTAATAAGCATCATTTGTAATGACGATAGTGTCACTATATGGCAACACCCTGCAAAGGTGTCACTAAAGTTGTGTTTCGTGTCGCTTTTTCTTGTAAAAACCAAAACAAACATAATTCGAGCTAGAAATTGATTAAATTTGATTGGGTTTTCCCTTCTAGTGGTAGAATGTGACTAAGGATATTAGTATGGGCCGATTATGTTTGATCCACCAAGAATCAAAGCATATTCATGCCACTAATACTCAATCTAAATGAGATCATTCAAATGAAAGCTAAACTAAGTATTTAAAATATGAAAAACATTAAAATGTATACTCCAACCCATTTTAAACTTATTTCATTTTGGGACTCGTGTCATGTTGATGTGAAATGACAACCCTTTCCCAATCTCGTGATCAGTGAGCTTGTTTCAATCATTTCTATTGAAGAGAATCAATGAACCAATTATGAGATGTGAATGAAAACATGATTTATGCTAAAATGAGTATGATGCAAAAGCTAATCTAAAATTATTTTATACTAAATTATTTAGATATGCAATTTCTAAGCTAATCTAAATGAGATTTAAGCTAAAAAGATACAAACCCTAATTATTTAATTAGCTAAATGGATGCATTGTGGAAGCCATTAATGGAAGCTAAGCTATTATGCAACTAATTTAAACTAAAATATGCTAAATGTGAGTAAAGTATGAGTGTGAGTGTGAGTAATTTCAATAGTATAAGTTTGCTCTGAAAAATGGCTCCATTTGTCTCCAAATAGTGCTTTATTTATAGGAAATCAAATGAGAAATGAAGGGTTAAGATCAAAAAACCTAATCAACGGTCAAGGATGGAGGAAATTGAATGCATGGATCATGGGTTCTCATCAACGGGTGAGAATACAAGATAAGATTTAATCAAGGGTTCTCATTCCTTCCAAACAAGCACACTTTTGACCTGTACAGGAGGTCAAAAGTTAACTTGCACAAGAAGTCACAAGTTAGCTTGCATAGGAACCTAAGTGAGAATATTCCCTTTTTCAAATGATTGGAGGGGAGAGGATATTCTCATGAGTGAGGGAAAAGGATATTTAGTTAATTAAAACTAAATTAAATTGTGCAAAGGAGGAATATTCCCTTGGAATATTCCTTTGCAAGTGGGAGGAATTGGATTTAATTAGATAATTGCTAATTAAACAAGGGTTTAATCATGCAATTAGGGGAATTAGAAGAATAAAGTGATATTCATTAAATTAAATGATTTCATGAAGGGGGAAAGGTGAAATGACATTTAATTAAATAACTTAGGGTTATTTAATTAAATAAGAAGACGTAGGGAATTAAATTAAATAGTTTGATTTATTTAATTTAATGAGACGAAATGTTAGCATGGAAAGGGGTGAATTAACCTAATTAAATGAATTAGGTTAATAGATGCAAATGATGCAATTAATTAAATAGCTAGGCTAATTTAATCAATTAAGTGAAAAGAGGATGGGTTTCAAGAGGAAATGATGTTAGTATACCCGATTCAAGTGCATGATATCATTCAAGACATTTTTCAATGTCTACAGTATCCATGTCAACATTTACATTTTTTGAAAAAGATGAATCATTTGCAATAATTGTATTATTTTTTTTCTGGGTGAAATCACAATACTATGTCTCACTTTTTTCACAAGATGAACATTTACATCAATATTTTTAACTCGATTTTCATCTTTTGTGACCTATAGAAGTTAAACCGTGAAAAATTTGAAGATGATGTGAACTAGTTATTTATGGCAATTTATATGTAGATTCTAATTTATTTATTTTTTTAAATCCCAAATAAATCATGAATCTTTCAACATCTTCTTTAATAACTAGTTTTAAATAGAAAATAACATTTTTAGAAAGTAACGTTTGTGTCGTCCAACATAATTTTTTTGTATAAAGGATAAAATTCTAATTTTTTAAATATATATTCTCGACATCAATATCTAGGGAAAGGATGTTTTTTCATATATTTTGATTACATATATATTTTCTAATCAATTTCTAAAGTCATTGTAATTATAATTTGGACATATGTGTGTGTCATCCAACCTAACTTATGTATATATTGAAATCCAATTTTTTTTTTTTGGTAAAACAAGGACATCAATAATTAGGGAAAGGGTATTTTTTTAAATTTCTAACAATGGTTTACTATTTTTCCACCTCTTTAGAATGAAGAGCTTAATGTTTGGAGAAAAACATATATTCAATAAAAATTGAAAATTAAATACATGATAAAATGAAAAAATATCAAAGCTACACTTTTTGGAAAGCTCGTTTTGATGGCTACAAAGTTAAAAAAAATAATTTCTAAATTATGTTATTTAATCCCTCAAAAGGTAAAGAAAAAGTGTTTTTTTCTAGCATTTTGATAGGTGTGAAAGAGACTCCATTGTGGGTATAATTTAATACTAGAGGGGTTCTATCAAAGGGGGTTTGATCTAAGAGGGTCTTATCTATCCCTCTTCAATTAAAACCCTTTATATAGAACCTCTCAAGGTCTAAATCGTTAGTCTATTCTAAAAAATGTGATTTTAGGAAAAAATCAGCATGTCCCAAAAGTGAGACACACTATTGTGGCAACACCCATCTTCATTTTATTCTTGATATTTTTAAGATTCTACTATAATATGGGGTTATCATGTGTTTCTATTTATGCAATCTCAATTGTAAATTTTATATTTAGGTTTTGGACAAGTTGATCAACAATAGTAGCACCTAGCGCTTGGGGATGACCAATTGATAGTTATACCTTTCACTGTCACATTTCAACTTTACTTATGTAGAAAATCATATCATATTTATAACATTTTATTTATAATGTCATGATCTAAAAATTCCATTTTGTTAGTGCCCTTACCCTATTGTATAACATTCAACAAACTGTAAGTCTAAATGGTATCATATCTGAAATCTACAAATCAAAACATAATCTTTGACAACTAAGTCATTTAAGATTTCATTTACAAAAACTAGTTAGAATTTTTAAACCCTAGATTTGAACATCTTATTGGTTTTCACAAAAGAAATTTCATTAACTTCAAAAAAAATCATCTTAATACATATAAAAATTGAATTATATTACTCAAAAATAACAAAGGGAGGAAATGATATAAGAAACCAAATTTATCAAATTCTAACAATCTACATCTTCTCTCCGAGAGAAAAATAATAGTTCATGGAATGAAAAGGGTGAATCAATCGTCAAAGAGTAAGTTAGAAAAAAATGAGAAGAATATTGTAACGCATGATAATTAATGGAGACACTAGGATGGATTGTGTTGTGTAAGAGCCTACACCCCCTATCATATCTCAAAATACTAAGGTGAAGTGATGGAGCATAGCTGAGGAAAAGGCGGCACCACCTATTGAAATGGCAAGCCATTCCTCATAATGTTGTGGCATCATTGTTGAAATGGAAAGGCATTCCTCATAATGTTGTGGAACCGATGTTGAAAGGTAAGGAATTCCTCATAATTTTGCAACACCACTATTGAAATAGCAAGGCATTCCTCATAATTTTACAATGTCATTATTGAAATGGTAAGGCATTCCTCACAATGTTGTGATGTCACCATTGAAATGACAATGCATTCCTCATAATGTTGTGAATTCGTTGATCTCATCTTTAAATTTACTAAAGTAGTCAATTCTCCTATGGTGGTTGCATCACTTCCGATACAACTACTCATCCTTCCAAAGCCTTCACCGCTCTCCATAATCTCTGACTGGCACAAAGTTCCTATTTCGCACCCCTGAATGTCAGAACGTTTTGAGCTACATTACACTAGTGATTTCTCTTAAGAGACCAAAGTGTGAAAGGGAAGCAAGCTTTGACAAGTTGTTATTCAAAAATTGTGACAGTTAGAAACATTCTATCTAAAGGTATAGGGTCACGTAGGGTCCCTCTATAATAACCTCTCTCAGCTTTTCATACCTCCAATCTATTTGTCAATGGTTACAAGTTTTCAGTTGATGGAAAAAGCATTAGATGCACGTAGTCTAAAGTTGCAAGGTGGTTTAATTTTCATTATGTTCATCATGCAACCAAACCAACAATTCCAACACATCTAGCTAGGTAGGTTTATGCTAGGAAAGGTCTTGTTTCGCACCCCTATATGTCGGAGCATTTCGGGCTACATTGTACAGATGATTTCTCCTAAGAGACCAAAGTGTGAAAGGGAAACAAACTTTGATGAGTTGTTACTCAAAAATCATGGCACTTTGAAACATTTTTTCTGAAGGTATAGGGTCATGTAGGGTTCCTCTATAATAACCTCTCACAATTTTTCATACCTCCAATCCATTTTCCCATGGTGACAAGTTTTTAGTCAATGGAAAAAGCATCAAATGCATGCAGTTTAAAGTTGCAAGGTGGTGTATTTTTTTATTTTTTTCATTGTGTGACAAAATTGATAGTTCTAACATGTTTTGGTGGGTAGGTTTATACTAGGAAAGGTCCTATTTCACACCCCAGCATGTTGAAACATTTCGAGCTACATTGCACCGATGGTTTCTGTTAAGAGACCAAAGTGTGAAAGGACAAAAAACTTTGACAAGTTGTTACTCAAAAATTGTGGCACTTAGAAGCATTCCATCTAAAGTTACAAGATCATGTAAGGTCCCTCTCAAATAACCTCTCTCAATTTTTCATAATTCCAATCCATTTTCCTGTGGTGACAAGTTTTCAATTGATGGAAAAAGCGTCAAATGCATGTAGTGTAAAGTTGCAAGGTGGTGTAATTTTCATATGTTCATCATACAACCAAACCAAAAATTCCAACATGTCTGAATGGGTAGGTTTATGCTAGGAAAGGTCCTTTTTTTCACCCCAGCATGTCAGAACGTTTTGGGCTACATTGCACCAATGATTTCTCTTAAGAGACCAAAGTGCAAAAGGGATAAAAACTTTGAAAAGCTATTACTCAGAAATCGTGGCACTTAGAAACATTTTTTTTAAAGGTACAAGATCATGTAGGGTCCCTCTATAATAACCTGTCTCAGTTTTTCATACCTCCAATCCATTTTCCCATGGTGACAAGTTTTCAATTGATGAAAAAAGCATCAGATGCATGTAGTGTAAAGTTGCAAGGTGGTGTAATTTTTGTTTTATTTATCGTGTGACCAAACCAATAGTTCCAACATGGACGGTGGGTAGTTTTATGCTAGGAAAGGTCCTGTTTCACACCCCAATATGCTAAAACATTTTGGGCTACATTGCACTGGTGATTTCTCTTAAGAAACCAAAGTGTGAAGGGGCAGAAAACTTTGACGAGATGTTACTCAAAAATCATGGAACTTAAAAACATTTCATTTTAAGGTATAGGATCACATAGGGTCCCTCTACAATATAATCTCTCAGTTTTTAATACCTCCAATCCATTTTCCTGTGGTGACAAGTTTTCAGTTGATGGAAAAAGTATCAAATACATGTAGTGTAAAGTTGCAAGGTGTTGTAATTTTCATTTTTTTTTTTGTGTGACTGAATCAACAGTTCCAACATGTCCAAGTGGATAGTTTTTTTCTAAGAAAGGTTCTATTTCGCACCCCAACATGTCGAAACCTTTTGGGTTACATTGCACTAGCAATTTCTCTTAAAATACCTAAGTGTGAAAGGGTAGCAAAATTTGATGATTTGTTACTCAGAAACTGTGGCACTTAGAAACATTTCATCTAAAGGTATAAGGTCATGTAGGGTCCCTCTATAATAACCTCTCGATTTTCCATATCTCTAATCCATTTTCCCATGGTGACAAGTTTTCAGTTGATGGAAAAAGTGTCAAATGTATGCAATGTAAAGTTGCAAGGTAGTGTAATTTTCATTTTGTTCGGTATGCGACCAAACTAGTAGTTCCAACACATATGGATGGGTAGGTTTATGCTAGGAAATGTCTTTTTTTGTACCCCAGCATGTCGGAACATTCCGGGCTACATTGCACCTATGATTTCTCCTAAGAGACCAAAGTACGAAAGGGCAGAAAACTTTGATGAGTTGTTACTCAAAATCCATGGCACTTAGAAACATTTTGTCTAAAGTTACAAGGTCATGTATGGTCCCTCTACAATAACCTCTCCTATTTTTTCATATCTCTAATCCATTTTCCTGTGGTGACAAGTTTTCAATTGATAGAAAAAGCGTCAAATATATGCAGTGTAAAGTTGCAAGGTGGTGTAATTTTTTTTTGTTCATTGTGTGACCAAGAATAGTTCTAACATGTTAGGATGGGTAGTTTTATGCTAGCCAAGGTCCTGTTTCACACCCCAACATGCCAAAATGTTCTAGGCTACATTGCATCGGTAATTTCTCTTAAGAGACCAAAGTACGAAAGGGAAGAAAATTTTTATGAACTTTTACTTAGAAACTGTGGCTCTTAGAAACATTTTATTTAAAGGTATAAGGTCACATAGGGTCTCTCTAAAATAACCTCCCTCAAATTTTCATATATCCAAGTCATTCCACTATGGCAACAATGTTTTGTATGTTCCAAAAAGTGTTAGTTGCATCTAGTAAAAAGTTTTCAAGAGGCATTGTTTACATTCTTCATCTCCTAGGGGAAAATTGAAACTTTGAATACATTGGGGTGGCTATATAATAAGTCCACTTTATGTTTTTTGGTCAATGTAGGTGTCTTTATAATCTTATCACTGAATAATCTACTCCAAAGAACTAGTCTCCTCTGTTGCTTGAACTCAATGTAGTCATAAACGTTTTGGTCAATATAGGAAAACATTTTTTTGGGATGAAGGAAAGTGTGGGCATGAAGAATACATCTATAAATTTGAAGTAGTGATCGGCCAGCTAGAGGATGGGTACTTGAATATACTTGAATGAAATTATTGGAAATGTAGTGTAAATTGTTTGTAATTTGTCTTGAATAAAATTTGACTCCATTACTATATGCCAAAAATATGTCATCCAAGACCACAAACACATATAACTAACATAGGTGAAATGAATGTGAAATGTAACACCCCTCCATTTTGGGCTCTTTGATCGGCAGTGTTCTTCTTTGTTATGTTGTTTATGTTTATGTTGTGACTTTGGTACTTGGTTACCATTTGATCACAAACTATAAAACGATGCGAATGTTATATTTTGATGTGATGGTATTTTTACTCTGATGTTATCATTATGGCATGTTTTGGATTAACTTAGTAGATATTTGAATTAATGATGCTTTATGCTTTTGATTATTTTATTAATGTTAGATTCGTCAGTTAGTAATTTTGTATTGGTGAAGGGGACGGGATGTTACCACTCACTTGCGAGCACCCTACGATTCTGAGATTTCGTCTTCACGGTGTGTTTGATCATATTATATATATATGCATGTTTGATATTATCTTTGTTTGCAGGTTGACAGGTACAGGACATCAACTCCACCTAATTTCTAGGTTGAGCATGTCCATTGGCCAACGGTATTCGATTGGGAGATAGTAGCTAGGTTTTCCATGCCAATTCATCACCCTAGTCATAGTGTGTCGTCGAGTTGTAGTCGAGTTTAGTTGTTTTAATGTTGTCCATTTCACCTTGGTTTTTATTTAAATTTCAAATTATAAAGGTAAATAAATGACTTTATGTATTTAAGTTGTTTATTAAATTTATCTACTTATAATGTTTTTTTTTTAAATAAAAGGCATCTTGCCGACTTGATATATTAATATAAAAAAATTACAATAGAGGTTTATAGTATATATTAACAATATTTTCTTCCCAAAATGATTTTCAGCACATTGAATCCAAAAATACTGCTCCAAACTATTATCATCTTCATCAAAATGATATTTTCCATAAACCATATACTACTCCAAATTGTGACAGTTGCTCCAAAATACATTACTTGTAATGTCTCTTGCACATATATCTTATACTATGCCATATCCATCATTCTATGACTTATATATACTTTGCCATATATTTCTAAGATTATCAAATGCTTTTAACTATATCATGTAATATGCCATATCCATCATTCCATGAAAAGCATTTATAGTGCCATATACTGTTGTACCTATCAGATATTCCCAATAGAAGATCTATCAACATCTTCCCATTTATAGTGACTTGAATTTCCATATTGTTATTGTAGACATGCAAAATTTACATTATGCATTCGATCGAATTCAGTCAAATTAGATGTCGTATTAGGACCATTCATCAATTAATCAAGTGCATTTTCATCCATTCATTAAATAATCTCATTTATCAAATAAACATTATCATTCAACCTTCATCTTGCATCATCCATTTAATTAAATAAATCAAAAAGCCATTTAAATCAAATCCTAAATCATATTCCATCATTTTCTGATTTAAATAAATCAATTATCAAAGTCTTGAAAGTCAAATCATCTAATCAGCATTAATCGCATAATCATCATCTAACCCTGATTAAATGTTAATCCCACCCCACTTGCATTATCTATCTATCTATCTTGCACAAAAATCAATTTTATTGATTTTAAAAACCTCATTTTCCCTCAACATGACAAGTCAAACATGGCATTTATTGTTGTTTTTCTTGTCCCCCTCTCAAATTGCAAATTTGAATTCAAATTGCACTCTCCCAAATCTGCACAACCATTGACCACTCATCATTTGACAAGTGTCATCTTCTCATTAGAGGATCTTTAGTCCCACATTCACCATCTTGGCCAATCTCTCATCAACAAAATCTATAAAATAGGGCCTTCATTCTCATTCATGGATCCACAATTTTATGCAAGGTTACTCTCTTCATTTGAGATTTGATCTTGTCCATTCCTCCATCATCTCCATTTGCATTTTATCATCTTGAGCTTTGATCAAGGATTGGGAAAGGGTCACTAGCACATGTGACACCAATCCAACTATGGAATAGGTAGCTTGCTTTTGGTTTTCATAATGCTTTAGTCTTTTTATCATCATTTGTGGCATTTTGAAAGCATTTGCAATGTATTTCATAGGAGTTTACTTTGAAGGATTTGTAGGTAATAACCCTTTTTTGAAGTTAGTGTTTGCAGATTTTGAAAAGCATGCTCACATTTGGCGCTAGAAGGAGGGCAAAATCAACCAATATTCCAAGCATTTTGTCTTAAGATTTATTGAAAGCTAACGATATAATGATCTGCATATTCTATTTTAAAATTTATTTGGAGGGCAGTCCTTAATTCTGTCCATTGTCAATTGATACATTTGCTTGAAAATTTCAGAGGTTTCTTTCATAGATTTCACCATGCAGATCTTTTACATTTTCCTTTCATGAACGGATTGTCCTGACACAACTATCTTCTATCAAAATCTGCTATATTTTTTTTTTTTGCTAAAAAGCTGCGCCAGTGTTTTAAATATGTTTACATGCAGGCACAACTATCATTTATATGATGTGTGATCACAGTTGGAGAAATGTTCTGTCCAAAGAAAGTTCACACGACCTCTCTATGCTCCCCTTTTCTCACCAACTTTACGCTGACCAATTGCATTATTTTGGATAAAAGTTATGATGGTGGCGACATTCACTGTTTTCCTTTTTATCACACACCTGTCAAATGTTTCTTCCTCATGAGCTTTTATTTGGTTCACATGCTACTCACCAGTTTCAAATCTGCGAAATAAAGGCTTTGCATCTACTAAATTCATTTATTTGAAAGGTGTTTCATATATGCATTTATTTGAAAGTGTTTAAAAGAGTCTATTGGCTATTTTTCTTACGCACCTATCAAATAGCCTTTGCTTGGTTTCTTGCGCCCTTTCAAACTAATCTTTGTCTATAAAATGATACCCCTCTGAGGCAACACTCACTCGACTCAAAGAATTCAAAAAAAGCTCCATTGCCATTTCAGAAGAAAGGCAGTATACATTGCATAAGTCCACACATTTTTCTTGTATTTCAGGTTGCCTTACCACGCGTGTGCTGATCAAAACATTGAATTTGATGGAGAGAAAAGACAACACTTAGCTAATGATCTGTTGTCATTAATACTTTTATCTCTTGCATTAATATTGTTGTCTCCAAAACAGTTAATACCGCTAATTGCAGGGAAGTTTCTTTGTTCAATAGTTACAGTAGTAAATTTACCTGAGTTTGGTGGTTTATCTAACTCTGGCTGATTGTTTCTATAAACACCACGTATGTCAAAATAGCTCACGTGTTTGTTTTTTGTCTTGATATCAAAACTTTGATGCAGAGTTGGAGAGATTGTTAGCTAACAAATTTAAAGACATTTCTCATTTTCTTTCATTAAGTACATCAACAGATATGCAAAGTCCATGACGCTGGTTTTAGAAATCACCAATAGGCCTTTATAGAATTTATTGTTGCACCTGCCAATGTCATTCAGTTTTAAGATCTCATTGAATGGTTACACCTATCAAGAGCATTTGCTTGTTCTTTTTTTTTCAAAATTGAAGTTTTACAAACTGCGAGTTGTCTTCTCTTCAAATTTTGATATATCTGCTGGCTTTGGACTTATAGTAGCTCATTTAATATGATCGAAATAATTACTGCTTTGACCTGTATTCTATGTTTTATCCATCACACACGCCAACGTACACAACCCTGCTGCCAATCCACGTGATTTTCAGTGAATTTCATCTCTGGTCTTTCGAAGCAGATGTTCCTGGTAAATGATAAATGCTCATGAGTTCTTGATTGAGTTGATAGAAGCAGCGCATGGTCTGTTAAGCCTGCACTGAAAATGTTGTTGTGTTTGTTATCTTCTGAGCAAATAGCATTTATTAATGATTTGGATAATTTATTGTGAACTCACAGAGGCTTCATTGAAAATCATAAAGTTTGGTGGGATGAGTTGATACCTACAAATGCACCTGACCTCATTTATAATAGCATTCACTGTAGGAGGGAGACGGAATAAATCTAACATATAAACATGCTGCGTCTGAAAGGGTGGTTGGATGTATTCCACGTTGAAGTGCATTCTCTTTAAAGTCTCTGTAATAAATACCCTTTTCACTCAGGCCACGTAGATCTCTGAAGTGTGTGAACTTGTCTATATTTATCATTATGCCTATTACTCATTTTTTGTGTTGTGTTGACTTTCATGATGTTGCTGGTACGGAGATATGTCCTAAGCAAACAAAGGCGTTCTGTTTAAGGCACAAATATTTTGTGGACTCTTTGAAATATGTTGTGTTGATTTGAATGTTAAAGAGTACCTAAGACACATTTCATGCCTCAAATGACATTTATGGTCTTTTATTAGGGTGCATGTATATTAAGATCAACCTTGCCTTGATTAATTCTTTATTCCTAATGTGTCACTCTCTAGGAAATTTTTATGATTGTGTTTGAAAAGAAAAGGGGGGCTTTCTTTTTTAAAAGATTCAATTATTGGCAAGAAGGGTCTTTTGCAAATTGTTTTGTTTCATATTGGTTTTAAAGTCTTTAGGAATCAAGATCTTTATTAAATGCTTTATCACTTGAAATCTCTTATACTAAAATGTTTGAAAAATGAATTTAGTTAACTTGGTTTTCATATAATTTTCTTTTGTGTGATAGGTACAAGCGAACAACAAAGGCAAAAAGGAAAAGCGAAAGCGAAAAATCAACAAGGAGGAGGCTAGCAAACGAAGACGAAAGGGGGATGATTTTTTTTGAAAACACAATGTGTTTTTTAACACTTTAAGTGTTGATCAACACTACTTCACGAAGTTGTTTATCCTTTTGTTTTAGAACACTAATTTTCATTTGGGTCTAAAACGAACAATTTAATTTTCATTGCAAGGGCTTAAAATGAATCTTAGGACAAACTTACTAGATTTCGTTTTGGGATAAAAATTGGACAAGCAATCTTCATATTTCATTTGGTGCTTAAAACGAACTCACAATTGCTTTGAAGGTTATAAAACGAACAAGTGTTTGAATTGTGTGATCTTGTCTTTTGAGTACGTATCCTCTCCCCTCATGCCGTGCGATCTAGGGTGCAAGAGAAACACTCAAAATACATTTTATTGCTTTGAAACACTTCAATTTGGGCTTAAAATTTGAACATCTTGTGCGAGTGTGAGTAGGGGCATTTTCGCGTACATTCTCTTTCTTTGTGCCATCAAAGATCGATCGAGTTACTGATTGTGTCTTTGCTCGCTTTTGTTTATCTTAGAGGGCCTGCCTTGGGGAAAAAGTACTCACCCAAGCGACGACTCAACCGGTAACACTCTAAAGCCAAGAGTATTTCCAGCCGGGATATAAATGAGGGTTTTGGTTAAACACCATAATCACACGGTTGGCTCCGACAGGATGGATCCGAAAGGGGACTCTTGCCATATGGGTCAATCTCCACGAACAGAAAGTCCTTACTAGAACCCATGTGCTAGAATTTTCCAAAATTTTAATCTATTTGTTGGTGCAAGAACGTCGCTCTCGGGGTTGGCCCCACACTCTTACCATCTTCTAGTAGAGATGGAAAGCATGCCATGGGAGTTTATAGGTGCTTGGTGCTTGCCACCCGATTGACGCATGAGTCGTGGAGGGAGCCATGGGGTCAAGCATCTAACCATCTTCATGAGATAAGTGTAGCCGATTCTGTCCAAGTGGGGAATCCAACAAATATTGTCTTACACATCCCTAGGGCTTGTAATTGTTTCCACTTGAAAACACAAAGGTGTATTCGAAAACATTTTGCAAACAAACATTCAACATGATTCTCAAAATTTCAAACCCTCTAAGACAAATATCATTGACTCAATCCATATGCTATTGCTTTCCCTTGGGATTCACGTCCTTGGAGGTTCCTAAGCATTGGATTATACCTCAATTTGTCTTCTTGAGTCAATAATAGGAAAACCCTTGCCTTAAGTTCATTGAATTTCCACATAAAATATCTTGTGGGGTTTAAAGAAATTAAGACATTGGACATCTTTAGTTGAAACCGTAATCAAAGAGAGTGTTTTTGGTAAAATAAATCCATTAAGCAAAGATAAGCAAAATGAACTTTCATGTGTGTTGAAGACTCAAAATCCCAAAAGCACAAATCATTGATTGGAAATCCAAAATGTTCAAATCATTCCTTGGTTACAAAGGTCTTTAGGAAGCATATGCATGCTCTTCAATACCTAGGTCTTGGAAAACAAAGTGGTCTTTTTAGGTTCATCTAGGGATCAAAACAAATCAAACCTCTTTCATACATCTTTCAAAACATCAAACACCATCTCACAAATCATCTTTTGAAAACCCTTGAAATCATCCTTGAAGTACTAGGCTTTATGATAAAATCAAGCAAACACCAAAATCATTGAGAGCAAGTCCTTGAAAACATTTATCAAAACACCTTTGGTTATGAATGTGTAAATGCATCCTTTTGCATATCCTTAGTCAAAGTCATCCAAATCATCTTGTCTAGCTAAGTGTATGTAGATGAATCCTTCTCCATATACTTAGTGAAACAATCATTTTGTTTGGGTAGGTGTGGGTAGATGCATCCTTCTCCTCACACATATCCAAATCATCATCCTTTGAACACAACTATCCTTTAGATCATTATCAAACATCTTAGGGTCTTTTTGTTCAAAATCAAAATCAAAATCCAAATCAAGATCAAGGACAAAATCTCAAAATCCAAAAATCAAACCAAATCAAAAATCCAAAGTCCTAGCATTTCATTCAAGATTTATCAAAAGCCAAAAGTAACACCCATAAACATCCATAACATCCATCTTTAAACGTCACCATCACATCACCATCACATTTGATCCTAAAAGGCATCCTAAAACTTTCACTTTGGGACATAAAATAGAGATTAAATCCAAGGAATCAAGAGATTCATCTCCCATATTCTCAAAGATTGATCCTTGTTTTATGGTTCTAATGAGATCTCAATACAAGAAGAGTATGGAAACCCACAAAGAAACTCCCGCTTCAAGTGACCTTAGCCAAACAAACGCAGAAATGAATCTTGCAGAATCAAGCAATCCATTGGTCCCCTCATCATCACAAAACCCACAAGAATAAAATCAAGGGGAGGACCTCACCTTTGGAATGTCTCATGAAGAAATAGCTGAAATGCTCCAAAATCGGGACAACCATAGAATCATCAACATCATGATGAGACTTAGCCCTTCGTTGTACATGCTTGAACTAGCAAAACAAGGGGCCAAGTTGCCTTTGGATTTTGATGTGAGCACTATAGTAGAGACATCTTTTCCACCAATCTCATCCACCATCCCCATTTCATCTACACCCCCATCTCAAAACGTCATGGAAAATATCCCACAAATCACAACATCATTTGCTCCAACTCAACCCAATGTTAACAAGGGAAACACATTCCTCAATAAAATTCAATCACATCCCCTTGTAAATAACCAGAACTTGGACGCAAACACCACAGTGGAACAAAACATCCTCCATAATTTATTACACCAAAATGTTCCTCTCACTTTACATTATGACCTATCATCAACATATTTTCATGGAGCACCACAAACACCTCTTCTCACAAATTCACAAGAGGAGGGAGACATGTTCGAACCAGGGGTCATTTTCAACACCACAACATTCTCGCAAGGATTCACTCCCCTTACATTTCCACTTCTCCCACCATCACCATTATCATCAACACCACTCCTTAGCTTGGGGTTGCCTCCCCTACCAAGTATCAATCAAACCACTATCCCAATCATCAATCAAAATGTTTTGCCAAATACTCAAAGATTATTGTTGACATCACAACAACAAACGACAAACACACAAACAATGGCAAAATCATCAAACACCCCCACAACATTGCAAAGCATGGTCTCTCAAGGGCCAATCACATTAACAACACCACTTACCACATCAACAACACCATCCACCAATCACGTAATCAACACGACAACACCATCCACCAATCATGCAATCAACACGACAACACCATCCACCAATCACTCAATCAACACGACAACACCATCCACCAACCAAATAATCAACACAACATCCTCATCTACCACCATTCCAAATCCACCACCACCTCCACCACCACCAACGTTCACAACATCAAACCAGTTCAACGCAACATTACAAGCCGCTTTTCAAAGAGGACACCAACAAGTGCAAAAACAAAAAGTCGTGCAACAAGCCGCTCAAGCTGCGCAAGCTGCCAAAACCGCACAAGCCACATTACAAGCACAACAAGCACAACAAGCCAAAGCTTTATTGCAACAGCAACAACAACAAGCTGCCAAAACCGCACAAGCCGCATTACAAGCACAACAAGCCAAAACTTTATTGCAATAGCAACAACAACAAGCCGCCCAAGCCGCACAAGCATTGCAAGCACAAAGAGTCGCTCAAGCACAACAAGCCGCACAAGCGCAAGCAGCACAAGCGTAAGCCCAAGCTCAAGC
The DNA here is from genome assembly GCA_007258455.2 of Sequoia sempervirens. Taxonomy (NCBI): domain Eukaryota; kingdom Viridiplantae; phylum Streptophyta; class Pinopsida; order Cupressales; family Cupressaceae; genus Sequoia; species Sequoia sempervirens. The sequence goes on along the minus strand of VDFB02000002.1, from coordinate 75,497,204 downwards.
GCAATCTCAATATCAAGCACAACAAGCACAAGCACAAGCACAACTTCTTGCACAAGTAGTGCAAATACAAGCATATCAGCAAGCACTAAAGCAATACCAAGAGCAGCAAGAAGCAGCAGAATTGGCAGCCCAACAACAAGCATTGTGGGAACAAGAATAAGCAGAACAACAAGCGTTGTTAGAACAACAACAAGCGCAACAGCTAGCAGAACAACAAGCGTTGTTAGAACATCAACAAGTGCAACAACAAGCAAAAATCCTAGCGCAACAACAACAAGAGCAACAACAAGCATTGTTCATCCAAAAAGCAAGTAGAAGCCTACTTCACCACCACAACATAACTTTAGATACCATCAACAATGGCCAAACCAACCCATCCATCCAAACCACAATTGCAACACCCCAAAACACATTCATCCCACCCCCTGATCCTCAGAATGATATGATGACACAATTCAAGTTGCTCTCGCAACAAGTACTCGATCTTCAATCAGGGTGAACAACCAAAACGCAAAGAAACTTGTGTCCCTATCCATTTGATAGGAGCCTAGACATGAAACCATTCCCTAAGGGATTTGAGATCCCTAAATTTGACAAATATCGAGGGACAGGAAACCCTGAAGATCACATCAGGGAATTCCAGGTTCATTGTATGGAGGTTGCATATGACGATACTTATCTGATGCGGCTATTCCCTAGGAGCTTAGCAGGAGATGCTATAGAATGGTTCTCTTGCTTACCTTCAGGCATTAGGACATTCAAAGAAATTAGAGACGCATTCATTAGAAACTACGCATGTAACATTACAATGGATGTTAGTCTCGAAGAACTCTATGCTCTGAAACAAGGAAAAAATGAATCTTTCACTTCATTTCTTCAACGATGGTGATCCAAGGCCAATCGGAGCAAATGGACCATGCCAGAAGAACAACAAGTCTGCACAATCATAGCCAATCTTGAAAGTCATCTATCATTCCATCTCAAAGTCTAGGGTATCACCACATACTATCAATTGATCTCCAAGGTGCTTAGCATTGAAAGAGCCCTTGCAACCCAACCCATCAAATCAACATCATATCACGAATCACAAAACAACTGCTCATCATCAAACTATAATGATAAACCTCGTACATGGGTGAGAAACAAGAACATCACTAATGATGGTGTCGTCGATGCCAAGGTAGTCATTAGTGGTCCACGCCAAAATACACCTGCGTCGCAAATCCAACCACAACGCCAAAACACTCATCACACAACATATCAATCCAACAATAATCCCACCATCAATAACCTCAATGACCAAAGAGGACCACCTCAACACAAAACATACCCCAAATGAAAATACACTACTTTGGGGGAACCACTTGAGGACATCATGAAAAAGCTAATCGACGAAAAACTCATCCAAGCTCCTACATTTGAAAATTATCAAGAACCTAATGTCAAACCTCCTTGGTACAATGAAAATCAACTATGTGAGTTCCACAAAATCAAATGCCACACCACAAATAATTGCATGAGACTCAAGAACATCATACAAGATCTTATCGACAAAAGAATCATAAATGTGGAAGCACCTACTGGGAATCAGGATCTTAAAATCTACACGAATCTGATGCCAAATCATGGCAACAAAGGGAATAACAAGGATAAAGGAAAAGGCAGTGTAAATCATGTATACAAAATGGTTGTTGCCAACCTCAATGAAAACTGCATGGTCATCACCATCAAAGGCGCCCATGCCAAAGACTGTGGAGTCACCACAAGAGGCGGAAAAGTCACCATCGCAGGATCATCCTAACCCAATAGAGTCCCTACATCAAGAGTTGTTTCGTATAGCTACAATGTTGTAGACCAACTCAAAAGAATGCTAGCACACATCTCTATCATGGAGTTGTTAAAAATCTCATCGGCCCATAAAAATATCCTTGAGGAAGCATTAGCCTCATCTACCGTCCCTGCAGACCTTGATGCGGAACAATTCCAAGCTATGGTCGGAAACATCATAACACCTAATCTCCTTACATTTTCTGACCAAGACTTTCCCGCCCAACCATCTCACAATCGTGCACTTCACTTGGAGGTCATTGTGAACACAAGAAAAATCAAAAGGGTCCTGGTGGATGGAGGTGCAGGTTTGAACATTTGTTCTTTTATCCTTGTCAAGCAGTTAAAGATATCAGAGGATACCATTGACAAAGGTAAAGGCATCACAATCAGAGCATATGATGACCAAGAAAGAGTGTCTCAGGGCACGATTAAGCTCCCTATCCAAGTAGGGCCAACACTCATGGAAACCACATGTCAGGTCCTGGACCTTGACTTACCATACAACATTCTCCTGGGACGCCCATGGATCCATGCAATGAAAGCCATAGCATCAACCTTCCACCAATGTGTGAAATTCACACATAATGGACAAGAGGTTACTGGCCATGGAGATCCTGAGCCATTTTCATACTGCAAGAACCTTGAATCCAAATATTACAAAATCCCCCAAGTGCCAAAAAATGATGAGGGCCCATCCACATCATACATCAACCCTACCACCCTCACGTACACTTCTGCGACAGAGACACCCGCCATCCCCACCATTCCCACCATATCTGATATCAAGCTCATCATCCAAGAGGACGGCTGTGGAAGTTATAGGCTCCCTAACAATGCTTTTGTGATAGGAGAGTTACCACAATCTCCAAGATCACGAGGACACCCACAAGAAAATCAAGCTCCCACATCTGAAACCTATCCTCAAAATTATCCTGAATTCACAAGGTGGGGAGACCTTGGCCATGAGATAATTGAAGCAGATCCATCAAACATGTTGTATCTAGATGAAAGACCGAACCTGAATTACCAATGGATGAAAGAAGCAGAGGCCTACACATGATGCTTGCGATGGGCTATGACCGAAATCAAAGATTGGGGCAAAATGACAATGGGCTCTTAATACCAATCATGCCTGAGACACGACCTCTAACAAATCTTGGTCTTGGATGTACCCCTCCGAGAATAACCATACGTGGCCGAAGTCCTCCGGTTAGAGCTGCTAATGTTTCTCCTCAACTAGTCCTAGTACAAGTGCACTCCCCAATACCCATAGGGACAGACATGCATAACTTTATCACTGAGCCCTATATTAGTAGTGATGACGAAGATACCTTATCCAACCTACCTAGGTTATTTGAAGATACCACCCTTTGCATGATTAGTACCTTATCTTTCGAATCCAATCATCAAAATCATGAGATCCGCTTAGTCTACCCCCAACTGATCGACTATGACCAACGAGGACCACCAGTTCTCGATAAATTTGAAAATGATGAAGCGCTCTCAGAATTCATGGGGTTGAGGGATAACATTCCAAATGGAGATCACAAGGCAGGATTCATAATGGAGTTAGACACACACGCCTACTATGGGGAAACAATTGAATCCTTCAGTCACAAAAGTGAGAAACTAAGAATCATATCCAAGTCCTTGAGTGAAAACCACACCGTGGCACTCTCTGACAAGAAAATAGTAAAAATAAAGGACGTATCCAATGGTGAAAACCTCTCTGAGGTGCTCGAGGATGAAGGATTCAATCTTCCCTAAGAGCTATTCATCAAGAGAAGTCGCAGAGTCTTGGCCAAAAATGCAAACCTACCAACCTAGGAACGTAGGAAACCCTCGCGATATCACATTCTATGCGTAATCATCATTATCAAGAGCAAGAATTCCCAAAGATTCCTAAGGGAAAGACAAATAAACTTTGCATGGAGTTATGCTGATATGCCAGGACTTGATCCGAATACTGTGGTCCACCACCTAGCAGTGTATCCAGATTCAAAACCTGTCAGACAGAAGCTTCGCAAAATGCATCCTCAAATTGCTTTGTTAGTCAAAATGGAGCTCAAAAAGCTATTAGATGTTGGATTCATTTGACCAATTGATTATCCAGAATGGGTATCGAACTTGGTACCTATTTCAAAACCTGACGGAGCTATCAGAATCTGTATAGATTTTAGAGATTTGAACAAAGCATATCCCAAGGATGACTTTCCACTTTCCAATATCGATATGATAGTGGACATGACAGCAGGGCATGAGATGCTATCACTAATGGACGGATTTTTAGGATACAACCAAATTATGATAGCAAAAGAATATCAACACAAGATAGCTTTTACTTGTCCATGGGGGACCTATTGTTGGAACATGATGCCATTCGGCCTCAAAAATGCAAGAGCAACATATCAACGAGCCATGACATTGATCTTCCATGACATGATTCACAAGACAATCGAAGACTATGTCGACAACATCCTAGCAAAGTTAAGAAAAAGACAAGATCATATAGAAACCCTAAGTGCTATCTTTGACAGATTAGAGGAATACAAGGTCAGACTAAATCCCAAGAAGTGTGTCTTCGACGTACAATCAGGTAAACTGCTAGGATACATAGTCTCCATGAGGGGTATCGAGGTGGATCCAACAAAAGTCAAAGCAATCCTTGAGATGGAAGCACCAAGGAACTTAAAACAACTGAGAGGCCTCCAAGGCAGGCTCCAATCCATTAGAAAGTTCATAGCACAATTGGCAGACAAGCAAAATCCATATTCACACCTTCTCCACAAGGGGGTATCATACAAATGGGATACAAAGTGCGAAGAGGCATTCAACAAAATAAAGGAATATCTCCTAACACCTCCAGTGTTAATACCACCTATCCCGAGAAAGCCATTGATCTTATATGTGTCAGCAACAGTAGCAGCCCTAGGAGCTCTTCTTACTCAGCATGATAAAAATGGAACAGAAAGGGCCATCTACTATATCAGCAGGACAATGGTTGGTCATGAGCTAAATTACTCCTTCATTGAAAAAGCTTGCCTCGCAGTAGTGTTTGCATCCCAAAAATTTAGACATTATATGCTGGCACACAAGATAAAGCTTATCGCCAAAATTGACCCCCTTAAATATCTCTTATCAAAGGCAATGTTAACTGGCAGAATGGAAAAATGGGTCATGATATTATCAGAATATGACATCGAGTATGTTGAGAGAAAAGCCAT